>JACGAQ010000053.1:0-516759 GCA_014119065.1 Orius insidiosus | reverse complement strand
AAGTATAAAATTCTTATTTTGTATTCAATATGTCAATATCCTTATTATGTATATATTTATTACTAATTATTAATTAAAAAATTAGACCTTGTTATTTGAGAAGAGTCACGTTCATACGTTCTTCTGCGACGCTTCACGCTACGTGAATTCAAATTAAAAATTTATGAAGAATTTTTTTTTTGCCGTATTGAATTTCAGATAATTTGAAATTTAATATGAAGTTGACACGTTCTTGAAAATTTAGTTACTTGGGAATAAGCCAAAAAGAAGAGAACTTACAGGTAAATTTAATTTGGCACCGAAGAAGGAAAGAAAATAGTGAACAAACGTTTTTCAAGTTCATCAACTCTAAAAGAAAAAGAAAGTTAAAAAAAAAGTTTACTTTATAAAAATTTTTAAAAATAGATCTTTTACGCCTTAAAACTTTCATGTCATCAATTATTATTTTTCTATTCGCTAATTTGTCTAAATCCGTCTAATTTGTGGGAAAAATCACCTTTCATTTATGTATACCATACATTTTTTGGCTAGTAACGTTTTGAAGATAGCGCTTTGCTGCTCGGGAACGGCAGAACCTGCAATGAAGTTGATTTCGTCAAATTTGTAGGAAATTTAATCACCTTCCTTTTTGTAAAATAAATTTTTTGGCTCCGACGTATCCTTTTTAAGATTCAGGCGAAAAACCGCGAAAATTTCCATCGCCCCAAGGTCAAAAATTTTTTTCTCTTCTTTTTTGAACTGTTTTTCGCCGCCGTGTAGCTCGGGCGGCGTTGGTCATACAAAAAATTTTATTTAACCAAATTTAATGGAAATTTAGTCAGCTTTCTTTTTTCTTTTATATTCTTTGGCTACGACGTACCGTTTTGGAAATACAAGCAAAAAACTGAGAAAATCCACCGGGAGGGGGGGGGGGGTTAGTGTGATATACTCATGTCATTTTCGTTCAAAAACAATATACCCTATTTTTTTCTTTTATTTGCCGTGTCGATGTTTAGATTGACCGGGCTATATATCTGTTTCAGAAAATTATTTTTAACCTCTTATCACTGTCCAATTAATTTATTACTTATTTATTTTTTAGGATGACAGAAGCTGATTTGATTCGATTCCACGACCATTTCGAGGAACATTACATTTTAGGGGACATCATAGCAAGGTATTAGGTTTGAAAAAATGTCATTTAAAAAACAGTCGTGCTTTTATCATAAATTATTCTTCTTTTGTCGTGCGTTATTATCCGGAAAATAAAAGGAATCTATTTATTTATGCTGTCTATTAATAGCTGGGGAAAAAAGAAACTCGATTTTTTTCTTATAATAAACATACCTAACATCTTCGTTTTTGAAAAAATTTCTTTCGAAATCCTTCCTCTGTGTATTTAAATTTTTTTATAAAGGAGGCTCAAAAGGGTAAATAGTCCTCAATTGACACCTATAGAAAATTTAAATACGAGCTTCATTTTGCACAATAGAAAGAAATCTTTCACAATGAGGTTTATAAATCATGAGTTTTGACGAGACCTTGCCTGAAGAACAGGGTCATTTCTCGGTCAAGGTGGATTACTGTTTTTAATGAAATACTTCTTCCGAGTAACAATGTAATTATCATTTGACTTCCGAGTTCAATGAAATTATTTTCCGTTTAGAGAAATAGACGGATTCCTGATTAATTTTTGAACTGATCCCTTTGATCAATATGAGACGTTTAATCTTTCCTTAAAAAATGATGTAGTGATACCCTCGTTCGTTTTTGGGAGAGGGTCTTCCCTACCTAGAGAGGAAAATTGATTGACTGCCGGCAGCACTTCCCATTCTATTTTTACAAAATTTCGACAGAATCTTTCTTTCGTAGTTTTTGAAAATATCAAGAAAGTTTTCGAATTTCATTTTAAAAAAAGGCGGAGATCTGTCTGAGTTTTATTTATTTATTTATCTAGTTTCTTGTTTGGTATATTAAAGTTAAAAATTGAAGCACTTTCAAAATGCCCAAGGTAATTATTATCCGATTGTAATCAGCCTGAGTCGGAAACGGAAGATCCTTGGCATACTAGAAGTTGTAACACAATTTTCGGAAAGTTGATATGAGGGGAAGTTGAAGGTTGGTAGCCAGAATATAATTTTGGGAGGCTGATCTTATATGATTTTAACTTAACTTAAGAGGATATGAGGGTTTTAAGTTGGTTGCTTTGTACATATTTCGTTGTGAGCAACGGTTTTCGGTTTTTTCCCTTCTATCATGGAAACCGTCGCTCAAAACGAAAAATCGTCGTAAGTAAATGTTGTAGCTACGGAAATTTACTACATAAAATAACTTATTGGTTCTTTCCGTCAGAGCAATATTTTAGGAGATATGAAGGTTTTAAGTTTTGAGACAGGCTCTGTAGGATTATTAGTTTTAACCTCATAACTCCTTAAATATTGCTCTTACGCAAACAATGAATAAAGAGATTTTTGTAGGGAATCGTTGTACCTACAACTTTTACTTAGGACATTTTTTCGTTTTGAGCGACAGTTTCCGAGATAGAAGGGAAAAACCGAAAACCGTTGCTCACAACGAAAAATTTGCAAAGTAACTCACTTAAGAACCCTCATATCTCCTTAAATATTGCTCTTACGCAAACAATGAATAAAGAAATTTTTGTAGGGAATCGTTGTACCTACAACTTTTACTTAGGACGTTTTTTCGCTTTGAGCGACGGTTTCCGAGATAGAAGGGAAAAACCGAAAACCGTTGTTAACAACGAAAAATTTGCAAAGCAACTCACTTAAAAACCATCATACCTCCTTAAAGGAGTTACTGTGATAAAAAAAAATATCGGAAAATTTAAAAACGTGCGTATTACGCCTTTACACGCGCGGCAACTACGACGCTCATTTTCACCACTTACTCCTTTTATTTTTTACGAATTTTCGGTGAAAAAAAATTATCATTTTTTTTACACTAATTATTATTATTTTTGTAGGGAGAAACTTCATACTTCCGCCCGTTACGAGAGGGACCTCCCTCGGCCAAAAATCCCATTATTTCTACCTTGATACAAAAAAAACTTAAAAAAATTTTTGAAAAAAAAAATGCTTATTTAAATATCTTCTTTTTTTCAAGAGACACCATTTTTAATATATTCAGAATAAGTTCAAAATTCATCGAAAACTATTCATTTTAAGAATTATTAAACTTCGCTTATTTATTTATTTTTTAATGTGATGATGGTCTTTTCAGGGGCCAGTTTTCCACTGTTTATAAATGTCTGTACAAAGGAAAAGTCGAGAGGGCGTGTAGAATTTATGAGAAGGTAGATTCAATATTATGAAATACAGGGTGGGCCACGAAAGATGCTCTCTCTTTCTCTCACTCCGATAAACAGAAATGTCCATCGGTATCCGAGAAAAAAAAAAAAAAAAAAAAAAAAAAAAAAAAAAAAAAAAAAAAAAAAAAAAAAAACTCGGAAAAAAAGTCGAAAAAATTGTCCAGAAGCTAGGAACAAGAAGATTGAGACGGCCTTCAGGATTATTAAGGTCAGAAGGCATCTTCCGTTGCACACCCTTTTTATTTTTTAAAAATAACAATTTTTTGTTGAATTAATTTTAATAATTTTCAGACAAACGTGAATCAAGAAAAGGTAAAAAACCAACTGGAACAGATCATTAAAATAAAGCATCCGAATTTGGTAAGAGCTAAAAAAAAAAAGGAAAATTTTATTTTTTAATGAATAAATTGCAGATACATATTTTCGAAGAGTTTGAGACTGAGAACCATGTGATGTTTTTGTGCGAAAGAATTAGGGGGGAGGAGCTTTTTGAAAGAATTGTCAATTTAGGGCATTATAGTGAAGTTCAGGCGGCTGGCGTGATGTGCAGCGTCCTCTCCGCCATTGAGGTTGGTCAAAAACTACTTCTTTTTCGTTTAATTACTATTTTCTTTACCTAGTGTTTACACTCTCAAGGAATCGTCCACGGTGACATTAGGCCTGAAAGTCTCATTTATCAATCAGAAGATCCGAATGCACTTTTGAAATTAAGGGACGTGTCTTTCTCAATTCATACACCCAACACTTTTACCAGCGTTTACGTCGGTACGTTTTCAGTCTCTTTTTTTTGTCGGTTTTAATTATTATGATTTTAGCTCCGGAAGATGAAAATGTGCCAACAATGAGTGGAGATTTATGGAGTTTAGGAATCGTTCTTTATATAATGTAATCATTTTTATTTCTTTTTTTTTCCCCCGCTAATGTTGTTTTTAGGCTTTTTGGTATCGAGCCAGAAACGGACACATCGAATTACATCGAGATTTCTCCCGGTTTTTCTTTGCCAGGATGGGAAAACGTTTCTTATTCCGTGAAAAATTTACTAAGAAAAGTAATTTCAAGAATTTATCTTCTATTTGATAACACGAAAATTTTAGATGTTGAGCCTTAAGCCTTTTTCACGGATTAGCGCCAAAGACGCCCTTTCCGATCCGTGGGTCAACGGCGAATCTGTCAACGAGACGCACATGGAAGAAGCCGTCCAAAGACTGAAGCAGTTCAACGCTAGGCAAAAATTTCGCGTAAGTTTCTTTCAAAATCAAAATCACAAATTAAAATTTCGTTTGTTATAGGCGGCAACTAAAGTTGTATTAGTGACACAAAAAATGTCTCATCAGTTCCATCATCCGAAAGAACAAAGATAAACCGATTTCGTTCTTCAAATGTCTGTGATTTTCAAAATTGAAATTAAATTAAAAAATTAATCAAAAAGTTATTTAATCAAATGTCTAAAATTATGTGTGAGTATAAACTATGTATTCCTATGAAATAAATTTTATATGTTCATCTACATAATAAAAGAGAAGGAAAATTTTTTTTTGGCTAAAACCACTTCCATGATTTCCCATTTAAAAAAAAATGCAAAATTTAGTGTCTTTTTGATCTTCCACTAAATTTGGCATAAATCGTCGCGTTAGTTCTAACACCGGATAAGTCATTTTCTTAATCAATTTTGAGTTAGGCATTGTTTCTTATGGTAAATTTTGTGGTGGATCAAATTACGTTGGCAGTTTAACCCTATAATCGACAGAAAACGCGTAGTTCACGACTTAGCCAACAGATAATGCATTGATTCAAATGAGAAATTAATCCGTATTTTGGCTCTCCTGAAAACCTTGGAAAAATGACTTGTCCGGTGTTAAAACTAACGCGACGATAATTGAAAGTTGTGCAATGAGGTGATACGAATAGTCCAATCAACTAGAAATTTTGCGTAGATTACGAATCTGAAATAAAAGTACTAGTTTAAAGAGCTTCCAACGAAAACTTACTTAAAGTGAAGTAAAAATATAGGAGGGGAAGTATAACTGAGGAGGAAGTATAAAGGAGGGGAAAATTAATAGAGGGGGAAGTATTACAGAGGAGGAAGTATAACGGAGGGGGAAGTACAAAGGAGTGGAAGTATGTATAACGGAGGGAGAATTTTTTTTTAATTTTCTAAGTTTTATTTATTTATTTTTTTAAATTGTCTAAGTTTCATTTTTTTTTTTCGAAAAATTGTCTAAGTTCTCTTTTTTAAATTTGCATTTTTTTTTCCAAAAATATTTTAAGTTTTTTTTTTTCGAAAATTTTTTAAGTAAGGGAAGTCCCTCTCGTAGAGGATGAAAGTATGAAATTTGTCCCTAATAAAGTGATAATTAATGTACAGGTAAAAAAAGGGATAATTTTTTTTTCACCGTAAATTCGTAAAAAATATTAGGTGTACAAAATGAAACTCGGCTAAAATCTACAAAATTCAAATTTACCCTGTGGCTGAGTTTCATTTTGTACACCTAATAAATAAAAATTGTAGGAAATTTAATTCTCTATAAATTTGTACTTAATTATTTTTTTCTAGGATGCACCATTTTCGGAAAATCATTTTTTTTAAAATAAATTTATCTTGAAAACAGTGCGTCCTAGAGAAAAAATGAATAGAATAAAAATTAAAGAGAATTGAATTTCCAACTGACTTTATTTAGTGCATTTTTTCAATATCTGTAACGGTTTACGATTTACAAGCCTTTAAAAATGAACCTTCTTAATGGTTATACTTCAATAACCTTCTTACATGGAAAAGGTCAACTTTCGATGGACTTTAACGCCTAAAATGTTCAAAATTTTGAAAAAATGAACTACTAGGTGTACAAAATGAAACTCGGCTAAAATCTACAAAATTCAAATTTACCCTGTGGCTGAGTTTCATTTTGTACACCTAATAGGTAATATTCATATAATAAGGAGTATTTGGTGTACTAATTAATATTATAAGGAGTAATTGGTGACGACCAACGAATTTTGGTCGGCCGGAGCGAATTTTTGAAAATATGAAACGGACTTATCTCCGCCATTATTTCGAAATTCAAAAATCGCCCTTGTTAGTTTCTTGTTCACCGACTAAAGAAAATTTGGTGGAAATGTGGTGAAAATCGATTGAAACTGTGGCCGGAAAAATTCTCCGGAGCCACATTCTAAGTTGAGATCAGTAAAGATCAAGTGGCACTGTGAGCTTCGAGAATTCAAAATTCAAAATTCCTACAAAATAGCGGGAAACGAAAGACCTCACCGTTATTGTTACATGCATCGATTTATAATATAGAATTGAGTTTGTAAAATAAAGTTTAATAAAAAATTAAATGTAGACACATGATTTAAATAATTTGTCTCATACAAATTTTTTTTTTTTCATCTTCTTATCACATAAATTTTTTGTTGCCTCTAGAAGGCACAGAACCGTAGATATGACTTCTTTCCGAAGAAGGTAAAACAAAATATCAGTTGTTTTTTTCATCATAATTAAGTATTATTTTTAGTTTGTATTTTCTATATTGTTTAATTTTAAAATTTTTTTAAATCTACTATAATTTACTTGAATACTTTATTATTCTTGTTTCTGCTTAGTTTTAAATTTACGTATATTTTGTTATCCAGATGCTGAGTTCCAAATTTTATAAAATTCGTGGCTGTAACAAATGGATTGAGGCAGTTCAAAATTGTAAATATTCAAGGAAAACTAGTTTTGGTTTGCAAGGAACTTTTAAAGTCGTGACTAAAGAGGAGCCTTCTGAAGGTACATTATTAAATTAAGAATATTGTCTAACTATTTTTTAAAGATGGGACGAAAAATCAACTTTCTGGATTTACAAATTGGGAGCTCTTAGGGCCTCAAGGTTTTAGATTTTTTCTACCCGGAAACGTCGGACCTGCATGGCATGATGAAAGATCTGTCGCCTCCATACAATCTTCTGTAAGCTCATATTAGTGATGAATTGTAATTTATTGATTTTTTTATAAAAGATTTCAGGGTTGGATAAAAACAACATTGAATTAGAATGTGTCGTTAATGAATGTCCCGTCCTTCTTCGTCAAGGGATTTCGGAGCTTTTCCCAGGAACGGAAGCAAGCAGCAGTGAACTGACAGTCGTTTCTCTCACTCAAAGGAAGAAAATTCGGAGACCCACGGAATTTGAAATAGAACAGCTCACTAAACAGGTTTGCTCAGATTTCCTGGTTTTTGGACTGTTTTTGGTCTTTCTGCTGAGATAGAGTATACAGTTTTACCGAATGCTCCTTATGGTCTTTGTCCAAGAATTCACTAGCAGGACTTTATTTCATCGACTGACACCTAGGATCCCTTAGACTCTTAGAGGGACCTAAATTGTAGCTATCCTAATATTTTCTGATTTTTTGGAGCGTATAGGTGTCGACATAATCGGGTTCGCCATAATGCATTTGACCATAAAATAGCAGAAATCGCGAGTTACTATTCACCATAAAAATCTGCAACTCAACATGAAGAAAATAGTCGTAAACTTTCACCATAATGCATTTCAACATAATACATTTCACTATAAAGAAGAGACTTGTCGTTTCAACATAACGCAGTAGAACTTTCATTTTAAAAAACTTATCGTTTTGCCCTAAAACTGTTTCTGTCGTTTGGGCATAATACATCTCACCATAATAGGGACAGCCAAAGAGCAAGCCTATTTTCGCCGTTAAAAATGCGCCTTAAGTTAAGCCCTAAAAAAAAGAGCGTCTTTTGCTTTTTCTAGTGCTTTATGTTGAATTGCATTATGGCGAACTGCCAAGTTTTAAGGTTTTTGTCGTTTTACCATAATTGCGTTTTAAACGGAAAAAGTAGGCTATTTCGCTGTCCCTAGTTTATGGTGAGATGTATTATGCCCAAACGACAGAAACAGTTTTATGGCGAAACAACAAGTTTCAATAGAGGCTTTTATGGTGAAAGCGTTTTGGTGACTTGCACTTTTTTTTATGTCGACTTGCATTTATTGAAAAAGTTGCTTATGGTGAAATGCAATGTGTTGAAATGCATTATGCTCAAAATTTTTGAACTCTTGAGAGCTTTATTTTTAATTGCATTATGCTGAAATGCTTTTTGGTGAACTAAAGATTTGTTATGTCAAAATGCTGATTTTTTATGTTCAACTGCTTTAGGGTGAAAAGCGTTATGTTGAATGGTGACCACCAAAAAAGTGAGTGGAGAAGTTAAAAATTAATCGCAATCAAAAACACCCAGAGTAAAAAAATTACCCCGCCTAGCAAAATCCTTATACAGCCAGAAAAAGTGAGATGTGCTCCCGTTTTCAAAGCTCCCCTTGGCAGCGTCGCGAAAATTGGGCGATCTTTCTTTAAAAAAAAAACGTTTTACTGGAGATTTGGGTGTTCCTTACGATCTGGATCCAAAAAATACCCCAATTTATTATTAGGCGTACAAAATGAAACTCGGCTAAAATCTACAAAATTCAAATTTACCCTGTGGCTGAGTTTCATTTTGTACACCTAATAAATAAAAATTGTAGGAAATTTAATTCTCTATAAATTTGTACTTAATTATTTTTTTCTTGGATGCACCATCTTCGGAAAATAATTTTTTTTTTTAAATAAATTTATCTAGAAAACAGTGCGTCCTAGAGAAAAAATGAATAGAATAAAAATTAAAGAGAATTAAATTTCCAGCAGATTTTATTTAGTGCATTTTTTCAATATCTGTAACGGTTTACGATTTACAAGCCTTTAAAAATTAACCTTCTTAATGGTTATACTTCAATAACCTTCTTACACGGAGAAGGTCAACTTTTGATGGACTATAACACCTAAAATGTTTAAATTTTTGAAAAAATGAACTACTCGGTGTACAAAATGAAACTCGGCTAAAATCTACAAAATTCAAATTTACCCTGTGGCTGAGTTTCATTTTGTACACCTAATACATTACTTTTTGAGCATTTTTCATGGTTTTAATTGGTTTTTTTTTTCAGTTCATGAGTGCAGCTTCGGAGATCTGCAACAAGCTTAAAATGGCTGGTTACTGGGCTGATTTTATAAATCCGTTTTCGGGCGTTCCGTTTGGCTCTCCGCACGATTCTTCGAGTCTTTATAAAACGGATGAAAGGTTCCGCTGCATCGGCTTCCAAATTAAAGAAAAAGGACCATGCAAGTTGATCGTAAACAAAAAGTCTAAAAAGTTTATAGGTAATCATTTTTAATCATTTCTTTAAATATGACCGTAATTATATTTACAGGAAGCCTTTTTACGACTGCTCCTCCTAACACGGCTCTCTTGTCTGAAATATTGGAGAAGGACGATTATTAATGTCAAGTTTCTGTCGTCTATTTCGTTTGTTAATATCTGTTTAAACGTTGCATTAAATTTCATTGAAATCTTTTAGTAATTTTAATAATGTGCTAAAACAAAATTTAAAACCGACCTAAAATTGTCTTAAGATTAAAAAAAAAAGATCGATCTTATTCAGTTGTAATTATTTATTTATTTACGTTTGTACAGAAATTATTAATGAAATATTTTATTTTATAGAAGTTCTATATTAGTTGATTTGTAAAATAATAAAAATATTTTGTTTAAAGATTTTTGTATTTCCTTTCAGTTTTATAGAGGAGGATTTTCACCATGAATCATTTGATTGGGTTCTGCCGAGAAACTCCCGCTTGACCGGATTTTCATGAGTTTAGTCTTTGTTAAAGAAATACCCAGCTTCTTTCAGGCATTTCTCTTGGGGTTTTTTGGCCAATAATCACCTTTTTTTTAGGCACTTCGTACGGTACATATTTTGTCCAATTAACTTCCTTAAAGAAGTTATTGTGACTCCCTCCACGTCGGGTTTTTGGGGAAGGGTCTTCCAGATCCCGGAGGGTCAAATCGAATATTGATCTTTACCGATCTCAACTTTGTCTGTGGTGCCGGCCGGCCGTAGCATTTTTCCGGAACACTTTACGGCCACAGTTTTTAACCGATTTTCACCAAATTTTCACAAAAATTTCTTTAGCCGGTGAACAAGAAACTAACGAGGGGTTTTGAATTTCGAAAAAATGGCGGAGATATGTCTGTTTGAAATTTTAAAAAATTCGCTGCGGCCGAACCGTTAATCCGATTTTCACCAAATTTTCACCAATTACTCCTTATATTTTTTAAGAATTTTTGTTGTAAAAAAATTGCCACTTTTTAATTATTTTTTTTTTTTAGTAGGGAGAAATTTTATACTTCTACCCATTACGAGAGGCACATCCCTAGGCCAAAGAGCCCATTATTTCTATCTTGACACTTGGAAAAATTTTCGAAAAAAAGGACATCTAAAATTAAAAAAAAAAAAAAACCGGAAAATTTCTGGGAAAAAACAAAACTCGGAAAATTTTTCTAAAATAAACTAAGAAAATTTGTCGAAAAAACAAACTTGGAAAATTCTCCTTTATACTTCCCCTCCCTTATACATCCCCTTCCGTTATACTTCGTTCCCTTCTACTTCCCCCTCCGTTATACTTCACCCTCTGTTATACTACCCCTCACATATACTTCCCCCTCCCATATACTTCCCCTCCCATATACTTCCCCTCCCATATACTTCCCCTCCCATATACATCCCCTCCTATATACTTCCCACTCCGTTATACTTCCCCTCCCATATACTTCCCCTCCGTTATACTTCCCCCTCCTATATAGATACTTCTCTTTAAGGAAGTTTTCGTTGGAAGCTCTTCAAGCCAGTACTTTTTTCTTGGATCCATTTTTTTTCCAATCAATTTCTACACCATTGAAAAATAAAGGGGAGAGTCCAGAAGGGTCTAGTCATTATAAAACATAAATAGTATTTCTGAATAAGCAATACCATAAAATCAGTTTTATTATTTCATGAGACTACTAGTAATTTAATCAATTATTATTTATAAAATTGTAATTAATATATAAAAAAAAACTCACCTTTTGAAAAAAGAAAAATAGGTAGATTTCAAAGACAACAAATCGCTAGCCGCAGCTCAGGACAGGACAGGAAATAAAACTTGATAGTACAAGCTTAAAAAAAAAAAAAAAAAAAAAAAAAAAAAAAAAAAAAAAAAAAAAAAAAAAAAAAAAAAAAAAAAAAAACACTAATGTTTTTAATGAATTTGAAATAGTAAGAGCGTTTTTATTTATTTACTTAAATACGTTTACGTAAAATTGGATATTTTTAGTTCTTTTTGGTGTCAAAAAATTGAGAAGGCATCAAAAGGTACCCTCCCCTCCCCAAACCCTATTTCGATTCAATTCGGTACTGAATCAGAATTCAGAATTTCGGTCATTTTCTAAAAGTAAGCTCACTTAAGATTTTTCTTATTTCTAATACCTACCTACCTTTTTGCCAAGTGTTTTAAATTTTTTTTTAAATATTAGGATAAGAATCAGTACGCCATAAAAATGTAAATAAAAATTGTGGGAGGGGAGAATTATTGGAAGAAAGAAGATTGGAAGCACTGTCTTCCCCCACCTAATTAAATCTCATCCCTTGCGATCACCGGTCAAACGGTCACTCGTTCAGATTTTTTTTTTGTACATTTTAAGTAATTAAAAGGCCACAAATATTTTGTTCCTAAATTTGCGTCTAGAGTGAAATAATGCCATTTTATTCAAAAGAAATTTGAAATTCCAGTTTTATATCCCGGCCTTGGTGATTTGCTTCAGAAGGCTCACAAAATGTATCGCTTCTCCTTTCGTTTTCCTTTTCATTTTTTCCCCATCCGATTCAGGATTTTCTGTGAACTTCAATCGGTGAGTGTTCTTAAGCACATTTGTGGTGTCGGGTTTGAAATGTTGGAAAATATCCCAATTTCCCAAAAATACAATCCACATTTTTGTTCCATTCGTTTTCAAAATTAGAGCTACCATTTTTGGTCCATCCGGGACTGATTGAAGCGCTGGAATTTGGGGATAAATGAGAAAAATAGATGATTTTTCACGAAAAAATTGGGAAAGTTTCCACCTCCCCCCATTCCCGACAAACTTGAACATGCAAAGCAGGCGTTGGTAAGCGTTCAATCCGGTGTCGACGGTTTTCTGTTTAGTGGTGAATTTTAGTCGCCATTTTGGTTTGTTGAAAATTATATTTCTTATTTTCATTTTTTGGTCCCAAGATGAATTTATCCCCTTTATTAGGTTTTCATTTTATTTCATGTTTGGCAATTATTTTAAATTAATTATTAAATTAATAAATTATAATAAATAAATAATTAATTATTAATTAAAATAATTAATTTGGTTAAAAAATAACCAACAGCACGTTGGTTTTTGAAATAAAATTGGTAAGTCGAATTTTTTATTAGGTGTACAAAATGAAACTCGGCTAAAATCTACAAAATTCAAATTTACCCTGTGGCTGAGTTTCATTTTGTACACCTAATAAATAAAACTTGTAGGAAATTTAATTCTCTATTTTGCACTATTTTTTTTTTAAATAAATTAATCTTGAAAACAGTGCGTCCTAGAGAAAAAATGAATAGAATAAAAATTAAAGAGAATTAAATTTCCAACAGATTTTATTTAGTGCATTTTTTCAATATCTGTAACGGTTTACGATTTACAAGCCTTTAAAAATTAACCTTTTTAATGGTTTTACTTCAATAACCTTCTTACACGGAGAAGGACAACTTTTGATGGACTTTAACTCCTAAAATGTTTAAAATTTTGAAAAAATGAACTACTCGGTGTACAAAATGAAACTCGGCTAAAATCTACAAAATTCAAAACCCTGTGGCTGAGTTTCATTTTGTCTAATAACTTTAGGCGTTTTAACTTGGGCCTATCAGCACCAAGGGAGCATCGATGGAATCGACGTCCTGGGAAGCAAAATATATTTTGAAAATCCGATTCATCGACCACTAATCGATTTTTTTGTCCTCTTCTGTAGAAAGTCCTCCATAGTCCCCCCCCCCAACAATAAAAAAAATTCAACAATTGGAAAGTATTTGCAAGCGATTTATTTGAATAGGTAAAACTAATAAAGCATAAAAGCAAATTCAAAATTCGATTTTCCGGATCATTTCTGCGTGTTTTTTTTCTTCCTTCTCGGAATCCAAGCGATTACCGCGTTACTTCCAGATTGCCGTGGCCTATTATGTCGTTGAGCTCTTTCGTGTAGAGAATGGCGACGACCGAAAACTCACCGGTCGTATCCGGAACGATGGGATATTCGATTTTGACCGTCTCAAACGGTTTTATATTCCTGGTAAAACTACATTAAAATTTTGTTTTTAAAAAAGTGAAAAAAACCTACGCTGCAGGATTTTTATCGAATTTGATCAATCCGGGAGAGTCAATCGCCAACTGGCATCCGGTCAGTTCGATTTTCAGTGGGTTCTTAAATTCTATTACGATAACGCCTTGTTTTTTCTCCTTCAGCTCTTTTTTTTCCTGAAAAAATAGTAGCGGATTTAGGACGATAAAAGTAGATTAACAAAATTCTGGCAACCCGATAACCTCAAAAGTACATATTCAAAAGATTTTCGTGATCCTCTTGCGTGAATGGTGTTTCCTTCAAAAAGGTTCCTTTGAAAGTTTCTCGAAACGGTTTTGAGAGGATGCTTCACGGAAAGAACCAGGAAAACGAGAAGTTTGACCGAAATGAACATATGTATTAACTTCCTTAAAGAAGTTATTGTGATACCCTCCATGTCAATGGAGGGTCAATTCGAATATTGATCTTTACCAATATCAAATAGAACACTTTACGGCCACAGTTTTCAACCGATTTTCACCAGATTTTCACCAAATTTTCCTTGGTGAACAAGAAACCAATTTCGAAAAAATGGAGGAAATACGTCGTTTAAATCCCATTATTTCTACCTTGACTCTTAGAAAATTTGTCGAAAAAAGAAAAGAACTTAAAAATTTTTCAGAAAAAAATGGGCAAATTTAAAAAAGAAAACTCGGAAAATTAAAAAAATAAATCGGAAAATTAAAAAAAATTCGCTGCGCCCAAATCGTTGGTCCGATTTTCACGAAATTTTCATTAATTACTCCTTATTTTTTTTTCTCCAAAAATCGTAAAAATATATTTTTTAAACATTAATTATTATTTTAGTACGGAAAAATTTCTAACTTCCACGCCTTACGAGAGGGGCCTCTCTGGGCAAAAATCCCATTATTTCTACCTTGACTCTTAGAAAATTTGTCAAAAAAATAAATTTAAAAAAAAATCGGAAAATTTTTCGAAAAAGAAAACAAACAAAATACTTCCCCCTCCCTAATACTTTCCCCTCCGTTATACTTCCCCCCCCTTTTTTACTAGTTATAAACTAGAACTATATTATAAACTAGTACTTTTTCTTCCATGTTCAATAACTAGCATAGATATCAATCGATTTATAATTGAACATGAAACTTTTGAAGTCACAAAAACGAAGGTTCAAACGTTAAAAATTAAAATAGAAACGTAATTAAAAGATGAAAAACAAATATTTTTGTATCTCATGAAATTAATTAACCTGTATGATCAAAGTTGGTTTCGAGATCTGAAAATCGTCTTCACCCGACCAAGTTTCATTGGTTTCCTTCACAGTCGCCATTGCGTGGGATTTAATCAGGCAATATTCGACAAGTTTATCCAGATAATCGTCCACTGTTAATTCGATTTTCAACTGCTTCTCTAAAAATAAAATCGGAATTGAAAAAGAGAGAGGGGAAAAAAAGCATTAAAGTGATTACTTGATTTTCCAGCCAGATCAACAGTTTCGACCACTTTTTTGATGATTTTTCCTGTTATACCGTTGTAGTACATACTTTTGATTGTGACGGATATGTCTACAGTTCGTTTTGCCTCAACAATATTCTTAAAAAAAATTAATTAAAAAACTAATTTATTTTGTCTGGCGGCCAAGTGTTTCTTAAATCATTGAATAATCAAAATCTTCCTCTCAGAAAGAAAGGGAGATACATTTTTACCTCAAGATCAAAAACCACTGTGAAATTATTTCCGATGAATATTTCACTGATGTCGTTAAGTTTGAAAAGGACTTCGTTTTTCTCTTTTATTGGAATTTCGTAGGCTTTGCACGCTCGGTCACATTTACAAGCTGCTTTCATAAGGCTCAATCTCTCTTCATTCGAACCTAAAATCAAAAAAGTGTATTTTCAACCAAACTTTTAAACATAACATTACCTTCTTTTTCTTTGTATTGGTCCATAATATCATCCATATCTCTTTCTCCATGGGGATCGAACGAAAATGGACGTTTAGTCAATAGTTTTTGTCCAACTCTAAATGTTTAAATGGAGTAAAATAAGCGTAGTTATAGAGGGTATTCCAACTAGAGTGGACCAGCAAATTTACGGCAAAGCATTTTGTCCTATAATATAATTTAAACCTCCATTATTTTTGGACGGGGAATCGACATCTTTGTATTGGTAGATTTTGGTTTGAATACGCAAAATTTCAGTTGATTTGACTATTCATATGATCTCTTTGGAAAACTTTAAAAAATGCCAAATTTAGGGTTTTTACGTATTTGGTCAAAAATCCACTGAATTTGGCATTTTTTAAATTAGCCCAAAGAGGTCATATGAATAGTCAAATTATCTAGAAATTTCGCGTAGATAACTAATCTGAAAAAAAAAAAAAAAAAGGGTTCTTTCATTTAAAATAACGAAGTTGGTGTCGCTCTGGGACACCCTGTATACCACAATCAAAATAAGTTAATTTCAATTGAGTTTTCGTCAAAAACAAGGGGGGGGGGGGTTACATTTAACTTTTTTTTTATAGAACTTAAATTATTAGGTGTACAAAATGAAACTCGGCTAAAATCTACAAAATTCAAATTTACCCTGTGGCTGAGTTTCATTTTGTACACCTAATAAATAAAACTTGTAGGAAATTTAATTCTCTATAAATTTGCACTTCATTATTTTTTTCTAGGATGCACCATTTTCGGAAAATAATTTTTTTTAAAAATAAATTTATCTTGAAAACAGTGCGTCCTAGAGAAAAAATGAATAGAATAAACATTAAAGAGATTGAATTTCCAACTGATTTTATTTAGCGCATTTTTTCAATATCTGTAACGGTTTACGATTTACAAGCCTTTAAAAATTAATCTTCTTACTGGTTATACTTCAATAACCTTCTTACACGGAGAAGGTCAACTTTTGATGGACTTTAACGCCTAAGATGTTTAAAATTTTGAAAAAATGAACTACTAGGTGTACTGAAACTCGGCTAAAATCTACAAAATTCAAATTTACCCTGTGGCCGAGTTTCATTTTGTACACCTAATATTATAAAAGTTATACGGGGTGGGGTGGTCCATCTAAAGGGGACAAAATTCATACCAAAAACAAAAGTGCAAAAAAATTGACCTAAGTAAAAGTTGCTTAAAATTGAGCTTAGAATCGATCAAAAGCATAAAAACATAGCGTTCCCGTTTTAAAATAACCTCTCTGCGCAACCCTGCATACCAAAACTAAAATCTACCAAATGGGGTCGATTCCCCGTTCAAAAATAAGTGGAGTTAGTATTTAACTTTTTTTTATAGGACTAACATTTAGTCCTAAATGGTATGCCTAATAGTCACTAAATGATATGCCGATTGCTGCTCCTCACTAATTGGAACACCTAAGTACTTTTTTTTGTCGGTTTTTATTTTCTTGATGCCAAGCAAAGCGGATTCGTCATCTTTCCATTCGATCATATCAGCGTTAACTTCGGATAGGACGAATGGGACGTCGTAGAGAAATCCGGTTTCTCCTCGTTTCACTGCTTCGACTGACGCTGGCCCACATTGGAATACAGCTATTTAAAGATAGGAGATAGTTTTCGTTATACTATTTGAGCTTACAGTCACTGGTTTCTTGAGGAGTAGCGTCGATCGCTTGCCATCCACCGTAGCCGGGAGGTAAATCAGGTCGGGCCATCCAAACGTCGTTCCAGACGTGAAAATTCCAAACGGAATCCCATATTTCATAGTCGCCATCTTCTCTATAATAAACCTCGTTGTCTTTGTCGTAAAAAGTATCGATGGATAACGAAGCGTCGGTGTCGTGTGCCGAGACGAAATTAGTGACGACCCTCGCCGGCATTCCGAGAGCTCTGCAGACTACAATTTACAAATTAAAAAAGAAAAATTGACGATTTTAAAACTTACCTGTGCACACGACCGCTGCGAAAACCCAACATTGTCCATATTTCACTCCATCTGTGTCATCATCGGGTAATTCAAGATACTTTTCCAAAATGGGGACAGAACTGGTCCACATTGAAGGTGGAACTCCGCCATCGTAATCGCCTGACCAATTTCCCGTCAGAATCCCGGCATCATCATCGCTGGAGTTTACCTGGAGACCAACCGAACGTTTTCAAGTTTTTTATCGGCCATAATTCTGAATATCAGTGAATTTCACTGACCACAACCCTGATGTCCCCAATAAACTTTTTTGTTTGTTTACCATTTTTGAAATCATCCTTGACAGTAATATCGGATCTTTTTTGTCGCCGAAACTGAGATCGCAACTGTTCAAAAGCTTGATGGATGCTTTTAAAGCGCTCGAGCTGAACTGACCGAACACCCAATGCTTTCCAGTTGGATTGTTTGTTGGCCCAACATACTTTACCGACATCATTTAAAATGTATTCCCCAACAATTCTTTCTAGGCAAAAATGATCAAAATTTCTTAAGAATAAAATATCTTAGTTTAAGAATAATACCTTTATGCCATGGATTGAGAAGAAAAAAAATTTCGGATGGCTCGACGTAACAATCTTTCGACATGTTTGAGCGAAGTCCTGTCACAACTTGAAGAACGTATTTGCCTACTGGCAAGTCCACCGGAGACCTCATCTACAGAACAATTTTCCATCAGACTTTTCGAAGAATCCCGACCGCAATCCGTCATCAGCATCATGGAGTTTACCTGGAGACAACCGAACGTTTTCAAGTTATGTTTTTTATCGACCATAATTCTGAATATCAGTGAATTTCACTGACACAACCCTGATGCCCAATAAACAGTTTTTGTTTGTTTACCATTTTTGAAATCATCCTTGACAGTAATATCGGATCTTTTTTGTCGCCGAAACTGAGATCGCAACTGTTCAAAAGCTTGATGGATGCTTTTAAAGCGCTCGAGCTGAACTGACCGAACACCCAATGCTTTCCAGTTGGATTGTTTGTTGGCCCAACATATACTTTACCGACATCATTTAAAATGTATTCCCCCAACAATTCTTTCTCAGGCATGAAAACTTGATCGTCTAAAACAAAAATGATCAAAATTTCTTAAGAATAAAATATCTTAGTTTAAGAATAATACCTTTATGCCAGGAAGTACTGTTTTGGAGATACAAGCGAGAAACCGGGAAAATTCCCGGTAGGTTTTGGGGTTTTTATGTCTCATGGGACCTTCCCCTACACAAAAAACAAAATTCCTTATCTTTTATTTTTTTTATTTGCCGCTTCGATGTTCACTGGACTAAAAGTCACAGACTGGTCGATATTTTATTTGTGCTTCATTAAGTTGCTCAGTAGAATGCGCGACCATGTTAACTCCAATAGCACCAAAAACGAAATAAAAAACGACGGTCATCGGAAAACATAGAAAAATTCCAAACAATTTTTTTAGATCTTTTAGCTCTGCAGGTTTTTAGTACACTGTGATTTTATTGTAGCTTTCCCCTTCTCCCGAATTTCGCTTCCAGTAAAGGAACCAAGGATTTTCTCAATATATTTAAGTTTTCTTACTTTGAGCTTTAAAGTTTTTCCCTTTTCACCAACTTTCTTCAAAGACCACATCGAAACGTCTTCGTCAATTTCAGTTACGTTTGTGAGCCACGCTCCTCCCCTCGCAATATCACATTTACTTGCTCCATCGTCTGTAAAATAAATATAATTGATATTTCTTAAATTTAATCGATAAACTCACCGTAAAAAAATACAACACGTAACTTATCGGACTTATGATTATACGCCCGATTTTCGAAAACAATTTCAAAATCAAATTCAAAACCTCGTCGAAAAACGGCGGCTTTAGAGTCGTCGTGAAGTATCTCATAACGTTCAGTATGATGAACTTTGGCGTTTAACAAAGGTTGCAGATTAATTTTCGCAACGATCAAAGCCATTATAGACTCTCTAAAATATACCAAAAATTAGGTAATCAACTAATCGAAATCGCAGTTCCTAAAACACCTTTATTACTCAGAGTAATCAAGATTAAAAAATAAAAAATTGACGTCTTTTAAAAATAATATTCACATTTAAATTTTTTAAACCGTAAGCCGTATATCATGGTAAAACATTTGGAGGCTACAAAACTGGAGCTCCACCCGTTTTTATTTATTTTTTTAATAGTAGGTGCCCATCACTTTCGTCTCAGTAATTTACTTATATAATTAGGCTTTTAATGTTTGAAATAAATCGTCTTTTTAATAAAAATATTAGGTCCTTAATCAGGAACTAAATTATAGTTATTAGGTGTACAAAATGAAACTCAGCCACAGATAAATTTGAATTTTGTAGATTTCAGCCGAGTTTCATTTTGTACACCTAGCAGTTCATTTTTTCAAAATTTTAAACATTTTAGGCGTTAAAGTCCATCAAAAGTTGACCTTCTCCGTGTAAGAAGGTTATTGAACTATAACCATTAAGAAGATTAATTTTTAAAGGCTTGTAAATCGTAAACCGTTACAGATATTGAAAAAATGTACTAAATAAATCTGTTGGAAATTTAATTCTCTTTAATTTTTATTCTATTCATTTTTTCTCTAGGACGCACTGTTTTCAAGATAAATTTATTTAAAAAAAAATTATTTTCCGAAAATGGTGCATCCTAGAAGAAAATAATTAAGTGCAAAATAGAGAATTAAATTTCCTACAATTTTTATTTATTAGGTGTACAAAATGAAACTCAGCCACAGGGTAAATTTGAATTTTGTATTTTAGCCGAGCTTCATCTTGTACACCTAATAAAAAAGAACCTCGTCTTAAGTCTGTCCCGACGGAACTACCAAAAAAAAAATTGATTTTATTAATTTTTTTAAAAATCGAAATTCCGTTAATGCACGTGTTTAAAAAAAATGCTCGATTTCGAGAAAGTTAATTTAACAAACGATTTTACATTACAGTAATACTAGATTAGTAGTTGATATAATAAACTTACCTTGGGGATAAAAAATATCCAAATGAGGCCGGCAGCGAAATTCGTGGTAATAAATGCAATTTATGTTTTTATTTTTATCGTTGTGGCTAACCGCGTCCTACCACCCCCGAGATTTCCTATCGCCATAATTTTTATCAATTATTAAAAAATAAAACAGAAATAATTAATTAAAATATTTATAAAACACAGTAAATTTAACATGATATCCATGTATTGTTGAGGTAAATTTGATGAGTTGAGCTATCCAATTAATTAGCGATAGCGTATCGAGGACGTATTAAAGGATGTTCCATTATTAATTAGACAGTTTAATAAGGAAAACGTACCCTACTCGTATGAAGTTTTGAACACAAAACTTTTCTTTTAACCGATCATTTACGAAGTTAACGGATATCTTATAAGAAAAATAAGATATTTGAATCGCCATAAGATATTTCGCCCGACAAGGGGAGCTTTGAAAACGGGAGCACTAATAAAACGGGAGCTTTGAAATCCGGCTTTTTAAAGTAGGTACTAAATCTTGGCACCCTGTATACCGATCAACTTGAAATTTCCAGAATTAACTCATATCCTGCATAAAATTTGAAGTCGATCGGTATACAGGGTGCTGAGATCCATATACCCGAAAAACTCAAATCGTGACGTCCAGTAAACATACCCGCGTACGCCCGTTACATTTTGTGTTAAAAAAAAATTTTTTTTCTTCTAAATTAAGGAAACAATCAGGCTTAAAAGAGTCGAGATACCTAGTTTTATAACTTGTTCAACTCAAATGACTTTTTGTTCGTGGAATAAATCTTGGGGAAACAATGTGGAAAATAATTTGAGGAAAACGTGACCTCTCGTGGAATGATGTTGATTTGTCCTTTGACAACTAATATAAGTTGGAAGCCGGGTATAAAATTTTATCTCGGTACTTTTAAAAAGTTTATTTATTTTAAAACTTTTTATTTTTATTTCGCCTACGTTTCTTATGCACGAGTCCTATTAAGAAGCAAGACGTTATTAAATTCTCAACAAATTTCTATTTAAAATAAATTCTCGCTTGGAATTTTAATAGGGTATAGAGTAACTTTTCTTCTCCTTCTCTCGTTTTTTTCTCTCTTTTTTTTCCCCCTCCTGGCTTGAGAATCAACGTTTATTAATTTGACAAGAAAAGATGTCCGCCGGCGTCTTTTACGCCTGGAAACCCCAATTTACTACACTTCTCGTTGTCCTCTGTTTTTCGGCGGAGAGCAACCATTTTGACCCGATTGTAAGGAGTTTTCAACTGTATTTTTGGGCGTTTTTCCAGATCTGTATAGATCGCTAATCAATTTTACTTATAAACTAATCCGAAAAACCACATATGGAGTACACATACAATATCTTAGCTTTGAGAAAGTTAAAATCTCTTGACATTTAAGAAATCAAACATTCCCGGCGTAATGTTAATATTTTATGCCGAATAAACATAATGGTAAATTTTAATGGACCCACTCTCGGGACGATGGACCCTTAGCTGATAAATATTTAATAGCGAGGAAGGCTTGTAAACATACTTGTACATACATTAGCATCGTTAAAATATTTTTATTTATATAGTTATTTATTTACTTATTTTTTATGCCATTTCATGATTAATGTTTTCATGCAAAATTTAATTTTTTTTCATTAACTAGTAAATTCCTGGGTCAGTTGTATTTATTTCGTCATTTATAATATAAAAAGTACTGGTTTGAAGAGCTTCCAACGAAAACTTCCTTAAATAGAAGTATCTATATAGGAGGGGAAGTATAATGGAGGGAAGTAAAACGTAGGGGGAAGTTATGGGAATTTATGTTATGTTATTTATTTATGTTGTGGGAAGTTAAGGGCGAAAAATTTGCCAAGTTTTTTCCGAAAAATTTTCCGGGTTTTTTAGAAATAATGGGCTCTTTGGCCTAGGGATGTGCCTCTCGTAATGGGTAGAAGTATAAAATTTCTCCCTACTAAAAAAAATGATAATTAAAAAGTGGCAATTTTTTACACCTAAAATTCCTTAAAAAATTTTGGTGAAATTTGGTGAAAATCGGAACAACAGTTCGGCTGCAGCACAGTTTTTACAAACAGACGTATCTCCGCCATTTTTTCGAAATTCAAAAATCGCCCTCGTTAGTTTCTTGTTCACCGGCTAAAGAAATTTGTTTGAAAATTTGGTGAAAATCGGATGAAAACTGTGGCCGTAAAGTGTTCCGGAAAAAAAAGCTACGGCCGGCTGGAGCCACAGACAAAGTTGAGATCGGTAAAGATCAATATTCGAATTGACCCTAAAGTCCCCTCCCCAAAAACCCGACGTGGAGGGTGTCACAATAACTTCTTTAAGGAAGTTAAAAATAAAATTTTTGTAAATGCTAACTAGAGTGTAATGAATCACTCGCGAGCGTTGCGGTTTTAAAATAACCACTTTCCTAAGTAGCTATAAGATTGTATGGTTTATCTCGTATTCGGTTTTCATAGCCTAGTAATTTCATCTATCGCGTCAAAGGGTCGTAAAAGACGCCATGTTAGTAATTAAAATATAATTTCATCGGGATGGAAAACCACACGTGTTTCGAATTTTACGTGTTATGTATTATTGGAGGGTGTTGTGTAAAAGACGTTATGTGAAGGGATCAAAAAGGCGGGAGCTCAAAACTAAATGAGAAGGGAGAAAAAGCTTATATAACGTGTGTATTTCATTCGGATTAGGAACCAAACCGTCAGCCCTACCCGCAACCGTCACGTAATATGATTTAAATCCGTTTAATAACAGCGGAGGTCTCGCAAAACAGCAAATCTTTACTTGTACGAGGTGATTTAAATGGACGACAAACAAAATTCGGATGAAATAATCTCGGGTTTTATATTTGCAAAATCTAACTCCATCAACTCCGTTATTTATTTATTTTTTAAATCCTCTGTAAACAGGCGGTTTCATTTTTCATAAAAGGCTGCCTTTGAACATAAAAAACAGCAATTAACTTAATGATTTTCAATAGGTACTTCAATTAAAATCAAATACGAAAAATCGAAAATATACTAGAACGATCAGTTCGTTTATTAATTTATTCATTTTCTTACCATTCCAGTGAAATTAGAGAGCCAATTAGTGCTACGGAAGAGAGAGAGGGTAAAACTAGGTATTTCTAATTAATTATTCGTCAGGACTAAAAAGTGAAAACCCTTCTTTGTCACTAACCGAAATTTACTGGGATTTTGGTAAGAATGCCATGTTTTGGCCCTTAGAAGAAGAAAACCTTGGGAAACTCCTGACGAATCCTCAAAAAATGGGGTTTTTCTCTAAAAATAAACAGAGAAAAACTGCCCAAAATCCTATCAAAATAGGGTTTCTTTCTCGAAAACCGAGGAAAAATCCTAAAAATTATGTAAAAATGAGGTTCCATTGACCTACAACCACTGAATTAGTATAATCTAGACTTGAATGGCCTTGAAAGGAAAAAAAATGTTTCCACTACGACAAAACAGCCGCTGTAAAGCGGCACCGTCGAGCTTGTGGTACTCGAAACAACCGCTAGATCGGGTGAAAACGACGGTGATTATGCGTTCCTATTGGCTGGCGGTTCCACCCAATCATTATCATTTGTTTACATTTTGGTTTGTTTACATTTTGAAACAATCGTAAATAAATCATCACCTGTCATACATTTCAGCTAAAAAACTGTTGTTTTCAACTATATTAAGGTCCTAAGGTCGTTGTAAGGAACAAGTATTTTATCTCCTACCCAAGTTTGAGCCGACGCTACCTAGCGGTTACTTTTTGAACTTCTTGAACAGGAATTTCTTAAACTTTAAACAGACATATATCCGCCATTTTTTTGAAATTCAAAAATCGCCCTCGTTACATTCTTGTTCTCCGACTAAAGAAAATTTGGTGAAAATCGGCCGAAAACTGAGGCCGTGAAGTGCTCCGGAAAAATGCTATGGACGGCCGGAACCACCGGCAAAGTTGTGATCGGTAAAGATCAATATTCGATTTGACCCTCCGGGGTCTGGATGATTTTTTGGACTTCCCATGTTAAACTCAGATATGGTGGGGGAATGCTTCTTGGAGGATGATGTTTTCTTGGCTCCAGTAGGTGACAGAATTTTTTTAGAGTTTCCGAATTGTTCTTGAACGACCTAGAAAATGCTAGATTCATCTGGAAGGATTTAGAAGTTTTGAGACTGTTCCAGAAGGCTTATGATGTTTTAGAACGTTTCAAAAGGTTCTAGAAGGATCTAAAATTTTTCTGAAAAAGGATTCAGAAGATTCCAGAAGACGGAATTAAGCAGTTGGAAAGACTGAAGGTAGAAAAAAATTGAGTTCTTAAACTTCTAAAGAAGTTTTAAAAAAAAGTAAAAATCAGTTTAAAACATCACTTTTCTTCATTCAACTTTTTTGGAGCGTTCATTAAAAGTACTAAGTATGTAAATAAACAGAGGGGAGTTAAGGTTTATCACCGGGAAAAGGAATTTTCCTCCCTGAGGCACCTAAAGCTCAGTATGAATATCAAAAGAGGAAATTTTCTAACGTCAGATTGGAAGTTTAAGTGCGACCAAGTTGCTGCACTGGAATTGAAAAGGGATGTTCAAGTTGGGCCCGTCTTTTAGTGTGGGCGGTCGGCGGTGGGGGGAAAAGGGATGAAAAAACCCTTTTCGTATAAAGACCAAGTTTGTTTTCGTTGACTTACTTTCCTTTCACTTGAGCAAAAACATCGCTCAGCTTTGAACTTACCAGCCCTTCTCAAAACACCTTGAATATTTTTACAATGCCCATCCTAACATTAATTTTATGTACGACAGAAAGAGAGCAGTGAATATTTTTTACCATTCCTACGAAATTCCTCTTCCCCTATTATTTTTTAACTTCCTTAAAGAAGTTGTTGTGATACCCTCGACGTCGGGTATCTGGGGAAGGGTCTTCCAGACCCCGGAGGGTCAAATCGAATATTGATCTTTACCAATCTCAACTTTGTCTGTGGCTCCAGCCGTCCGTAGCATTTTTCCGGAGCACTTCAAAGCCTCAGTTTTCGGCCGATTTTCACCAAATTTTCTTTAGCCGGTAAACAAGAATGTTACTCGGGCGATTTTAAATTTCGTAAAAATGGCGGAGATATGTCTGTTTTAAATTTTAAAAACTGCGATGCGGCAGAACCGTTGGTCCGATTTGCACCTAATTTTCACCAAATGCTCCTTATATTTTTTATCTGGTGTGAAAAAAAAAAAACCTTTTTTATATTTATTTTTATTTTTTCTTGAAGGAAGAAATTTGATACTTCCACGCCTTTCGAGAGGGACCTCCCTTGGTCCAAAATCCTATTATTTCTACCTTGAAAAAAAAAAAAAAAAAAAAAAAAAAAAAAAAAAAAAACTTGAAAAAAAAACCTCCTTAAACTTAAAAGACCTTCTTAAACTTCCCCTCCCTTATACTTCCCCCTCCTTTATACTTCCCCTCCTTAATACTTCCCGACGGGGCCAGCTCGAGACTAGCACTTTTTATTTATAACTCCACTTGAGTAACATAATGCAGTAGGTATTTAAAAATAAATTGATATATAATTTAAAAAAACATCATTTTTTTATTTATAACCATCTATTTTTCATTAATTTCCTTTTAAAAGGGTAAACATCATACGCCATCTGACGAAAAGCGATCGGATACTTGTGAATATTTTTTTCGTTGAACTTCACAGGATAAGTTGCCTCACTGCTTATATTTTTAAAAAGATATTGATGCCTCACCATGAGATGAAACGTATAGTAGGCTCTCCACTCGGGGAATTCAGTTTGAAATATTTTTCTAAAAAATAAAATAATCAATAATAACCAACAAGTCAGTAATTTTAATCTTGACTCCTTCTTTTGAAGCGCTAAATTTTGCACAAAAAAAATAGCCCATGAAGACAATTTTGGCAATTTTTTAAATTATTAGGTGTACAAAATGAAACTCAGCCACAGGGTTTTGAATTTTGTAGATTTTAGCCGGGTTCATTTTGTACACCTAGTAGTTCATTTTTTCAAAATTTTAAACATTTTAGGCGTCAAAGTCCATCAAAAGTTGACCTTCTCCGTGTAAGATGGTTATTGAAGTATAACCATTAAGAAGGTTAATTTTTAAAGGCTTGTAAATCATAAACCGTTACAGATATTGAAAAAATGCACTAAATAAAACCTGTTGGAAATTGAATTCTCTTTAATTTTTATTCTATTCATTTTTTCTTTAGGACGCACTGTTTTCAAGATAAATTTATTTAAAAAAAAATTATTTTCCGAAAATGGTGCATCCTAGAAAAAAATAATTAAGAACAAATTTATAGAAAATTAAATTTCCTACAATTTTTATTTATTAGGTGTGCAAAATGAAACTCAGCCACAGGGTAAATTTGAATTTTGTGGATTTTAGCCGAGTTTCATTTTGTACACCTAATAAAAACAATGAAAAGTGCCTATTAAGAAACATGAATTCAGTAAAAAAGAGAAAAATAAAATTCAAAAATATAATTTAAGCTTTGAAACCTTTTAGCTAATTTTTTTAAAATTTTTTTTTATATTTCGCTTCTGTCCCCTGTAAAATGTAAATCGTGTGCGTTCTAGGGAAAACAATTGATGGCGTGATTTCATTGTATTGTTTCATATCTGAATTGCAAATAAAGAATAATTAATTCGATGAAGATAGATGAGCGGGAGAGGAGGTAGAAAACTGAAAAGGTATCATTTCGTGCAATCATATATGTAAAACATTCAGAAATTGAAAACGGAAATAACAAAACGTATTTTTTACCTGACTACTCCATAAACGCCGAATAATTGAGGAACCCGGTGGACGAGCGACGGTCGACTTTCGAGTATTTTGGTGGGTAGGTGTCCGACGTTGTAGTACCAAAGCGTCGGCTTGTAGCTATCTCTATAGCTCTCGAGCCATAACTTGAGAAACCTGGCATCTTTATGTGCTACAACAACCTGCACATTATCGCAAACTCTATTACCGCAATAACTATTTATTGGAACTTTACACCCAGAAGGGTTGGGGGAGGGGGAAAGCCTTTCGAGATAACCCATTTGTATGCCTTTTACACAGGACTGCAATCTCAAGGTTTACTACCCTCTATTTTTTATAGCACCCCAGCTCTTATATTCGGCCCGAGGAAAAAAAACCGTCTAAATAAATTCATGAGGTCAAACGTTTAAAACGTTTGTCATGGAATGAGTTTTATTTCTATGCTCTCTGCGGTTTCTGTATTTTTAAAAACGTTGAATAATCCTTTAGGCACTACAATTGGGGGGGGGGGGGCATTACTCCGATTTGGCCGAGGTTTTCCTAAAAAAAGATAAACCCATTATTCTCGAAAACGTTTTTTGATCTTTTTATGTCAGTTCTCATTCACGAAGAAAGGAATCTTTTGGAATTTTTTCGGCTAAATTGATGTTAGGGTCAAAATGCCCGCATTATCCCGTTATAGGAGAAAGGGGAAGAGGAAAAAGTTGAAACTTACTTGGTTTTGTAAGTCTTTTCCCGGTTGCCATCCTAAGGCGATTTCATATTTTCGAAATTTGTCCAGGCTCCTCACAACGTAGCTGTCGTTGTCTAAAAATATTCCACCGTATTCGAGAAGGACGCGAATTCTCGTGACGTCAGATCCGTGAAAGACACGCCAATTCCCGTTCAGCTTCTGCCCAAAAATTTCGTCCGGAAGTTCGACTTTTAAAAAAGTTAACGTCTCGTTCACTCCTCGGACGGAACGTACGATTTTCCAATATTTCCCCGTCTGAGGGACGTTCGTATGTATCATTATTTTATCGGGACGTTGATTTTTGAAAGCGGCCAAAATACAAACTGCTTGTGGGAATGATAACTGAGGAGAATTAAAACGTACGAAATGAACAATATTTGGGACTAAATAACACCCGTTTTTACTTCCTGTTTCATTATTAAAATTTTCAAATTTAGATCCATCATTATAAAAAACAAAAAGTAAAATAACTATCACAATAAGTACAAAAAAGATCCAAGACATAACTGGGTTAAAAAGATTGTTATTTAATAAAAGTAATTAATCATTGATAATTTTTATCTGGATAATGGATTATCCTTTAAGGGGAAAACTGAAGCAACCATATCTTGGAAAGTTATTGGATAATTTTTTATGTTGAGTTCGTTAAAAATTACAGGGAATGTAGCTTTCCGGGATATGTTCTTTTTGAGCATGTACTGGTGCCTGCTTAGTAAATGGATCGCATAATGATGTTTCCACTCTTCGCTTCTTTTCATATAGAGTAGGTCGACCATTCCCCAATATTGAGCAAAATATTTTTTCATTCTGTGAACGAGTTGGGGTTTTTTGAGTAAAACCTCTTGCGTGGGTCGGATCCCGGCGTTATAAAACCAGGATTTTTTGTCGTAGGACCCTTTATATGAAAGGAGCCACTCGCGTAAAAATCTGGCGTTTCTATGCGCGACTATGACTTGATTGGATAAGTTTCCGTTCTGGGACCATCCGAGGGTCATTTCGAACCTTCGAAACTCGTCTAAACTTTTAACTATAAAACTGTCGTTGTCTAAAAATATTCCGCCGTGTTTCATCAAAATTTTAAGCCTTGCGATGTCCCCTCCGTGAAACTTGATCCATCCCTTCTGCAAATCTTGTCCGAAAATCCGTTTCGGTATTTCAACATATTCGATCTGTAAGGATTCTTTAAAGTTTTTCTGCTCTAATAAGTACTCCCAGTATTTTCCTCGAAATCCGGGGACGTCCGTGTGGAAAAATATTTTCTCCGGCTTTTGATTTTTAAGGGCGGCGAGGACGCAGACGGCTTCCACAAAAGAAAACGTCGGCTGTTCGAAACGGAGAAAATGAACGTAATTTGGGACGATAAAGCAGCCATTTTTGATTCCCGTTTCGTTGTCGAACCCTTCGAAATTCTCGGGCGAATTATACTCGTCAAAACGTGGCCGAACAAACTCGTTTTTATCACTTAAAATAATCCAAAACAACATAAAAATACATAATATTAACCATAATAAACTAACGTTTCTAACCGAATACATTTTTGTACTAATCTTATCGATAACATACTAAGGAAGCTCTTAAGATAAGAATTCAAGTTGATAATAATTTTAGGTTTCAAAATTAAGAAAATAAGTAAGAAAGCAATAATAGTCTTTTTACCCATTAAAACAATAACCGATAACATCTTTAAGAAAGTTTCGAAAAAATTACATAATATATACGGGGTGTCCGGAAACACATGGCACACGTCTGGGAGTGCGTAAAAAAGTGGTTTTTATGAGAAAAAGTTAAATGTAAACCCCCCTTAATTTAAATCAAACAATTTGATGGTGTAGTTTAAAATGCGTTTGGATATACAGGGTGCCCCCAACAGATCCTAACTTCGTTATTTTGAATGACAACCACTATTTTTTATTTCAGATTCGTAAACTACGTAAAATTTCAAGTTGATTTGACTATTCATATGTTCATTTTTGACAACTTAATGTCAAATTTTAGCGTTTTTCGCACTAAAATCGGTTAAAATTGACCTAAGAAACTAATTTTTTAAAAAAATTCCACTTCTTTTTGTCCGAAGTTTCCAACTATGTATCACAAATTCAAGCATCTTTGCTACTAGTTGTCGTCACTAACGGTTCTTTTTTCAAGTTAGAACCCTAATTTCTTACTTCATAAATAAAAATAGCGATTTTTTAACGGAATTTTTCTTTTTGATGCACAGTTACAAAAAATGCTGTAGCTCTTTCGAAAATCATGGTCCAAAAGAAAAATTCCAAAAAAAAAAAAAATTTTTTTAAAATAAAAATTGATGTTCTAACTACTATTTCTTGATTATTAACTTCCTTAAAGAAGTTATTGTTTTACCCTCCATGTCTGGTTTTTGGGGACTACTAAGACCCCGTTGGGTCAATTCGAATATGGATATTTACTGATCTCAACTTTGTCTGTGATTCCGGCCGGCCGTCCAGCCGTAGCATTTTTTCCCGAAACCCTTTATGGCCACAAATTTCAACCAATTTTCACAAAATTTTTACACACTCTTCCTAAATAGTTGAACAAGATTGTGAGATTTTTGAATTTCAAAAAAATAGCTGAGATCATGTTGGTTTGATATTTAAAAAAAATTTGCTGCGGCCGAACCGTGGGCCCCATTTTCACCATTTCCTTATATTTTTTACTAATTTTTGGTGTAAAAAAAACTTTTTTTAGTAAGTAGAAATTTGATACTTACTACACTATTTGATACTTACACTATTTGCGAGAGGAATGTCGCTTGGGCAAAAAATCCATTATTTCTAATTCAAAAGTACTTGAAATTATACTTCCCCTCCGTTATACTTCCCCCTCGTATATTTTTCCTTCTCTTTAAGGAAGTTTTATTTAGAAGCTCTTCGAACTAGTACTTTGAAAAGATTTAATGGTGTGAGGAGTTCACAAAAATCATTTTTATAATTTGATGAAATATTTTGTTAGAGCTTTTACGCCGGGAAAGCCGTGCCAAAGAGGTTTGTTTTACTCTTCCCTAATTTTCTCCGCTTATTTTCATTAATTGATGATACTTAGGGATCATTAACATTTAAAATTTTGTTTAAGAAAGTGGAAATGAACGGCGAGGAGTTTCATTAAGTCGCTGATGGGTGTTGAGAGCTTGAGAATCTTGCCTGTTCCCGATATTCCGATGACGAAGATTAACGAGTTTACAAGACTCTAAAGTAAACAAAAGCAGAAAAAAAAAATGAAAACTTTTTTTCCGCCCTACGGAGGAGCCATTACCATCGGAATTTCCACTTAAGAGAGAAAATCGTTTATGGTAAATGTCAAATATCAATATGAAGGCGCAAATAGGGTCCCAGGGTCGGTAAATAACTTGATGTGTAACTGGCAATATGGTGCCTGTCCCCAGTAGCGTTTGATTGGCCGGTTGAAGCCTAACTGAATTTAACGGGTTGTAAACAGAAAGGCCCTCAGTCAATTAGGGCGTCAAACATTCGATTTCCATACGTTCCGAACCGAAGATAAACAAGAACCCTTATTATTGCTTTGTCCTTTCGCCTTTTTCCCGCTTTCAAGGGTCCTTTTCTTCCCTTTTTTTTAATTGTTCAACTTTTTATGAAGGCGGAAAGTTTTCACATTTTTTTTTATCCTACAACCGACTCCCCCATTTAACTTACTTAGAGTCAGTCTCTAATTAATGGCCGAGGCTGAGTTCCCTTAATCCTGTTTGTTGAGCTCCGATGAGGTATACACTTGTGATGGTGAGACCACAATGTTTACCCGGACCTCGCCAACGGAAACGGCAAACCCCGAGAATTTCTGCATCCCGAATCTAGCCAGATTTCTCTTCCATCCAATCGATACAGAATACAAAATAGTTACTTTATGAGCGGCAATTGATATGTATTTTTTTAACGATAACATTTTTTAACTTCACCACTCACTTTTAACTTCCTTAAAGAAGTTATTGTGATACCCTCCACGTCGGGTGAAAGGTCTTCCAGACCCCGGGGGGTCAAATCGAGTATTGATCTTTACCGATCTCAAGTCTGTGGCTCCAGCCGTAGAATTTTTTTTCCGGAACACTTTACGGCAACAGTTTTCAACCGATTTTCACCAGATTTTCACAAAATTTTCTTTAGTCGGTGAACAAGAAATTTACGTGGGCGATCTTTGAATTTCAAAAAAACGGCGGAGATATGTCTGAAATTTTGAAAAATTCGCTGAGGCCGAACCGTTGCGTTGGTCCGATTTTCAGCAATTGCTCCTCATATTTTTTACGAATTTTCGGTGATAAATAAATTTTGATTATTTTACATTAATTATCATTTTAGATGGGAGAAATTTCATACTTCCACCCGTTACGAGTAGATCTCCCTAGGGCAAAAAAACCCATTATTTCTACCTTGATACAAAAAAAAATTTCGAAAAAGAAAAAAAAACTGCTAAAAAAGAGAACTTTTGAAAAAAAAAATTGATAGCTCTTCTACTTTTGAACATATAAAATTTTTGGAAAAAAAAAAAATCATATCATTTTTCGGTAATTACCTATACAAGGTACCACTACCAACTTAAATAAAAAACACCAAAAAGTTAAAAAAAAAAAAAAAAAAAAAAAAAAAAAAAAAAAAAAAAAAAAAAAAAAAAAAAAAAAAAAAAAAAAAAAAAAAAAAAACTAATCAAATAAAGTGAAAGGTTGAAAACAAAACTTCACAACTTAAAGAGTTCAAAGAATCATCAAACTTAAAAGACCTCCTTCAACTTCCCCTCTCTTTATACTTCCCCCTCCCTTATACTTCCCCTCCCATATACTTCCCACTCCGTTATACTTCCCCCTCCGTTATACTTCCCCCTACGTTTTACGTCCCCTCCGTATACTACGCCCTCCTATATAGATACTTCTCTTTAAGGAAGTTTTCGTTGGAAGCTCTTCAAACCTACTTTCTTTCCTCTCAAAAGTTATAAAAATGAATTTTTCACACTCATAATTTAGGGAAAAATTTCAAAAAATTCTCAAAGAAGCGTCTATAGGTGATAAACAATATACAAAATAACGAGCTCTTTGGGATCATTAAGTTCTTGAGATATTGTGAATTTCGAAATGCCCCCCTTATCCAGCTATAGCCTTTTTTTGTAATAATTTTGAAATACGAGCTATTTTTGAAGTTTGCAAGGTAGTTTACCCACTTAACCCACCTCCCCAGGCCAGCCTCTATGTTCAATTCATTCTTTTCACATGTATTTTATTTTTTAACTAAACTTTTCTTCTTCTTTTTTTTTTTCAAAGAAAAAAAATTAAATTAAATATAGTTTCTGACCTACAAGAACTAATAAAACTCTTGAATGACCGCCTTGCATTCGTGTAGTTCGGAAAAGCGGTAAGATTGTTTGAAATAACTTCGAATCCAATATAACTTTATGGGCGAAAATCCTTTTAAAAGGCAGACTCCGAAAGTCTTTTCCCTCGGGATCACGTCCTTAACCCAGAGGGCACTTTTGATGATAATTTAAGACCGGATTGAATAAGGGAGGGTTATTTAATTTGAATAAAAGTCATGGTTTACATATAAATTTCTAATACATAATTTATTTGTTCTTCGTAATATACAATTTTGATGACACTTTTCGTTTTAAGAGCACCAACTTTTTTCTTTTTTTTTTTTTTTTTGACAATTCCTTTCTTAATCAGAATATTTTAGTGTCTAAAAGACATTAAAATGATCTTTTTTCGTATTTTAATATTGAAAACAAAAACAAATAGGTAATAACAGTCAATAAATAATTTCTAGGTTCAAAAAATCTTATATACACAGATATCGTACACTTAATAACTAATGCGTTCAGGAAAAATAAATTACAAGTATGGGGAAATTTTGTTTTTATCATATTCATATATTTTTTCTATTACACTGAAAAGTTTCTAATTTTTTTCTTTTTTGTTTTCATTATAGAATATATTAATATTTACATGGGTCCTATTATGATACATTGCTACATGAAAATTCTAATTTGAAAAATAAAAGAGTGAGTTTTTGTAGAAAAAGTGGTTTTTCTTAGAGCAGTCTGACATTTAACATTGAGTCTACTCTAGCGCTCTACTTATACATAAGTAGGCAATATATCAGAAATATAAGGAGACCGTTTAAAAATAATAAAACTTTTTTTTAAATACATATTATATTAAAACAGATAAAAATTACCGCATTGTCCATTTTCAAGTCTTTGTCTCTATCTAGACACCTCTTTCTTATATACAGTATTTAAATAACTTTCACTATATTTTCTGTTATGTACACGGAGATTTTTTGTTTAAAAAGTGTCCTCATCCTTAGCGGAAACGTAACTGGATGGAGATGGCGAGGAAGAGCGGGTGGAGCAACGAAAGTCCGCAGCCTCGGCTGCTGCTGCTGTTCCCGTGCTGCATCGCCGCTGGGTGTTCTCCTAGGCAAAAAACATCCTCACTGAAAGGTTTGAATTGATTCATCAAGGAAATGAATGGATTAAAAATTGGGTTACTGGGCAAGAAAAACTTAGTAAAATTGGAGTTTTTTCTGGTAAACAAGCCAATCAAAATGGAAAAAAAAAGTTAAATTTGGGTCTCCTGTCTGAAAATTAGAAAAAGTGTAGTAAAAGTGGGTTTTCCGGGCATAAAATGGAGTGTATACATGTCGACATAATGCAGTTCACCATAATGCATTTGACCATAAAATGGCAGAAATCGCGATTTACCGTTCATCATAAAAAAATCTGCAACTCATCATAAAGAAAATAGTCGAAAACGTTCACCATAATGCATTTAAACATAACAGAGTACTTTTATCAGGGAAATATCATTGCATTTTAACAATTATTAAGGTTTTTTTTGTGAGGGAGAGAGAATGAAAAATACGGATATTCCACGACCGGTTTCGGCGTAATACGCCTCATCAGGTGGACTATTTCCTCATTTTTCACTCTCATCTCATTTTCTACTTGACCTTTACTATTTGGTATAAGTGAGACAGCGGGAAGGTAAACAGAATCTGTCTGTTTTTTTTTAAGACCCCTCCGTTGTCTCCATACCTCCCAGTCCCGTTGTCTCACTTATACCACATAGTAAAGGTCAAGTAGAAAATGACATGAGAGTGAAAAATGAGGAAATAGTCCACCTGATGAGGCGTATTACGCCGAAACCGGTCGTGGAATATCCGTATTTTTCATTCTCTCTCCCTCACAAAAAAAACCTTAATAACAGAGTACATCTCACCATAAAGAAGAGATTTCAGAATTTTCGTTTCCACATAACGCAGTTGAACATAAAGGAAACTTTCATTTTAAAGAACATGTCGTTTCGCCATAATACTGTTTGGGCGTAATATTAGGTGTACAAAGTGAAACTCGGCCACAGGGTTTTGAATTTTGTAGATTATAGCCGAGTTTCAGTACACCTAGTAGTTCATTTTTTCAAAATTTTAAACATTTTAGGCGTTAAAGTCCATCAAAAGTTGACCTTCTCCGTGTAAGAAGGTTATTGAAGTATAACCATTAAGAAGGTTCATTTTTAAAGGCTTGTAAATCGTAAACCGTTACAGATATTGAAAAAATGCACTAAATAAAATCTGTTGGAAATTTAATTCTCTTTAATTTTTATTCTATTCATTTTTTCTCTAGGACGCACTGTTTTCAAGATAAATTTATTTAAAAAAAAATTATTTTCCGAAAATGGTGCATCCTAGAAAAAAATAATTAAGTACAAATTTATAGAAAATTAAATTTCGTACAATTTTTATTTATTAGGTGTACAAAATGAAACTCAGCCACAGGGTAAATTTGAATTTTGTAGATTTTAGCCGAGTTTCATTTTGTACACCCAATACATCTCACCTTAAACTAGGAACAGCGAAAGAGCAAGCCTACTTTTGCCGTTGAAAACGCGATTATGGCCAAACGACAAAAACCTTAAAACTTGACAGTTCATTATGATGCAACTCGCAGATCCTTGAGAGAGGATAAAAATTAACCCCTTTGTGTCATAAAACAAGCTGCCGTGAAATTGAGGTTTCCAGGCTAAAAAACCGAGGTCTATGTAAATAGGAGAAAAGTTGAACGAAAAAACGAAGTCTGAAGGCGACTTTTTAGTTTGATAATTGTAGTAGGATAAAAAAAAGATTGTGTGAACGCAAAAGAGTTTTATGAGAATGATTTGGAAAAGGTCTTTGAGGAGGTGAAGGTGCTCTTTTTTAATGTCGTCCCCTTTTAACCTTTAAAGAAAAGGGTCTAAGTTGTTCAATGCTGTAAATATCTAATGAAATCTCCACTAATCTCGAACAGCTTTTCACCCTAGGCACTCTGTTTTCTTAAGAAGGGAAGAATCTTTTGGTTAAAAGGACACAAGTGGGGGGGGGGGGGATCGTTTAAAGTCCCCTCTATTTATTTACTCAAGCCGCCGTTGTTGAACAAATAGGGAAGGAGGAAAACATTGTAGTTTATCTTAATGAATGGAGGAATTCAGTGTGAACTGTCTAAAGGGACTCTGGTCTAATTGCTAGCGCTGGGGAGACGGCAAGGAAACTATTTGGCAGGTGTTTCTAGCTGGTTTGAGAGTTTCCTGTCCTAACTTGAATAAAGCCGAGTGGAACAGTCTCCCCTCTAAATGTGTTGCAGTTTCTAAACCTAAATTTGACGCGCAACTCGCTAATGGTATTAAGGCGATGATTCTCTCATTTACTCATAACGATTCAAACTTTAATTTACGTTACTCAAAAGTTTTAATTAACGAGTCTTTAAAATAAAAAGAATATTAACGGGGACAATCATCTCCTCCGAAAGTATTCTCGTCCTAAAAATATTTGTAAAATAAAATATTTTAAAACATTAAATCAAATGTAATATCATCCGAAAGTATTCTCGTCCCAATGTCATCTCGTCCTAAAACTAACGAACAAAATAAAACTGTTCATTGCTGCGTCGGAGGAATGAAGCAGCAAGTTTTAAAATCCATTTAGGGCGTACCGAGCTCATCATCCGTCCCAGGGCCTCGAACGACGCAATGAACAGTTTTTTGTGCGTTAGTTTTAGGACGAGATGTAGGCACCCAAAAATAATAATAAACACTTTCAATTAAAAATCAAGGTTTCCTTCAGGGGGTCAGAATAATCTCGATTATGGGGATGTCGATTGAGCGGCCTCCTTAATTAGAAGAGAATATCAATAAATCAAAGCTAAACTGCTGGAATGGCGGATTGTAAATTGTTCTAGCCTCATATCGTGGCTCGGAACCATAACGGTAATTCACTTTTACCCCGTTCACTCTATGCAAATAATGATCTACTGCGAATCTCAAACCTTCATCTTCAAACCACTTGAAAATTTACAGCCCTCCTTCTAATTATAGGCTTAGAAGGAACTTATTGCTGAATTTTCTGAAGATTGTCGGCGTTTATCACGGCCCTAAATTAAATAAGGATGGGGAAAAGCGTTTGACAAATATAATGTATGTCAAGTGGGTAGAAACGGTTAAGGGAAACTGTGGGTAAACCGCCGGTGACACTCCTCACACAAACCCTTATTGTCCGGTCTCACCGCAAAACGTTCATTTCCCCCCCTGGCCGTTCGTTTCGGGGCGCTTACTTCATGTAAACATCGCCCGGGCGTCTTCGATCAGGCTCGGTTTAATCAACATTTTAACCCGACCGAAAACCGCTAACGGAAAATAAACTGAAAGGGGAGGTGTCAATTAATAAACCGACAGCCGTCCTCCCTCGCTCTAGAAACATTTTATAACAATACCAAGAGAGAAAATACTGGGACAGATGTTTAGTTTAAAATGTTAACTAAAAATGCCAATAGCCATAGATATCTACTTTTCCTGGGGGCCACGAGTTTGTTAAATCGTAGAAGCAGCGCATTTATTTCGATCTAAAGAAAAATTCTGGTTTGAAGAGCTTCCAACGAAAACTTTCTTAAAGAGAAGTATCTATATAGGAGGGGGAAGTATAACGGAGGGGACGTAAAACTTAGGGGGAAGTATATGGGAGGGGAAGTATATGGGAGGGGAAGTATATGGGAGGGGAAGTATAAGTGAGAGGAAGTATATGGGAGGGGAAGTTTAAGTGAGGGGTAGTATAACAGAGGGTGAAGTATAACGGAGGGGGAAGTATAAGGGAACGAAAGTAAAACGGAAAGGGATGTATAAGGGAGGGAAAGTATAAAGGAGAATTTTCCAAGTTTTTTTTTTCAAAAATTTTCCGGTTTTTTTCCGAAAAATAATGAAAGATTTTTGTAAAAAAAAAATTTTTTTTTTCGAAAAATTTTCCGGGTTTTACTTTTTTTTTTTTTTTTTCAAATTTTTTAAGTTCTTTTTTTCGAAATTTTTTAAAATTTTTCTTTAAGTTATACTTCCCCTCCTTTATACTTCTTTCTTTGTAATATACTTCCCCCTCTATTAATTTTCCCCTCCTTTATACTTCCTCCTCCGTTATACTTCCCCTTCGTTATACTTCCCCCTCCTATATTGTTCCTTCTCTTTAAGGAAGTTTTCGTTGGAAGCTCTTCAAATAGTATTTTTGTTGTGATAGCTTTTAATTTCTTATCGCTTCATAGAACACAGTTTTATTGAAAAGTTTTTTCAATCTCCTTCTTCTCTTTTGTTTCTTTGATTATTTTGACTTCTTTTTATGTGGAGACGAAGGATTGAACGCGATCGGTGAGGCCCTAGTCCGGTAAAAGGGAAGATTGCAATTTGTGCCTGTTCCAGATGATTGCGAGCTTTCGGATTAAGCCCTTTCGCCCCTTGGCATAGATTTAGGGTGCATGAATCAGCGGGTAGATTTTTCCCTTTGGGGAAGAAACCCTCGATTCCCTCCCCTCCTATTCAATGTTATACCCAGAACCCAATCTTCATTTGATTATACGAAAACTCATTTTTATTATATTTTTTCTCTTCCTTTTTTTTTAATCTTGATTAAAATGCGGGGGGAAGCCATTTTTATGAGGAAAAAACACATGAAAAGAGTCCTTCAAAATCGATAACGACAGAACGATCGTAAATTTCAGACAAGTTCGTTCATAAAATACTTTAGTTTTAATTTGTTTCGTAAACTTAAGTTTAAAACTCTTTGTACCTAATAAAATAAAATTTTTTGACCAAAAATGAAGAAAACAACCGCCCCAACAAGAAATTTTTTTTAAACTTTTATTTTTTTTCCGTTTTTTGGTTGATCGACCATCAATTAGTTTTTTAGTTTTTTTATGTAATAAGGGTTGTTTTTTTTATTTCATTAACCTTACCCACTTTCCAAATACAAGTTTTTATGTTGTCAAAAATCTTTTTCTTTAGATCGAATTTATGGCGAAACGCTTTATGTTGAAATGCATTATGCTCAAAATTTTGGAACATTTGACAGCTATATTTTCAATTGCTTTATGCCGAATTATGGTGACTACAGATTTATTATGTCGAAATGTAGATTATTTATGTTCAACTGCTTTAGGGTGAAATGCGTTATGTTGAACGGTGTTCTCCCGTTGAAGTCAACTCCATCATCTTCCTTTGGTTTCCGACTGCCGAAAAAATAAGGAATTTTTTGAAATTTTACAAGAATTTTAGACCACTAAACTATTTGTTCTGAGAAAAGTAAATTTGTACATGAAGTTAGAATTGGTAGAAATTACTGTTCATCCTATCATCAAGGTTAGGATATATTAGGTGTACAGTATAAAAACTCAGCCACAGGGTACCTAAATTTGAATTTTGTACATTTTAGCCGAGTTTCATTTTGTACACCTAGTAGGTAGTTCATTTTTTCAAAATTTTGAACTTTTTAGGTGTTAAAGTCCATCAAAAGTTGACCTTCTCCGTGTAAGAAGGTTATTGAAGTATAACCATTAATAAGGTTAATTTTTAAAGGCTTGTAAATCGTAAACCGTTACAGATATTGAAAAAATGAACTAATAAAATCTGTTGGAAATTTAATTTTCTTTAATGTTTATCCTATTCATTTTTTCTCTAGGACGCACTGTTTTCAAGATAAATTTATTTTAAAAAAAATTATTTTCCGAAAATGGTGCATCCTAGAAAGAAATAATTAAGTGCTAATTTATAGAGAATTAAATTTCCTACAAGTTTTATTTATTAGGTGTACAAAATGAAACTCAGCCATAGGGTAAATTTGAATTTTGTAGATTTTAGCCGAGTTTCATTTTGTACACCAATAGATTTTATAGGAAATTTGACCAGCTTGAAAAGTATATTTTTCGTCTAGGACATTTAGTCGCATTTAGCTAATGATTTTAGTGCATTTAGCGCTCCAATGACGATACGAAATTTCAAGATTTCTTTATTCAAAAGGTAGTGGCAAACAGGAGTCCAGGGTATTTCGTAGACCGAAGAAAAAAAGAAAAAAATGGAGGAATTCGTAATTTGATTGTTTGTCGAGTTATTTTTTTTCAAAATCTACCCAATTTTAACTTCCTCGAAAATGAAGTTATTGTGATACCCTCCAACGAAATGTCTTTGAAAGTTTTCCAGGATTTTGAGGAAGTCGGGGCCAGCTCCTGATTTTTATAAATTTAACTTTTAATGGGTAAGAATGTTAAATCACTATGTGAAATAAATTATAGAAATGGATTTATCATAAACATGGATTTTCCTGATCTAAAGTTAATAGGTAGGGATGAAAAGCATCAATTTTAGACTTAAGGTAATATTTTATCCATTTTAAAATAATCTTATTTCCTCATTTCCATTCCATTTGTCAGAAAATTACGATTTCTTGGAAGGCCAACAGGTGGAGAAGTCATCAGTTAAAAAGATGAAGGGGGAGAGAAGTTTCTCGTCTTTTTCCGCCATTTTCAGGTAAATTTAAAAAAAATTCCGTACGCGACTTTCACTATTGACACATTTTTTTTCCCGACCTTTATTTCATCCAGGATTCGATCAGGAATTCCGGCCCTTTTAACATTTGCCGGCGAACGGGATCTGTGGGGCTAAGAGGGTAAAAAAAAAAGAGGAGGAAAAAAAAAAGCCATTTCCGAGGAAAGGTGGGATTTTTGAGGTAACTCTAATCCGAGTAAGCCCACGAGTAGACTCGAGAAGTTGGAGATTAAACTTAATTAAAGTCGATTACATCAATGTTTCGCCACTTTTAAAATAAAACTTGAGATTTTTAAACTAACTTTCGCTGTCCCAACCTTTTTATTGGAATGTTTTATATTTCCTTGCAAAATTTTATTTCAATGTGATCTGACCTCCAGAAAAATGTTCTATCTCAGTGTTTCTCAACCATTTTTAAGCCTGCGCCCCCCCTGTAAACAAGCATTTAGCGACGCCGCCAAGGGGAGCTTGAAAACGGGAGCCGGATTATAGGTTTTCGGTCCAAAGGGCCGGATTATAGGTTTTCGGACCAATGGGCCTTATAGGTTTTCCGGCCAAAGTTCCAGAATATAGGTTTTTTTTGGACCAAAGGGACGGATTATAGGTTTTCGGACCAAAGGGCCGGATTATAGGTTTTCCGACCAAAGTTCCGGAATATAGGTTTTCGGACAAATTAAAAAACGGACTCACCCTAACGCCCCCAGCCACTTAGCCATTGCCCCCCTATCACCCAAATTTTGCATAACGCCCCCAGTGACTTCTCGGCGCCCCCAGGGGGGCGGTACCGCCCCCGTTGAGAATCACTGTTCTATCTGGTCCCCCGTTGCGGCGATTTTCTTTGAAATCCAAATGTCAAGAAGTAAATCAAGGAAATCCCCCAAAACACGCATTTTGATTTCGATATAGATTTTTGATTTTTTTCTCATTATGGGTGAGGGGGAGGGGGGTTAAAGGTAACTTTTTGCCGATTTTTGCGTTTTTCTCCCAAACGGTAGGCGATAAATATTTAATTTGAAATTAGGTTTTTGGTTCTTTTCGGCTAACATCTGTTTTAATTCAAAATTCATTATAGTTGAAAATTAAGAACTAGAAGTGACTATAAATTTCGATTTCACTTTACAGGTAAAATTTTATAAAAATTTGTATTAAAATTAATAAACACTTTACAGTACAATCGTTTTGTAGTCATTTGATGGACTAACAAAATTATAAATCGAAATTTTCTGCTTCGACAACTTTCTGCTTGGTATCAAGATGGTTACATCAGTGAAGGTAATTGTTCATATTGAAAATTCAGAGGAAGATCTGATAATAACGAAGATTAGTAAGGTTGGGTGTAGAAATTTTGTATTTCCGGAAGAATTTCAGTCTTTGGCTGAGCATCATTCGGAGTTGCTGACTATTAGGGCGGTACAAAATGTCCTGAGATCCCGATGTAATTTGAAATTAGGTTTTGGTTCTTTTCGGCTAACATCTGTTTTAATTCAAAATTCATTATAGTTGAAAATTAAGAACTAGAAGTGACTATAAATTTCGATTTCACTTTACAGGTAAAATTTTATAAAAATTTGTATTAAAATTAATAAACACTTTACAGTACAATCGTTTTGTAGTCATTTGATGGACTAACAAAATTATAAATATACTTTATAAAAAAGAAAGATGGTCTAAGTTCCTATAAAATAGATATGCTAACCTTTATGATAGGATGAACCGCATTTTCCACCGATTCTAACTTTATGTACGTATGCACTTTTCTTTAACAAATAGTTTAGTAGTAGTTAGTAGATAGTTAATAGTTAGTAGATAGTCTAAAATCCTTGTGAAATTTTTAAAAACTCCTTATTTTTTCTCGGCAGTCGGAAACCAAAGGAAGATGGAGTTTACTTCAACGCGAGAACACCGTTCAACATAACGCATTTCACCCTAGAGCAGTTGAACATAAAAAATCTGCATTTCGACATAAAAACTATGTAGTTCACCATAATGCGTTTCGGCATAATGCAATTGGTAACTTGACCATTTTTTTTTATTGCACTAAATGAAAGAGGAGAGAATATTAAAAACAATGCCGTTTGAATTTTTTTCCTGCGATAAAAATGGATTTTTAATGATTTTTTGAAAATTGAATTTTTGCCGAATTGATAAGAAAGTTTTTTCTGGGGAGTGGGGGTGATGACGTCACCTCTGCCAAATCATAGATGACATGGGAATGTAAAGCCTTCCTTTTGGCGCCCATGGATATTGTTTATACGTTTTAATTATTATTATATTTTACGCCATGGTGAGATACAAATATTGCTTTGTTCCGATGTGCCGGAACACCACTATTTCAACTCCGGAGAAGTTGTTTATTACGGTAAGTTGTTATTAAATACCTAATATGTACATTTTATCCTTGTCAATTTTTCATTTTGTTACTTATAATTTTCTAAGGTTCCACAAGATCGTAATACTGCTAAAAAATGGTTCAGTGCTGTAAGACGGGATACTACGTCTCAACCTTTGTCTTACAAATCGGTTTTTTTTTGTTGTGAAGACCATTTTGATGTAAGAAGGCGTGATGTTTTGCAAGAAATGATTTAAATATTACTTACTTACATCAATGTTCTAACATTTTAGTAATAAGTGATATAAGAAGGTATAAAAATAAGTAAGTATACCTAAACTCAAACCTAGGCACTTCTTTTATAACTTCATAAATTATTACACTTAACTGAACCTAACCTAGTTGTTTAATTTTTCCTTATTTCTTTTTAAAAAAAAATGAAAATAAACTTTAAGGAACATCATGACTTTCTTTGAGAAGAACGTAACTATTAAATTTTAATGGATAAATTTTAAAAACAAACTTTCAAACAAAGAAGCACTTACTTTTCTATTTTTGCCCCTTGGCCCCCGGAGTAAACGCAATTTATAAATTCGAAAACGGCGAATTCGGACGAAGACGGCAAATTATCTGAAGACGCAATCACAAATCCTTCGCGTACCATGTTTATTTGAATAAAGAGTCCAAAAAAACTACTAATATTAAGTTTCTTCACTGCTTCAAGCACGGGAGGAACCAAAACCAGTAGAACGCTCGGCAGGGGTGACGTCACGTCCCCCGCACCGCCCATCGGACATTTCTTATCACTAGCCAAATTTCAAAAATTCATTAAAAATCCATTTTTCAACGTAGGAAAAAAATTCAAACGGCATTGTTTCTTATTTTTTCCCCTCTTTAATTTTATATAAAACTTATGGGGAAAATTTTTCTAAGGAAAGTTCCTAATTGAACATAAAGCTCTCAAAAATTTTGAGCATAATGCATTTCACATGTTTTTCGCCAAAACCGACTTTGTCGATAAGTGTAAGTCGACATAAAAAGAATGCAAATCACCATAACGCCTCTCACCATAAAAGCCTCTCTTTAAACTTGTTGTTTCGCCATAAAACTTTTTTTTGTCGTTTGGGTATAATACATCTCACCATAAACTAGGAAAAGCCAGCAGGTAGCCAATGGGATCAGCTCGTTTTATGACACGAGGGGGTTAATATTTATTCTTCTCGCGCGGATGTGCGAATTGCATTATGGTGAACCAAGTTTTAAGGTTATTGTCGTTTAATCGCGGCGAAAATAGGCTTGCTCTTTCCCTAGTTTATGGTGAGATGTATTATGCCCAAACGACATAAACAGTTTTATGGCGACACGACATGTTCATTAAAATGAAAGTTTCCTTTATGTTCAACTGCGTTATGTTGAAACAACAAATTTTATGTCAAAACGACAAGTGTTGAATCTCTTCTTTATGGTTAGATGTACTCGTATTATGTTCAAATACCATATGGTGAACGATAACTCGCGATTTCTGTAATTTTATAGTCAAATGCATTATGGCGAACCACATTATGTTGACACTCGATAAAACTTGAAAAGGTCATCTTCTTCATTGTTATTTATGTGGGATTATTAAGAGAACGTTATAATAATCCACAATAAAATGAAAGATTGACGGGATAAATTTAGATTCGTTTTTACTTTGAAAAGATCTTTAAGAAAAAAGGCGTTTGATACGTTCACGTTCGTTGCTTTTATTCAACTGAGAAACTATTGAATATAAAATAATATCGTAATAAAATAAAACATATGGCCGACGGTGGCGCTTTGGCGGAATCTCCGGGTACCGTCGTAGGGGAGATGGCCACCATTCCTACATTCGGCCATCCTGGTTAATCGTCCGTCCCGGACGATGTTTCGTCGGCGTGGCCATCTGTCCATGGCAAACGTTCGCTACAGATGACGATGTTGCTGCAGGGCCCTTGTCGTTTTTCTGTACTTTCCATACGTCATACTTGTATGCATCGGTGAATGATCGTGAATAATTAGGTTTAAAAGCTGTAACATCGATTTGGTTTTGAAATCTAGGAAGGTCGTTGATAAATCGTAAACGTCGTTTCGTTGAGTAACCGTCGTGAATCCTACGAGAGTCATTTAGTTTCGTCGTGTCTTGAAGTTCGTAGTTGGGAGAGTCGAAAGTTTTCTTTTGGATGATCGGTTTGATTTTCGTGTAGGCCGATTGGGTTCCGGACGGTTTTTCGATGTCTTCGTTGATGACAGTTGTACAGTTACTCGTATACGTTGTAGCAGTGTTTGAATTTTCAGTAACGTAGAACGTTGATCGAGAGGGAGCAGAAACTGGGACGTGCGATGGAGGAAAATTTGAGACTTTTTCTTTACGTGTGAAGTGGTTCTTAGATTTTGGAGGAGGAGTGTATTTTTCCTTTTCATTTTCGACGTAATCGTGAAACATTGGAACTTCAGGTTCAGCGTCGTCACGAATATCGACTTTTAAAATTTCGTATTGAGGTACGTTACGTTTTTCAATAGAGATGTGGCCTTCTTCGATCGAAATTTTGACCGTGTTGATGAAATTTCTACCCAAGAGGATATCGTAATTCGTTAAATTATCGTCAACGACGTGGAAAACAATATCGAATGAATTTTGAGAAATGATTGTCGAGCATTTGAAACTTCCTTTCGTGAAAAATTCCTGCGAGCCAAGACCATTAATTTTTATACCTGGTCCGAGTGGAGTCGTTTCGAGTGTTGAGAAAAAACGTGAAGACATAAGACTCATATCGGAGCCTGTATCAAGAATCGCAGATAACGTTTGATTTTGCACCGAGACATCAACGAGCATAGAAGACGTAGGTTGATAAAAAGCAGAAGCGTACGTTGGATGAGAATTCGTATGTTGTTCTTTACAATTAGTGACGTAATACGTAGATTTAGAAGGCGGAGGAAGAAGTGCGTTTTGAGGTACCATTTCCGAAGATCGAAGAGGACAATCCTTTGAGACGTGATTTCCGAACTGATTACAATTAAAACATTTGATACCTCTATTTTTGAAGTTGCATTCGTCTGAAAGGTGCCCCTTTGAGCCGCAGTGATAACAATTTTTCTTTACGTTGAGGTTTCTTTCAGATGAGGATACGTAATTTTGAGTGGTCGATTTATTTTCTATTGGTTTTGTATAAGCCGAAACGTTATTTTTCAAAATTTTTTCGTATATCGTCAATTTTTCTTTAAATTCTTCGATTGATTTTGCGCCGTATAAAATGGATTTATTAAATGGTGTGTCTGGAATTCCGTTTATTACATACGTAAAGAGTGCGTCGTTGTCGACATTGCCATTGCCGCGATTGGCTACTTCTCGTACTCTGTAGAAAAATTGCCGTAACGTTTCTTCGTTTCTTTTCGTCATACTTGAAAGTTCAAAATGAAGTTCAGCGCTATTAAGCGGTTTCGCAAATTCAGAAGCTAAAGCGGTCGTTAATAATCCCATGACACGAGTCCCGTTTCAGATTTTAGAAATAAACCAGCTGATCCGATGATTTTTCGTTTGGCGAACAATAATTTTTGCGTATCGTTCCAATTGCACAATTCAGCCGTTTCGTTGAAATTTTGAATCCAAGAATAGAAGTCGTAGTTGTCGTCGCCAGAGAAAGATGGGATGGCGTCTTCGATGTCGCGAAATGAAATACTCGTCGTTGATGGTTGTTCTTCGTATTGAAAACTTCGTTTTTTCGGTGACATGGCGGATGATACGGATAAAGTCGGATACAAAATTTTGAAATTTTAGGTTTTAATTTTAGGACGAGCCCCCAATTGTGGGATTATTAAGAGAACGTTATAATAATCCACAATAAAATGAAAGATTGACGGGATAAATTTAGATTCGTTTTTACTTTGAAAAGATCTTTAAGAAAAAAGGCGTTTGATACGTTCACGTTCGTTGCTTTTATTCAACTGAGAAACTATTGAATATAAAATAATATCGTAATAAAATAAAACATATGGCCGACGGTGGCGCTTTGGCGGAATCTCCGGGTACCGTCGTAGGGGAGATGGCCACCATTCCTACATTTATTTAATAATTTTTTAATTTTTTTGCCAAAATACCCAGATTTTCTTTATAAAATGTTTATTATTTCCAATGTATGAAATAATAGAACTGAATGAATAATTAACTACATTAGATTGATTTGACATTGTTCGTAAAATCGCTAACAGAAGTTGGAAGTCCGTAATACGTGATGTTTTGAAAAGCATGTTCGCTTTCATAAGCTGACGGACGTCAAAATATCAAATCAAAATGTGTTTTAATGTTCATTAAGGCATTAGCTATTGTTATAAATGCGTTCAAAATTTAACATTACCATTAAGAACATGAACTAAGACGCTTGCGGCGTGGGAGCTTGATGGAGCACACGTGTAATTGCCGGAATCTGCGGGAAGAGCCCGGGCGATTAGGAGTCTTGAGGTCCGCGTCTGCTTTTCGGTGAGGACAGAAATTCCACCCCTTTGCGAGTAGTTGATGACGTTGCTCCCCCGGTACCAGTAGATAAAAGACGGAGGCTCTGGCGTCTCTCGGACGACGCAAGTCAAATTTATATCGCTACCACTTTTTATGTAGATCTCACTTTTACCCAATATCTCCGCCTGTGAGACTGAAACAGAAAATTAAAATTACCAATAAATTATAACAAACGCTCATTTCGTAAAATGTCATCAGGGGTAAAAGCTAACACCAATTTTAATTAGGATATCCAATTAAAATTTTTATTGATATGAACCAACTTTAAACCGTTTCAAAATTTACATCATTTTTCATCAAAAACAAAATCTATTATTATTACTTTATGCCTAATATTAACGTTATCAAAGAGAAATTACTATACGGGGTGTCCCAACTAGAGTTAACCAGCAACTTAACAGCTCAATTTTATGCTACTTTTACTTAGGTCGTTTTAGGTAGATTTTTTTTTTGGTTTGAATTTTATCCCAACTAGATAGACCACCACGTATAACTTCGATATTTTTTGTACTACAAAAAAAAAGTTAGTCGTAAACCCCCTTGTTTTTGGACGAAAAATTGATTGCTTTTGATTTTGGTGTACAGGGTGCACCAGAGTGACACCAACGCTTTACGGCCGTAATTCATAAGATTTTCATACAATATTTTCAGAATGTTTCTTTTATATTAGGTGTACAGAATGAAACTCAGCCACAGGGTTTTGAATTTTATAGATTTTAGCCGAGTTTCATTTTGTACACCTAGTAGTTCATTTTTTCAAAATTTTGAACATTTTAGGCGTTAAAGTCCATCAAAAGTTGACCTTCTCCGTGTAAGAAGGTTATTGAACTATAACCATTAAGAAGGTTAATTTTTAAAGGCTTGTAAATCGTAAACCGTTACAGATATTGAAAAAATGCACTAAATAAAATCTGTTGGAAATATAATTCTCTTTAATTTTTATTCTATTCATTTTTTCTGTAGGACGCACTTTTTTCAAGATAAATTGATTTAAAAAAAAAATTATTTTCCGAATATGGTGCATCCTAGAAAGAAATAATTAAGTACAAATTTATAGAGAATTAAATTTCCTACAAGTTTTATTTATTAGGTGTACAAAATGAAACTCAGCCACAGGGTAAATTTGAATTTTGTAGATTTTAGCCGAGTTTCATTTTGTACACCTAATAGTTCAATATCGAAATTCGCAAATATGAGATCTGTCTGTCTAAAGTTGTACTATTGGTCCAATTTTTACCATCATTTAGTAAATTGCATAAATAAAATTAAATGTCAAAATTTTATAACCTTTTTTTTCTTTTGTTTTGGGAGAAAGGGCTGTTTAGGCCTTTGGTTGCTGGGCAATGACTTAGATTTTTCTACCCAATTTTTCACTTCCTTTCTTTATCTCTTTCTATTTCTCATATTTTAAGTTAGCTATCCTCATCCAAATGGAATTTAATAAAAAAGAACTTAAATTTTGACATCTTTGATAGATAAATTTTATACAATGGAATGACTTCTTCAATCGCCAGTATTAAAAAAAAAGTCTGACAGGTGGACATTTTCTGTCCGCCAATACATATATGTGTGGGTGGGAAGTTGTTATTTTTTTAAATAACTGACATCTCTCTTATCTCAACGAAATCATTTTTCAACATTTTTCTCCCCACAAATGAAATTCTTGATGAATATTTTCAGTTTTAATACAGAGACTTTTATGAATCAATAGCCATGTTGTTCAAAGAGGCAGATCGCTTCTTAACTACTTTCTTTGGCAGATTATAAACTTGCCTTAATTATGCCCGGATTAAAGGCGAAGGCTTGAGTCGTTACTTTGAGCTCGTTTCAATTCCGCCTTCGATCAATAAAACCTTTTTGAAGAATGTCTAAAAGTTTAATCGAACCTCCTAATAGAGAGGACGTCAATAATTCCGAACGACCAAAAGATTGTTCGGATTGCAAAAAAAAGTCTACCAGACGACAAGAATGCCAAAAAGTCTTTGACAAGGGTTTTCTTCGAGTTAACTTTATATCATAAGTCCCTAATCTAGTCCTTAATATCCGAGAACGGCAACTTTTCTTACTTCCATTAAGAAATTATTGTTTTACCCTCCACGTCGGGTTTTGGGAAAGGGTCTTCCGGACCCCGGAGGGTCAAATCGAATATTGATCTTTACCGATCTCAACTTTGTCTGTGGTGCCTGCTGGCCGTTATGCCATCCGTAGCATTTTCCTGGAGCACTTTACGGCCACAGTTTTCATCCGATTTTCACCAAATTTTCACACAAATTTCTTGCGCCGCGCCGGTGAGCAAGAATGAAACGAGGGTAATTTTTGGGTTTCGAAAAAATGGCGGAGATATGTAAGTCAGTTTGAAATTTTTAAATAAATTTATCTTGAAAACAGTGCGTCCTAGAGAAAAAATGAATAGAATAAAAACTAAAGGGAATTAAATTTCCAAAAGATTTTATTTAGTGAATTTTTTCAATATCTGTAACGGTTTACGATTTAAAGCCTTTAAAAATTAACCTTCTTAATGGTTATACTTTAATAACCTTCTTACACGGAGAAGGTCAACTTTTGATGGACTTTAACGCCTAAAATGTTCTAAATTTTGAAAAAATGAATAACTAGGTGTACAAAATGAAACTCGGCTAAAATCTTCAAAATTCAAATTTACCCTGTGGCAGAGTTTCATTTTGTACACCTAATATTTTTAAATGAATGTTTTTTTTTCCCTGACAATAAGATTTTGTTACGACATGGTATGAATTTCTACCGTCTGCCGGACATTTATATTATTTTTCTAGATTTTGTTTTCCGTCGAAAAGCCACGAATTCATATCTGTGATAAATATAAAATAAAAAATAAAAAAAATGTTTTTGTTTCCATTGTGCACACTCGAGAAGAGATATAAACGATGCATTGTCAGACGCTCCAATCTAAAAAGGTGGAAATCCCTTTAGATCTGTCACTTGTTCCAGATCGAAGCGTTTGATCAACGCCTACTGTCGTTTGTTTAAATTTTCCTCCCTTCAAAATAAAAAATATAATAAGAACAAGAAAGGAAAAAAAAAAAAAAAAAAAAAAAAAAAAAAAGCCAATAGCATCAACTTTAAAACCTAGAATTTTTATTCATTATAAAACAATTTTTTTTCTTCTGATTAGATATATTGTAGAAATCGGTTAATAGGTCGAATAAATCTGCGGCTTTGTGGAAATGGCGGGGTGAGGTTTGGAGGGTGGTGGATTATGTTATCTGGGTCAAGAATACCGGTAAATCAGGAAGTGGGCGTCTGCCCGGCCCGTTTCTATCTCTCAACTACATAATGCGCCGTGAATTCCCGGGAGACGAATACATCAGAGGGTGATATTGATTCATGATATCCTGCCCTTGAAAACGAACAAACCCGAAATTCTTAATGATAAAACGCGAGATTGGTTCTAAAATCGGAAGAACACCGTTCAACACAACGCATTTCACCCTAAAGCAGTAGAACATAAAAAAATGTGCATTTCGACATTAAAAAATCTGTAGTTCAGCATAATTGAACATAAAGCTCTCTAAAGTTCAAAAATTTTGAGCATAATGCATTTCAACATAAAGCGTTACTCCATAAACGACTTCTTCAATAAATGCAAGTCAACATTATGAGGCGATCCGGTTACGAAGGGCGAACTCGACATCGGACAAATTTTTTTAACTTCCTTAAAGAAGTTATTGTGATAACCTCGACGTCGGGTTTTTGGGGAAGGGTCCTCCAGTTTATTTTTCATTTTCAGATTCTAGATCTCTTGGTGAATAAACCCATATAATTTTTATGTTGAGTTCGCCATTTTTTCCCCTTTAAATACGTAAAAACCGAAACTTTAAAATGCGAATATCTCGAAACTACGTTTTGTCGAGTTCGCCCTTCGTACCCGGAGTGCCTCATATAAAAAAGTGTCACCATAACGCTTCTCACCACAAAAGCCTCTCATTAAACATATTGTTGTTTCGCCGTACAACTGTTTCTGTCGTTTGGCCATAATAAATCTCACCATAAACTAAAGACAGCGAAGGAGCAAGCCTACTTTCGCCGCTTAAAACGCAACTCTGGCGAAACGACATAAACCTTTAAACTTGGCAGTTCACCATAATGAAATTCAACATAAAGAATCTCAGCATAAACTAGGAAAAGCAACCAAGCAGCCAATGGAATCATGTCGTTTTATGACACATGCTCCCTAGTGAGATGTATTATGCCCAAATGACAGAAACAGTTTTATGGCGAAACAAGTTCTTTAAAATGAAAGTTTCCTTTATGATCAACTGCGTTATGTTGAAACGACAAATTTTATGTCGAAACGACCAGTGTTAAATCACTTCTTTATGGTGAAATTATGTTCAAATGTATTATGATGAACGCTTGCGACTAATTTCTTTATGTTGAGTTGCAGATTTTTTAAGATAATTTCTGCTACTTTATGGTCAACACTCGCATTATGGCGAACTCAGGCTTTAAAAAATCCCTCTAATTTCTTAAATATCTCAAAAACTGTTGGATTTTAAAGGTGTCAACTCGTATTCAAAGTACGTCTTACGTTTTGAAGGTTGGAAATTAGTTAAAGCCTCCTTTGGGGCAACTTGTGGAAAGTTCCGGGCCGAGGGAGAATAATGGGATGGAAACTTAAAAGGACCCCATCATGGAATTTTACTGATCCATCAATTAAGAAAGACAGTAAGAAATGTATTATTTAACACGTCTTTCTTGTTTTCAATTAGAACTTCTTCATACTTCCACATTAATTCTTCACTTGTAGCCTACCCCAAGATTCCACTCTTCATTATGTTCTTCCTTAAAAAGTTTCTTTTACGTTTTATTTATGTTTTTCATTTTTTCATATTCGTAAACAAACCTTTTTCATTTCCAAGTTTAATATAAAATTATGTAAAAATAATTAAAATAGGTATTTAATACGTTGGAGGTTTTAAATAATTAAGGACGAGAGCCTTTATTGTAAAAGGCTTGTCCACACCCGTATACATATTTCGAAAGACAAAATTAAGCCACTCTATCCTTTCATGTTCTAAAATGATATTACCTTCATAAAACAAAAGCAAGTTATAATTAAAAGATGACAAGGTTTATTAAAAATCTAGGCATTCTCACAAAGTAAAAATTATTTAAGAACAAAAAAATTAATTTACAAATTTTTTTTTTCTATCTTTGTTAAGATTTCATAGTATAGTCCAGTCCGCCAGAACCTTTAAGATAGGAAGAAATTAATTTTTTTTTCCGGGGGAAAAAATTTATAAATTTTTCTCTTTAGGTAAAAATTTTGAAAGTCTTCGCCCAGTAAGGCCACACGTAAACAGGGAGGGTAATAGGTAGTTTAAAAAAGTTAGTTAGATATACAGGGTAAACAATGTAGACCAGTGATTCTCAACGGGGGCGGTACCGCCCGGGGGGGCCCTGGGGGCGCTGGGAAGTTACTGGGGGCGTTAGCGTGAGTCCTTTTGTTTTAATTTAATTTTTATTAGTGGGAAAAAAAATGTTGTTCCAAAAAAAAGGCCTACCTATAACAAAATCAGGGTCTTTGAAAATCGAGGCGCTTGAGATACTAAACCAACATGACCGCCAAATCTTGCGGGTGTAGTAAGACTAAAGAAAACTTGAGGAGAGATGATCCGCCCGTGCTCACGTTTTCAAGCTCCCCTTGGCGGCGTCGAGAAATGCTTGTTTACAGTTAATATATTAATCAGTGATTACTGATGAGTTAGGGCGCAGGCTTCAAAAAGGTTGAGAAACACTGATGTAGACCATTTTGAAAGGTCTTTCAATGAGCTTTGTAAAAAGTGATGAATGAAGGAAATCGATCCAGCAGTTCCTGAGACAACCGCGATTTTAGGTTGCCTTATAGGAATATTTAATTTTTTTTAGATATATCATCAAATAACTCGAAAACCGTTTGATTTACAGGGTAGACAACTTAGACCTTTTAGAAGAACCATTTAATGAGCTTACTAAAAAAATGGTAAATGAAGAAAATCGGTTTAGCCGTTCCTGAGATATCTGCGTTTTTAGGTTGACTTGGAGGAATATTCTCTGTTTCAGATACCTCAAACTTCTCGAAAACCGTAGATATACAGGGTGGACAACTTAGCCATTTTTGAAGAGCCTTAAAATGACCTTTGCAAAAAGTGGTGAATGAAGGAAATCGGCTTCCATTGTTGCCGTGAAAAATTGTTCCGGAAGAAACTGGAGAAGTCCGTTACCACAACCTTGTGATCGGTGAAGCTCTTTAATCAATTTCCTCGACGGGATCTGGAATACCCTACGCCAAAAACCCGACATAGAGAGTAATACAATAACTTCTCTTTGAGAAAAGACCTTCCATATCCACCAAATTTCTCGGAAAAGGGAATTTTTTAAGATTTCCTTTAGAGCGACGATTTCAGGCGTTCCGTATAGGTAGGTACAAAAAAATTTCGTCCTCCGTATTATTTTCTTTCTTTAGAACGCACATATGTGGCAAATTGTGAGTGCGATTCTTGCAACAATTTCAGGCAAAATCGATTTTGAAAATCAACAAGAAATGTATTGCTTTAAGTTTTGTTTAACAATTTTATAAAAATAGTTCGTGATAAAATTTTTTAAACATAAAAGAGAAGTTTATCGGAATCGTGTCTTCTTTCCCCCTTTTCATTTTATTTTTTATTTTAAAGAAGCTCTTTAATCCAATTCCAAAGTTTCATAACGAAGTCCCTCTTAAGAAAAAGAAAAAAAAATTTAGTGTGAGACACGATACGTAAAAGGATTTTATCCTAAAAAAAAGGGGGAGATCTTTTAAAGAAAAAGAAAGAAAAAAGAATTTAATAAACGGAATTTGGCTGAAGGCATCCAATAAACTGGCATTTTGATTGCCTCCTCCGATATCAGGTTTATTAACACTGTGGGGATTATTGGTAAAAAAAAGAAGGAAAAAAAAAGAAAGAAAAAGGAATGACGTTTAAAAAAGAAGTTTGTGAGCTCCCATAATTAATTAAGCCCAATCTGCTTCGCCCATGATTATTTCACTGTTTAATATTAATGCATATTAATCGCCGCAATAAGGAAAAATGTAAATTTTTCGTTATTAAAAAAATTGAAATATTGAACTTTTTTAAACGGTAGTAAATGGGTTAAAATTAATAATGGGCTTATTATTTACTTCCGTACGGGAAAATAATAGTTTATGGAGGAATGTTTCTAATTTCAAAAATCCGAACAAAAACTCTAACGTTTTAAACGAAAAAGTCAAAAGGACCTTTTTTTACCCGTTTTATACAAAATTATGTTATTAAAAAATAACAGTAAATCGCCAAGCAGTGTTTGGCAGTTTTGTTTTTAAGTTAAAGGATGATCTTTTCGTTGCACCTTTAAATTTTGTAAAAATGAAAACTACATTAATATTACATATTAATACATTTCATACATTAAATTACATTCATTACAAAATGAAACTCGGCTAAAATCTACAAAATTCAAATTTACCCTGTGGCTAAGTTTCATTTTGTACACCTAATAAATAAAACTTGTAGGAAATTTAATTTTCTATAAATTTGTACCTAATTATTTTTTTCTAGGATGCATCATTTTCGGAAAATAATTTTTTTTTTAAATAAATTTATCTTGAAAACAGTGCGTCCTAGAGAAAAAATGAATAGAATAAAAGTTAAAGAGAATTAAATTTCCAACAGATTTTATTTAGTGCATTTTTTCAATATCTGTAACGGTTTACGATTTACAAGCCTTTAAAAATTAACCTTCTTAATGGTTATACTTCAATAACCTTCTTACACGGAGAAGGTCATCTTTTGATGGACTTTAACGCCTAAAATGTTCAAAATTTTGAAAAAATGAACTACTAGGTGTACAAAATGAACCCGACTAAAATCTACAAAATTCAAATTTACCCTGTGGCTGAGGTTCATTTTGTACACCTAATACATTCATATTTAAAAAACAAAAAATCTACCTTAGAAGAGCTAAAAGAAACACGGATTTTTGTTGAGGCCAAAGAGAGAAAATGCACGGTCAAACATTTTTTTTTTTACCTGTGGCTTCATACGGGATATTCCCGCGTGATAAAGTACCCAAGATTGGGTTGTAAATATACTCAAATTAAGGGAAGAGGGGGGCGTTAGAAAATTACAGCGTGAGGCTCCACTAAATAACCTGGATCGAGAAAATGGCTTTTATCATTTTCAGTTCAGTTTTAGTGATGGATTTTAATAAATATGACTAAGCCCCGCAGGCACCCCGGACTAAGGAGAGTACAGGGAGCAATCTAGTTTTATTACTTTAAGTAGCCAATATTTTATCGGCATCGCGAAATGGAGTAATAAATCACCCCGTGGAAAAGAGATGGAAGGGCGGGGGTAGGAAAAAAACTGGCGCGCATCGATCATTGCCGCAACGTTTTCATGCTTTTTCTTGTTTACGCGATCCCCGATATTGCTCCTTTTTTAAAATAGCCACCTTCCTTAAAACGTGAAATCTTTATAAGACACACAACTTTTATATTTGAATACATCCTACCAAAAAGAAGTTGATTTCCATCACTTTAAACACGTCCACAAACATTCATTTTAAAAATAAAACGCTTCTTACCATAAAAGCCATTCTTTAAACTTGTTGTTTCGTCATAAAACTTTTTCTGTCGTTCGGGCATATTACATCTCACCATATACTAGGAAAAGCAAGCAGGCAAGCAAGCAGCAGCCAATGGTATCAGCTCGTTTTATGACACAAGGGGGTTAATTTTTTTCCTCTCGCGAGGATGTGCGAATTGCATTATGGCGAACTGTCAAGTTTTAGTTTTTGTCGTTTCGTCATAACCGCTTTTTAAACGGCGAAAATAGGCTTGCGCGCGATTACAAACACGAATCGAGCTCAATTAAGGCTTTTGGCCATCGGGATGCCCAGAATCTACCGCCAAATTATAATCGCCTATTTTGCTAGTTTATTCGGCGAAACTCATCTTAAAAAGGAGAAAAAAAAAACCGTATTAATATTTCATTTTGATGTCAGAAAGACGATGAAAGTAACTATGTTACCTATCTGAGTAATTTATTCAAATCTTGAAGACGCTGTGAATTCTTTATCTTAAGAGTTATTCACGGGTATCATTGCCTTCCCTACTTTGTATGCCAACTTGAAACCCCCTCCTTAAGACAGAAAACGCACTTTAGAGACCATCTCCTTTTTACCTCTTTGGTATTTCCGCTCCTTTACTTTTTCTATTCTCAAAGTCCATTAAGCGACCGTGATTCGATATTTCACAGCCTTCTGAATTATTCTCCGAAAAGACGAAGAGAAATGGATTTCGCGAACGTTTTAATAATTTTACACATCGGATCTTAAAGAAGGCTGAGCAATTAGTTGGAGCTATAAGAATTAATTATAAGGAACGCCCTGGGCTCAGATTTAATGACAGCGAAATGAGAAAAGGGGGATCCTCGAGGAAAATTTTCTTGTAGGTTACCTCTAGAACAATTACATTTTAAACGTCTATTATTTTAATTGCTCAAAAGATTGGGGAGAAAATCCTCCAAACAAAAAAAGACCACTTCGGAAAATTGGTATTCTTTCTATCTCAAAACGTTTTATTAGAGGATTCTAAATTGAGAACGTTGTTTTGAAGGTAAATACACAAAAACGCTTGTTTTCCGCCATTTTTCCCTTCATATAAGCATCGTAAACCAGAATTATTACGAAAAAATTGTTTATTTTATCGCTTTTTTCCTTGTACCAATTTTAACTTCCTCAAAGAAGTTATTGTGACACCCTCCAAGGTACGGTATCTGGAAAAGGGTCTTCCAGACCCCGTAGAGGAAAACTGATTAGTGATCTTTGCCGATCATAAGGTTGTCTGTGGTGCCGGCCGTCCGTCGCAAATTTCATTCGGGCTTCACGGCCACAATCCGATTTTCACCAAATTTTTATAGGTTCTTCCTTTTGTAGCAACTTAAAAAATGACAAGCGCTTTTTTCGGAAAATCACAAAATGACGGAGATATCTCTGTCCTAAAGTTCAGTATTATCTGCCGGCTTTTTTTCTACAATTTTTATCCGATTTTCACAAAATTTTAACATGATCTTCCCTTGGTAGTTGCCTTGAAACTAAAGAGGGCGATTTTTGAATTTCGAAAAATTGGCGGAGAGAGAGATGTCTGTTTGAAATTTTAATAACTGCACTGCGGCAGAGCCGTCTGTACGATTTTAACCAAATTTTCATCGATTTGGTGGAGGAAATTTTTATATTTATAGATTGGTTTTTTCGTTAATGAATTTTCGACGGAGTTTTTTTGTCTTTTTTTAATTTTTAATTTTGTTTTTAAATTTATATTTGTACATATAATAAATAAAAATTGTAGGAAATTTAATTCTCTATAAATTTGTACTTAATTATTTTTTTCTAGGATGCACCATTTTCGGAAAATAGTTTTTTTTTAAATAAATTTATCTTGAAAACAGTGCGTCCTAGAGAAAAAATGAATAGAATAAAAATTAAAGAAAATTAAATTTCCAACAGATTTTATTTAGTGCATTTTTTCAAAATCTGTAACGGTTTACGATTTACAAGCCTTTAAAAATTAACCTTCTTAATGGTTATACTTCAATAACCTTCTTACACGGAGAAGGTCAACTTTTGATGGACTTTAACGCCTAAAATGTTTAAAATTTTGAAAAAATGTACTACTTGATGTACAAAATGAAACTCGGCTAAAATCTACAAAATTTAAAACCTGTGGCAGAGTTTCATTTTGTACACCTAATATATGAAGACCTTCAGGGAAAAACCAACTTAGTCCATTTTATTAAAAAATTGAGGTTATAACGCTATCTGTTAGCTAAGGAGGAGTACTACATTCCTGTAAGCTGCAAATAATGTGTATGTAATAAAATGAACCGATAAAACTAAACAATTAAAAAAATGATCATTTGAATAAAAATTATGAAATAACCAACTTGTTTTTTTCAATTTCTGGAAACATAGACCTTTGGACAAAGTTGGTTTTCCCCAAAGGTCTTCATATAGTAGGGAGAAATGTGATACTTTTACCAGGGGCGAGATCGACATCCCTCTTGTAGACGGCTCATTATTTCTTCCTTGATAGAAAAAAATTTGTCTAAATGCTTGAAATTATTATTCCACCTCCTTGGTACTTCCCCCTCCTTGAACCCTCCGTATACTTCACCTCCTTGATACTTCCCCCTCCCTAAACGTCTCCGACGTTATACTTCCACTCCTTGATACTTCCCCCTCCTATATTGCTCCTTCTCTTCGAGGAAGTTTTCGATGGAAGCTCTTCAAACTAGTAATATTTTTATTTTTACAAAATTTGTGTAACGAAGGAAGTTTATTTCTTCTAAAATATACAAGACGACACACTCACTTTAATAAACGCTCTTCACCTTATGTGCCGACTAATCAACATTATTACATTCCTAAAAGAAGCCGTTTCGCTTTTCCTTAATTACCATCTCATTAACAACGTTTCCTTCAAGTCAAATTTAGTTAAGGGCTACTAGAGACTTTTTGGAAAATAACTTTCACCTGAGGCACTTATGGAAGTTAATTTGATTATTTTATTTTTTCCTTCAATAAAGATTTAAAAATACCTTAAAAAAGAGTCCAAAACGTCCCTCCTTCAATGTCTTCGCTAATCAATTTGCTCAAGGGACCGAAAATCGGATATAGAGACTAATTCAATAATTGTAAGAAAGTTAAAATAAAAGGTGCTGCAATAAAAATTATGAGCCGTACTAATAAAGTTTTATGACCTGCCTATTAGCGTAAGGTGAAAAAGAAAATGGCGTTGCATATTTTATCGGAAAACGAAGTGGAAGGTAAGGTCAAGGTTTTTAGTCCGCCTCGGGGGCTACTTAAAATAAATTATTAAAAGGTTGAGAAACTCACCGACGACGTTTAGCCTAAAGGCTTGCGAGATTTTCGGCTCGGTGCTCACTTGGCATTCGTAAATGCCGGAGTCGCGGAGCTGGGGAGATGCGATTTTGAGCGTCCATTCATCCGAGCCGTCCGAGTGAAGCGATTGGAATCTCTGGTCGTTCGTGTAGGTTAGCAACGCCGCTGTCAGAATGTGAAGATCCCTTTTTCGAATCCACGACACCTAAAATAAATAAATCCTTAATTTATCTTCAAATTCATTTTTTAACGCTCTTCGAGCTTTATTCCTAATGAACTTTTTGAAAATCCAGGAGTATGCGCAGAACGATTTGTCCGTCAAATCGTATTTTCCCTGAACACTAATTTTTTCCGGAAATTTTTCAGCATTTTTAAGTGGCGAAGTGCCCATTCATCCTGAAATTAAATCCTGGGTACGCCCCAGATACCTAAGTCACTATTGCCTTTCAATAAATTTGTGGGCACCAAAAAACATACGTTCTTAATAATATACAGGGTGTCAGGAAACACATGGCATACGTCTAGGAAAGCGTTAAAAAGTGGTTTTATGAAAAAAGTTAAATGTAAACCCCCCTTAATTTAAATCAAAGAGTTTGATGGTGTAGTTTAAAATGCGCCTGGATATACAGGGTGTCTCAGACACAACCTAACTTCGTTATTTTAAATAAAAACCCCTATTTTTCATTTCAGATTCGTAATCTACGCAAAATTTCAAGTAGAATTGAGTACTCTTATAACAATTTTAGAAAACTTTTAAAAAATGTCAAATTTTAGCGTTTTTTGCGCTAAAATCCGTTAAGATTGACCTAGAAGACTCGTTTTTTTTTTTTGATTCCGCTTATTTTTGTCCGAAGATTCTAACTATTACCAATTCATGCTTCTTCACGTTCTGCATCACGAGATGTCGTCGCTAACTTCCTTTTTCAAATAAAAATCCCAATTTTTTTATTTCAGATATGAAAAGTAGAGCATTTTTCTTTTGGTCCGAAATCGCTATCTCAATTTTTGAAAAAGCTACAGCGGTTTTTGTAGTTGTGAATGACAAATTTTCCTATGCCTCAATTAAAAATTTCTTTGATTATTAAATTTACCTGATTCGATAATGAAAAGGGGTGTAATAGCAATGATTGACCAATTAAAAATCAAAAAATTGTATTAAAAAAACCGTAGTCAAGTCTTTACTTTTTTTTTAATTTGAATTTTGAAAGATAATTAAAAATTGTTATAAATTTAAATGACAATTAAAAATTTTTCGTTTGGAGCACTTTGGAGCCACACCAACTTCGTTATTTTGAACTAAAACCCCTATTTTTTTATTTCAGATTCGTAATCTACGAAAAATTTCATGTTAATTTGACTATTCATATGACCTATTTGGACATCTTTAAAAAATGGCAAATTTAGCGGATTTTAGACCAAAAACCAATGCCTTTTGCTGTACATATAGAAAATATGATGAATACTATAAAAATTAATAACAATAAACTAATAAAATAATTTCTTCCGAGAAGGTCGATAAAAGTCTGAAAGAACTGAGGAGGTTGAGAAAATAAAACTAATTGTAACTATCGTTGTTGAGAGAGAGAAACGTAATGGACTTAGTTTCAAGTTTGGAACCTTTGATGGTTGAATCCTAGGGATGAGTTTGCACCATCCAAAGACAAATGAACCACTTAGTAACGAGAGCCCCCATAACGTTAGTCTCTTTGATGAGGCTTTTCCCCACCCTCGATTTAAATTGGCGTTTATTTCAAAAACAGATAATTCCCCTAATTTTGAATATTATGTCCACATTTTCAATGTAATCCAACCCAAAAAATAATTTATCCTCTTCGACCACAGAGTAATTGGCAATAAAAAAAATGTCCAGGTTATTAAAGTAATAAGTAATAAACTTAATCATTATTATGATCACGATTTGTATGGATTACGCGCAGATCTAACTAAACGCTTGAATATTATCATGGATGGAATCTGACATTTATGCCAAATATGATTTAAATGATAGACTAGAATGACTTTTTGGCCTTTTAAAGTCATACTTAAAAACTTTTAGGTATGCAGTACGATTATAAAATATATATTTTTATTAACAGAATAGTCTTTATGCCTCTCCTGACATCATACTTTATTGAGACCTAAAATTTTGAATACTTTTTCACTTTGATTTATAGTTTGAGTGAGAATCGTTAGGGGTAAAGTTTTGGTTCAATATTACATACTTTTGTACTTATTTACAAAGCTTAATTATTAGGTGTACAAAATGAAACTCAGCCACAGGGTAAATTTGAATTTTGTAGATTTTAGCCGAGTTTCATTTTGTACACCTAGCAGTTCATTTTTTCAAAATTTTGAACATTTTAGGCGTTAAAGTCCATCAAATGTTGACCTTCTCCGTGTAAGAAGGTAATTGAAGTATAACCATTAAGAAGGTTAATTTTTAAAGGCTTGTAAATCGTAAACCGTTACATATATTGAAAAAATGCACTAAATAAAATCAGTTGGAAATTCAATTCTCTTTAATTTTTATTCTATTCATTCTTTCTCTAGGACGCACTGTTTTCAAGATAAATTTATTTAAAAAAAAAATTATTTTCCGAAAATGGTGCATCCTAGAAAAAAATAATTAAGTACAAATTTATAGAGAATTAAATTTCCTACAACTTTTATTTATTAGGTGTACAAAATGAAACTCAGCCACAGGGTAAATTTGAATTTTGTAGATTTTAGCCGAGTTTCATTTTGTACACCTAATAATAAACAGGAAAACTTTTCTACATTCAAAAGTACTTGAAATTTTACTTCCCCTCCTTTATACTTCTCCCTCCTTAAACTTCTCCTCCTTTATACTTCCCCCTCCTTATACACACTTCTCCTTCGTTATATGCCTCCCTCCTATATTATCCCTTCACTTTATGGAAGTTCTGGTTGGAAGCTCTTCAAACTAGTGCCCTTTCTTTTCTTCTGTCGATTTTTTTTCAAGGTTTTCCGCGAACGTTCGGGCTTGTTTGTGCGAACCACACTTTGGATTAAACTAGAGTTAAATTGTAGAATCTCTGGCTGGAGAGAAAAAGAAGACAAGTTCTGTGTGAGGAGATGTAGTGTGAAGGGAACATCTAAAAACCATTAGCGTGTGTGTTAGACCCTGGGTGTCATCAGCTACCCCCAAGGGGCATGATTGGCTTATCTTGGACCCGAGTCCAGATTTATGTGAGACTCATACCCGAGATATTATCGGACTGACAGAGAAATCCTCTAATCCGTTGATATTGCCCAAGTCCATGATAAACTACGCAGGTACTACCCTTGTCCTCGGGATTAAGACAGTTTTCATATCCTTTTAACGAAAAACCTATAAATTTTTTTCAACGAAAAATACGTATTTCTTTCAATTTTTTCCCCCATATTCTATTTTTGCCCCAAAGGTTGAATTTTATTCAGATAAAGCGAACCCTTGGGCAAAACAGCGAAGAGGAAAATGCAATAAATAGGTACGTTTTGTTCCGCATGAGAAAACAAAAGGGGAAAGCACCACGGGCCGTTAGTATGATCGTAAAGTAACATGAACAGCAAAACCCCCACTGTCATTGAGACCGGAGATATTCAATAAATAACAAGTGCTTGTCCTTCCTAACATTCCAAATTGAGATGATTCCCCTAAGTGCTAGTAAAAATACAAAAGAAACATTAGTACGGAATTTTAGTTCTCACTGAATAAATGCGGTTCGCCATAATGCATTTGACCATAAAATAGCAGATATCGCGAGTTACCGTTCACCATAAAAAAAGTCAAAACGTTCATCATAAACATATGAACATAATACATCTCACCTTATAGAAGAGATTTAACTCTTGTCGTTTCGACATAAAATTTGTCGTTTCAACATAACGTAGTTGAACATAAAAGAAACTTTAATTTTAAAGAACTTCTCGCTTCGTCATAAATCTGTTTCTGTCGTTTGGGCATAATACATCTTACCATAAACTAGGGACAGCGAAAGCGCAAACCTATATCTGCCGTTTAAAACGCGATCATGGCAAAACGACAAAACCTTAAAACTTGACAGCTCACCATAATGCAATTCGCATATCCTCGCGAATGAAAAAAAAAAAAAAAAAAAAAAAAACCCCTTGTTTCATAAAACGAGCTGATCCCGTTGGCTGCCTGCTTGCTTTTCCTAGTTTATGGTGAGACGCATTATGCTCAATTACATTATGGTGAACTGTCAAGTTTTTAGGTTTTTGTCGTTTCGCCATAATTGCATTTTAAACGGAGAAAGTATGCTTGCTCTTTGGCTGTCTCTAGTTTTTGGTGAGATGTACTATGCCCAAACGACAGAAACAGTTTTATGGCGAAACAACAAGTTTAAAGAGAGGCTTTTATGGTGAGAAGCATTATGGCGACCTGCACTTTTTTTACGTCAACAGATTTTTTGATCGAAATGCATATTTTTTATGTTCAATTGCTCTAGGGTAAAATGAGTTATGTTGAACGGTGTTCCCCCAGAGGAAGACCTGATAGCCAACGAAAAAAGAAGAAGAATTATTCGTCAGCAAACAGAAATATAGCAAACAAGTATCAAATTTAGCCCAAAAATTTCTCACCAACATTTTTTTTTTTTTCAAAATGAACAAATTTTTGTCCCATTGAGTTCTTTTCAACTTACAAAAACAAAACTAACATGGACCGAAACTCACTAAAAAATTAAATCCCTCCACACTATTACATGAAAAATCAATTCCAATTTTCGAACAAAAATTAAAACTTGGCTTTTAAGCAATTTAATTAATAACTCGTAAAAAGTCAAACAAATAGCTAAAGATGACACCTTACCAATTTTCTACTTTTCATTTTTTACTTTTTTTATTTTGTACTTTGAAATGAGTAATGAGTTTACCCAAATGGCTCCTACCAATTGGAAAAAAAATGGAATGTAAATTAATGTTGATTCCATTGTAAAAAATAAATTTTTCGAAATAAGTGACCGTGAGGAAGAGCTCACTCGTGCAACACTCACGACAGGTTTTAACGCTCGGCTGGCTTTTTCACTCTGAGATTTATACTTCGAAACTTTTTTGTTTTCTCATAATAAAAACTATTATTTTGTAAACATTCTTCGTTCCATTAAAATTTCCATGTAGCTAAGAAAAAATTAACTTTTTGATGAAAAAGAGGATTTTTTTCCCCCCACCAAGAAAGGTGGAAAACATGAAAGTTTTCCGAACGTCTTAAAGGGACAGTCAAATATTAAACGTTTCCCCTCACGTTCCGACATTAAGATGATATTGCGGAAAACCCGTTGGAAAAGGAAAAGGAGCTGCGGGGAAGGGAAGGCCCGGGTCGAAGTAAAATGTCAAAAGTTAGGGCGACGTGAGAGCAACTTTCATAATTTTCATCTCGAAACGACGAGGGCGGCATTGAAAAATTCCTTTTTAATTATTTTTTTATTTTTGAAACCTTCCTACATTACGGAACTGCTTATTTTAATATGTTGTGATTTTATTTCTTCATTTTATAATTAAATGTATCTGCTCCTCCACCCTAGTTTTATCCGTTTGCCTCTAATTTTGGGAATTTTCCATGATTACCTATATATTTATTTATATAAATTTTTTTTAAAGTACGGAAATTTTATTGGATGTTAATCATTAGTGGCTGATTTTTATTTAATTACAAAGCGCGAGTGAATTAGGAAAGGGAAATATTAGGTGTACAAAATGAAACTCAGCCACAGGGTAAATTTGAATTTTGTAGATTTTAGCCGAGTTTCATTTTGTACACCTAGTAGTTCATTTTTTCAAAATTTTAAACATTTTAGGCGTTAAGGTCCATCAAAAGTTGACCTTCTCCGTGTAAGAAGGTTATTGAAGTATAACCATTGTTATTGAAGTATAACCATTGTTATTGAAGTATAACCATTGTTATTGAAGTATAACCATTGAGAAGGTTAATTTTTAAAGTCTTGTAAATCGTAAACCGTTACAGATATTGAAAAAATGCACTAAATAAAATCTGTTTGAAATTTAATTCCCTTTAATTTTTATTCCATTCATTTTTTCTCTAGGACGCACTGTTTTCAAGGTAAATTAATTTAAAAAATTATTTTCCGAAAATGGTGCATCCTAGAAAAAAATAATTAATTGAAAATTTATAGAGAATTAAAATTCCTACAAGTTTTATTAATTAGGTGTACAAAATTAAACTCAGCTACAGGGTAAATTTGAATTTTGTGTATTTTAGCCGAGTTTCATTTTGTACACCTAATACCTAGAATTGAAAAACTTTGGGCCCCATTGGGATTCGAACATGCGACCTCATGGTTTCTGGCCCTGCAGTTTCTTTTAGACGAAGAAAAAAAAAAGTCTTCGTTTTTTCGTTGTGTGAATATTTGCGCCTCCTTCTCTTCCCGGGCATAGGTTTTGATGAATTTTGAGTGCTAGAATTCTTTCGTTACAATTTTGTTGAAAATGGAAAGGAAAAAAAATTGTCGAAAGGAACTCCCGTTGTACAATTGTTAGTTATGCTAATATTCATAGCAGACATTTCATGCAGAATGGTAAAACCGATACGCCTTTCAACACGGAAACGGGAGTCCTTTAAGAATCGATAGATTTAAAACGATACATAAATAAAAGACGTTTTAAGTCACGCCTTTTTAAAAAACAGTTTTTAAAGTAACCATTCAACTTGTAGAATCTGATTTCTGTTGGCACAAATCCGTGTCAAGAACGCTATGATGGAGAGGCGGCCATTATTCTCCGCTTATTGGTATAAAAAGTAATATTTTAGACGTCTTGGTTTTCCTTCAGAGAGGAAAATAGATTTGGTATACCGAATCATCATAAGGTGGACCAAAAAAAAAACGAGGAAAGACCGAAAAAAACATGTAAAAAGAAAGGTTCTAAAGCAAAAGAATCAAGAATACAAACGAAACCGAGAAAATTAAGATTTCTTGGCCTCAGAGCAAGAGAAACACCCTCAAAACGGTAAAATTGGAATTTTTCAGTTGAATCAATCCAAAAGGGAAGAAAAGAAAAATTACGTGAAAATCGCATTTCTTGATCAAGCCTTCCAAAAAAAATCTAGTAAAAAGTTAATTGTTGACCAAAAGAGCGAGGAAATTGCCCTAAAAATTTAGGGTACTCGTGAGTTTAATGGAACGCGCATGCGCGAGCATTCATATTGTGTTTTTAGTTACCGCGTTTTTTCAAAAATTGATCTTTGAGATTTGCCTGAATTCAAACTAGTTTGACAACACGAGGGGTTTGATTTTTTTCCTTACGAGAAGAGAAAAAAATTAAGCCGATCGTGTTATCAAGCTAGTTTGAATTTAGGCAAGTCTAAAACTTGGATTTTTGAAAAAACGAGGGGACTAAAAAGGTCGCGCATGCGTATTTCGGTGTTAGCTTGCGCCTGCGCGTTGTTCGCGTATCTTCAGTAAAATATTTTCACTTCTTAAGTTCAAAAATGGCGATATTTTGGCATTACTTTCATCCTTATGCTTTCGAAAATTAATATTGTCACATGAAAAAATAAATAATAATAATAAAAAGTCAAAACTTACAGCTCTATCTCCGAGATTGCGCACTCTACAATGCAAGTAGGCACTTTGTCCTACAGTAGTCGTTATCTCCCTTTTTGTCGAATTGTCAAAATAAGGTTGCGTAAAAGGCTGCTCCCAATAGCTGTGCGATGTAGGCAATTCTTGTAATCCTCCACCTGAAAGAAATAAAACAAATTAAAATAGAGAAAACACTTCGTTTTCATTTCAAAAGAATTTACCAAGTCGTTTTATTACAACTTTTTCTTATTAAAAAAGAATCTCAAGATATAATTGCCTCCTCTCAATGTTTCCCTTATTTCATTTTTCTTTCTTCTTTCATAATTAAAAAAACAACAACATTTTATGTACAGAAGATCGAGAATTATTAGGTGTACAAAATAAAACTCGGCTAAAATCTAAAAAATTCAAATTTACCCTGTGGCTGAGTTTCATTTTGTACACCTAATAAATAAAACTTGTAGGAAATTTTATTCTCTATAAATTTGCACTTAATTATTTTTTTCTAGGATGCACCATTTTCGGAAAATAATTTTTTTTAAATAAATTTATCTTGAAAACAGTGCGTCCTAGAGAAAAAATGAATAGAATAAGAATTAAAGAAAATTACATTTCCAACAGATTTTATTTAGTGCATTTTTTCAATATCTGTAACGGTTTACGATTTACAAGCCTTTCAAAATTAACCTTCTTAATGGTTATACTTCAATAACCTTCTTACACGGAGAAGGTCAACTTTTGATGGACTTTAACGCCTAAAATGTTCAAGATTTTGAAAAAATGAACTATTAGGTGTACAAAATGAAACTCGGCTAAAATCTACAAAATTCAAATTTACCCCGTGGCTTAGTTTCATTTTGTACACCTAATATTACCACCTTTAATAGTGTTAATAAAGTAGGTATGTACTTATGAAAATTATATGAAGAACGCGCATGCTCTTTCATCTGTTGATTCACCGCGAGTTTTAATACTACCTATACAAAATTACAAAATGAAATAATGCTATAAATTTTAAGTTGCAAATTTTTTAAGGACTTTCCCAAACTGAAACTTAACGTTTAAAAAATTTCCATTTTAAAAAATCAGAAAATTATTTTATTTTATTTTATCACTTTGTAAATGATTTACGTACCTAAGCACTGGAAAAAACTTCGTTCATTGTTATTATTATTTTTTTTAAAGCATTTTAAAAGAACGAACTTTGAGAAGAAAGAAAAGTATTTATTAAATAAAAGTTCAAAATTGAAGGTAGGAAATCATATCCAGGTCAGGTCAAAAGTTCATATTTTTTACCCAATCGTTTTCAGTGCATAAATTAACAAACCAAACTTTTTGGTACAAAGCGTAGGTATAAATTTTAAAGAATATTTTATAAACATTTTTTTTTTGCCGTTTTTAAGGCTTTTCCCTTGCTTTTCATCAATTTCATTTTTGACTAAAAATTTATTTTTGTTTTTAAAATATGCACCTGAGCTTTTTTTCGCCTCGAAGTTCAGATTTAATTAATATACACACCCTTCAAGTCTTTTTGATGCTTTAAAGGCATCTTTTGCCTCCCAGGCACTTTACGATCTTTAAACTTAAAATACTCTCCAGGCAGGTTTAATAACTTTTGGTAATATCCTTCAGCTCGATAATCCGGCTTTTCCCATCTTCATTCCTTTGAAGAAAGCCCCCCCCCCCCCCCCCTGGTGATCGAAAAACTCTTGGCTTATATTGTAAGAATAATTTTTCTTTTGAGAAGAAGATGATTTTTTATAAAAGAAATTTGATTGGATAGGTATGTGCTTAATAAGACAGAGGTTGTCAACTTGATTGACAAATATCATATTAATGAGAGATAAGAGAGACAAAGTTGACGTACGATTCCTGCAAGACATTTATGTCATTCCTACGCATAATTTAGGATTTGATTTTTTCCTCTTCAATAAACAATCAATAATTAAACAACGGGAGAACAGCGTTCAATATAACGCATTTCACCACCAAATCAGTTGAACATAAAAAAATATGCATTTCGACAAAAAATCTGTAGTTAACCATAATGAGTCTCGGCTTAATGATATTGTGCAAAAAGCTATCAAAAGTTCAAAAAATTTGAGAATAGTGCATTTTAACATAAAGCGTTTCGCCGTAAACGATTTTTCTAATAGGTGCAAGTCGACATAAAAAAGTGCACCATAACGCTTCTCATCATAAAAGCCTCTCTTTAAACTTGTTGTTTCGCCATAAAAGTGTATCTGTCGTTAGTCATACATCTCAACATAAACTAGTGACTGCGAAAGAGCAAGATTATATTCGCCGTTTTAAACGCGATTATAGCGAAACGACAAACAGAAACCCATTGACAGTTAACCAAATTGCAATTCAACATAAAGCATCTCACCATAATCTAGGAAAAGCAAGCAGGCACCCAATGGGATCGGCTCTTTTTATGACAGAAAGGGGTTAACCTTTTTGCTCTAGCTAGGAAGTTAAAATTGCAATATGGTAAACCGTCAAGTTTTAAGGTTTTTGTCGTTTCGCCATAATTGCGTTTTATACGAACATTTTTAAACGCCATAAACGCGATTTAAAATAGGCTTGCTCTATGGCTGTCCCTAGTTTATGGTGAGATGTATTATGCCCAAACGACAGAAACAGTTTTATGGCGAAACGACAAATTCTTTCATTTTAAAGTTTTCTATTCAATTGCGTTATGTTTAAACGAAAAATTTTATGTCGAAACGACAAGTGATAAATATCTTCTTTAAGGTGAGTTGTATTATGTTCAAATGCATTATGGTGAACGTTTTCGACTATTTTTTTTTTATGTTGAGTTGAAGATTTTTTGAACGGTAACTTTTTTTTTGCTAATTTATGGTCAAATACATTATGGCGAACCGCATTATGTTGACACGTATACACCCGGTCTCTATCGTTTTTCTATATTTGAAAAAAAAAAAAAATTAAAAAAAATTAACGAACATTGTTTAAATATTTCATCTAGATATTTTTTATAACCAAAAAAAATAAAAATGAGAATAGAAAAGTATTAAATCGTTGAACGTTTTAAACTTTGTATTTAAGGGAAAAAATAAGAGAGAGAGAGAAAAAACGACTTGCGTGAGATAATAGGGTTCGTTATATTCAAGGACCTTTTGTTCTACTCTTCACAAAGATTATAAATATTTTTCCTTCCAAAGGAGTCTAAAGAGAGATTTTTTTTTCTCTAAGACATTCACACAGTGGGCGATGGGTAAAACATAAATACCCATCCAGAAAATACGTAAAACAAGCCTTTTAACAATTCTGCGAATAAATTTAAAGGAGACAAACTGAAACTCTTTTCCGCTAATAATAGACCGGAGTTCTTCAACATGGAGGCCCAGATTGTATCCTATCGATCCTTTTCAAACGTGAGACATGAAACACAAAATATTAGCCGGGCCCATTTTCGGATTTCTTCTCCCGCACATTTTCCTTGGGAGAAGTTTATTACAAAACGAGGCTTCCTTCCACGGAGTATTTTTACCAGTAGTGCCACGTCACCGGTTATACAATATTGATGTGACAGCCATACCGGACTCGAAATTAGAGAGAAAAAGGCCTGCGTAATTCCCAAAACAAATTTTCTCATACCTACGCACTTTTAAAAAATTCATTCTTGATTGCCAAATAAATAAATTTGAATACCTATTTTTCTTCTTGAAAAGCAATTTTCAGATGAGGACTACGTAAAACGTAAAAGTTGAGGTGTCAATGGTGTTTTTTTTTTCCGAGGTATAAGGTGGGTCAGAAAACTCCCAGAAAAACGGCTGACAATCTGTACAGGGGAGAATTTTTGGACCAAAAATCGAGATAAACAGCTGAAAATCCTGCAAACAAGAGTCTTATTGGTGGAACAACCAAGATTTTTTTCATTCGGTTATTTGGCCATGAAACCTTCATTTTTAACGGATATTGAGTAATTTTCATTAGGTGTACAAAATGAAACTCAGCCACAGGGTAAATTTAAATTTTGTAGATTTTAGCCGAGTTTCATTTTGTACACCTAGTAGTTCATTTTTTCAAAATTTTGAACATTTTAGGCGTTAAAGTCCATCAAAAGTTGACCTTCTCCGTGTAAGAAGGTAATTGAAGTACGAGGGGTGTCCAAAAATTAAAGACCTTTTGAATTTTGCCGCCGTACGGGCGAAGTATTCTGCCAGATGAAAACACTAGCTTGTAGTGGGTACTTCTCCCTTTACATCGCACTTGGTCTCATCTCTCTATCTTATCCAGCGTTGCTACGGCAGCCGTTCGCGATGGACGTCTCGGTGCCGAGTCCCGCCGGTTGTGAGGTTCACTCCGTCATACGTTTCCTAAACGCGGAGAAACTTCGCCCGGTCGAAATTCATAGACGTTTGACGGCTATTCATAACATTCGTAACATTAGCGTAACAACAGCGCTCATTCATAACATTGCCATAAATAGCCGTCAAACGTCTATGAATTTCGACCGGCGAAGTTTCTCCGCGTTTAGGAAACGTATGACGGAGTGAACCTCACAACCGGCGGGACTCGGCACCGAGACGTCCATCGCGAACGGCTGCCGTAGCAACGCTGGATAAGATAGAGAGATGAGACCAAGTGCGATGTGGAGGGGGAAGTACCCGCTACAAGCTAGTGTTTTCATCTGGCAGAATACTTCGCCCGCACGGCGGCAAAATTCAAAAGGTCTTTAATTTTTGGACACCCCTCGTATAACCATTAAGAAGGTTAATTCTTAAAGGCTCGTAAATCGTAAACCGTTACAGATATTGAAAAAATGCACTAAATAAAATCTGTTGGAAATTTAATTCTCTTTAATTTTTATTTTATTCATTTTTTCTCTAAGACGCACTGTTTTCAAGATAAAATTATTTAAAAAAAAAAATTATTTTCCGAAAATGGTGCATCCTAGAAAAAAATAATTAAGTAGAAATTTATAGAGAATTAAATTTCCTACAATTTTTATTTATTAGGTGTACAAAATGAAACTCAGCCACAGGGTAAATTTGAATTTTTTAGATTTTAGCCGAGTTTCATTTGTACACCTAATACTTTTTTTTTATAGGACTATTTGCTTTTCAGCAAAGATGCTGGTCCACTCTTGTTGTAACACCCTGTATTTAGATTAGTCTTAAATACTTAAATAAAACAAGAATATCTACAAGCGGAATTTTCTTGTGCAATAGATTTATCACTAAAAAGCAAATAATTTAAAATGTATATTAGATTGAATGGAACTCAATTAGAATAAGTTTTACCTCAATAAAAGTCCAAGGGAAGCAAATTCAAATATTTCTTTAATTGGCTATTCATCATTCCTACTAATTGGCTAAACATTCTCATCGATAATTTACAACTTACTATTAGTTAAACAATATTTTTTAATTTATTATTGCAGTAATCAATAATTAGGCAATACTTTTTAATTTATTAGCCAGTAATCAGTAATTAATAATTAATACATATAATTCATAATTGTTTGAAAATGAATATTAATTGTTTAAATATAAAATAAGTTAAGAATTATTTTTATAAAGGAAAGAAGTGGTGAAAAGGGTGAATGGAAGTGGCTGAAGTATTATCCGAAGGTTTACTGACTAAATTTTTTTTCTCACTAGGTTCAGATAGAGGAAGTTTTCTCGCCTTTGAGTAGCGGTTATGTGGAGGTTTAATCTTGGAGTGGATGATTTTATGAATATAGTAGAAGCAGGGGAGTCCTTTGTGTAGTTTCCTAGTAAAGGGTAAAGCCTCTTACGCCCCCTTCGCAGTAATCGCCTTCCTTTGTCGCATCCGGTTCCGGCGTACTTCCTCTTCTCAGGGGCAAACCTCGATTGTCGGCAATATTCAAAAACCGAGGATATTCTCCCCCAAATGGAAAGAAGGCGCGAGAAAAGACAAATCCGCGGACGAATAGCGGTCCGAGAGGGGGAGAGAGTGAGAGAGAGAAAAAAGACGCTGTCCCGAGGCTAAGAAACGAGTAAAAACGGGGGAAAGGGGCTTTACAAACTTTTCAAAGAAGTTTTTATTTCTTTTCAAGAAAAAAAAAAAGTGGTGGAAAGAAATATAAACAGCTACAAATCTGGAATAAAACCCCTTATAACACAAAAAATTGTTATTTTGTATTTTAAAAAAAGGATTCATTTTAAGCAGCAAGCACAAAATAAAAAAAAATCTAACTTTGTACCTACCTAATTAGATTCAATTTAACTACTTCTAAGTTTTTAATTTTTTTTCAAAAGAATCTTTAGGTATTCTAAGAATCCTCCACCCACCCAAAAAAATTTAACTATCCTTTTTGAAAATTTCCATCTGGGCCTGGCGAAACAGGCTATTGCCAAAAAAGGCCCCAAAATAGAATTTTAAAAAAACTGAAAATTATATTATTAGGTGTACAAAATGAACCTCAGCCACAGGGTAAATTTGAATTTTGTAGATTTTAGCCGAGTTTCATTTTGTTCACCTAGTAGTTCATTTTTTCAAAATTTTGAACATTTTAGGCGTTAAAGTCAATCAAAAGTTGACCTTCTCCGTGTAATAAGGTTATTGAAGTATAACCATCATGAAGGTTAATTTTTAAAGGCTTGTAAATCGTAAACCGTTACAGATATTGAAAAAATGCACTGAATAAAATCAGTTGGAAATTCAATTCTCTTTAATTTTATCCTATTCATTTTTTCTCTAGGACGCACTGTTTTCAAGATAAATTTATTTAAAAAAAAATTATTTTCCGAAAATGGTGCATCCTAGAAAAAAATAATTAAGTACAAATTTATAGAGAATTAAATTTCCTACAATTTTATTTATTAGGTGTACAAAATGAAACTCAGCCACAGGGTAAATTTGAATTTTGTAGATTTTAGCCGAGTTTCATTTTGTACACCTAATACTTTCCCCTCCTTAATACTTCCTCTCCTTAATACTTCCCCCTCCTTAATTCTTCTCTTTAAGGAAGTTTTCGTAGGAAGCTCTTCAAACTAGTACTTTTTCTAGGACTAAACGCTTAGTTGCTGGATAAAGTTGTTTATTAACTTAGGAAAAACGTATTGTCAAACGTATGGTTTATTGAAGGCAAATTGTGGAAGAGGCAGATGCATTTGACAAAGGTGTCAATTCCATCACTCACCAAGGATTTTCAAAACGAAATAACCTAAATGAAAACGTTAAATTCTCATTTCGATTCTCAAAAATACTCGGATTCTGAATATTTTCTTTATAATTGAAATGGAAATGATTAAAGGACGTGTCCTGTTTGGAGGGGCTTCCAATGTCCAGACTCTGACTTAGTAAAACGAAATCGATAATTCCGTCCCCGCCTTGTTAAAATCTCGGAAAGCAGCGCATTTACCATTAACCTTTGTAGACATAATAACTCTAACACACGCTACTGACTTGATATTAATCTGGGCTTCCGTGCCTCCATATCTGCCTTTAATTAACACCTATAATTTGAGTAAGAAATCCCTTAATTCCCTTAAAAATTATTGAAAACAAAATCGAAAACTAGTTTGAAATTGATCAGCTTTTACGAAAAAGGCGACCCTCTTCTAAAATGTTCTTGAATTACAGTTACTGAAATAGGTCAAGTGTAGTCCTTTTGTCTAGGCTCCTTTTCACCCCCTTCTTGACCATAACATTTTCCCCTTATAAATCAAGATATCAATAAAACGGGGAAAAATTTCCCATACTTTATACGGAAAAAATAATATTTTATTTCATGTCACAATTTCATTGTAAGAAAAATATGTACTAGTTTACGATACCGGATTGAGAGTAGGTTTGGAGCAGCTGGATGCAATAGATATGATTAGGTTTCATGAGTTTGAGTTCCCGCGTTATTTCAAAAATTTATCTTTGAGATTTGCCTAAATTCAAACATGAGAACACGGGTGGGTTAAATTTTTTCCTCCTGCAAGGAGGGCTTGTTCGATTTTTTTCCTCTCCGAACCAGCTTTCCTTGTGAGAGGAAAAAAAAATTGCCAAGTGCATTATGACGAACGCATTATGTCGACAAGTATGCAATCGTATCGTAAACTCACAAATCTGAAGCCAGCCCCGATTACAACGTCCTCAAAATAGGTCAACTTTACAATTTATTAGGTGTACAAAATGAAACTCAGCCAAAGGGTAAATTTGAATTTTGTAGATTTTAGCCGAGTTTGATTTTGTACACCTAGTAGTTCATTTTTTCAAAATTTTGAACATTTTAGGCGTTAAAGTCCATCAAAAGTTGACCTTCTCCGTGTAAGACGGTTATTGAAGTATAACCATTAAGAAGGTTAATTTTTAAAGGCTTGTAAATCGTAAACCGTTACAGATATTGAAAAAATGCACTAAATAAAATCTGTTTGAACTTTAATTCTCTTTAATTTTTACTCTATTCATTTTTTCTCTAGGACGCACTTTTTTCAAGATAAATTTATTTAAAAAAAATTTATTTTCCGAAAATGGTGCATCCTAGAAAAAAAAAAATTAAGTGCAAATTTATAGAGAATTAAATTTCCTAGAAGTTTTATTTATTAGGTGTACAAAATGAAACTCAGCCACAGGGTAAATTTTAATTTTGTAGATTTTAGCCGGTTTTCATTTTTTACACCTAATACATCCCATATATCGAAAAAATGCGCGGCCGTAAAGTGTTCCGAAAAAACTGAACATTTTATCCATTTCTCCGCCATAAAAATAGGGAGATTTCGAAGAAAAGAAATCTACCTTAATTGCATTGCTTTGGAAAAAACTTTTAATTTAGTTGAAGGAGGAGAAGAAAGAAAAGCACGTACTGTTTTTATGGTTATCTGATCAATTTTTAAAATTTAAAATTTTTACTCTTCACAGGGGAAGGGGTGACTAGGTCAAAAAAGTTTTTTTCCCAATTTTATAACGACTGGACCCATTATTTTTGTTTCCTTCTGTCTTCATTTTTTGCCCCTCTCTTGTTACCCTTATCAAACGCACGAGTGTACAAAGACGGGTGCACCAATTACCCGTTTTCTGAGTTCAACAATGTTTTTTCAAGGAGCCCTCCGTTTCCCTTTTGTCCCTTCCCCTCCCACAGAACCATTCATATTTACCCTCGATTTCACACTTTTAAAAGGGATAATAAACGTTGATTTTATAACTAAAAAAAAAAAAAATTTCAAAAAGCATTTTTTTTCCTTCTGTCTTCATTTTTTGCCCCTCTTGTTACCCTTATCAAACGCACGAGTGTACAAAGACGGGTGCACCAATTACCCGTTTTGAGTTCAACAATGTTTTTTCAAGGGAGCCTCTCCTCCGTTTCCCTTTTTGTCCCTTCCCCCTCCCACAGAACCATTCATATTTACCCTCGATTTCACATTTTAAAAGGGATAATAAACGTTGATTTTATAACTAAAAAAAAAAAAAAATTTCAAAAAGCATTTTTTTTTTCAGGCTTTTGAGTCTCGGGACCTTTTTAGTAAATAAATTATACGGAGTGGCCCCCGTGGGGAAGGGCTTGAGGTATGGAGCTGGCCCTGTGGAGGAAAAGCCATGGCCACTCTGGGAAAAGCTTATATCTTGGTGAAAAGTTTTAAACTTTAGGTTTTCCCACAGTTTTTTGATATACAGGGTGTCCCAACTAGTTGACCCGAAAAAGTTGACCAGCAACTTTACAGCAAAGCATTTGCTCCAAGAAAAAAAGTTAAGTTAACCCCCTTATTTTTGGACAAGGAATCCACTCTGGTAAATTTTGGTTTTGGTGTACAGGGTGGCGCAGAGAGGTGCTAACTTCGTTATTTAAATGAGAACCCCTATTAACTTCCTTAATATCTCGATAACGGCAGGCTAGAGGATAAAAAATGAATATTATTCTTTTTGTAGGAAATTTATAATATCTCGATAACGGCCGGCCTGAGGATAAAAATTTACTAAGTACTTTTGTAGGAATTTAATTTCCTTTCAGTTTGCTATTATTAATTTTTGTGTAGGATTAACCGTTAGAGATATGATCGAAAAAAGATCACTTAAGTTAGAGAAGTTATTGTGATACCCTCCACGTCGGTTTTTTTCTTTATATCAGGTACGTAATCTCTTTAAATTTCGAGTTGATTTGATTATTCATATAACCTCTTTGAAAATCTTTAATTATGCCATGAATTTTTATTCCCTAACCGTTAATATTGTCATTTTTTAAAGTTGTTCAAAAGGTCACATGATCAAGTAAACTTGAAATTCTGCGCAGATTACGAATATGAAATAAAAACTAGAGTGTTTAAATATTTAGAGTGTTTCAATCAATTCTACTTAAAAAAACAAGGGGGTTTACATTTAACTTTTTTTGCAGGACGAAAATTATAGAAGTTTACTGGGTGGTCCGTAGTTGGAACAAAATTCATATAACAAAAAAAACGTGGAAAAAAATAACCTAAGTAAAAGTTGCTTAAAATTGAGCGTAGAATCGACTAAAAGCATAAAAACAGGGTTCTCATTTAAAATAACTAAGTTGGTGTCGCTCTGGGACACCCTGTATACCAAATCCAAATCCGTTCTAGGTGGAACACCCAGTATTTGCGTCTGTGTATGTGGATATAATAGACTGACAGATGTTAAAGATACCTTTTAAAGTCAAAACAAAGTGACAAATTTTAGAAAGTGGTAAACTGTGACAGTGCGATCTCAACCTTAATTATAAGTCCAACTTCTATGCTATGTCTCTCATCAAAATCTCCCAAGTTTTAATAGGCGCCCTTTAAGATATCAAGTGCCCTAAATAACTTTTTGAAAGTTGCGTCTCGCTTAAACTTTACTGACCGTGAGAATTCCAATTTTTTTTCTCAAACTCCCCTCTTTTCTGTCCGTTTTTCTTCTGTTTAGAAAATGACAAGTGATGTTTCAAACAACACTATTTTTGAGGTTGAAAAATGGAAGTCTTCGCCCAGCCAGGCCAAACGATATACGGAAGCGAACAGCTCTTTCTCCCTACAGTAGGAATTTTTTTCCCCCAATTTTTCAAATAATTATAAAGAGTGCATATTTGGTCAAAATTGGTGAAGATCTGACCAATAACGCGTATTAAATAAAACTTAAAAAGCAATATATCTCAGCCATTTTTGCGAATTTCCAAAAGGTTCTCATTTCATGAAAATTGTAGGAAAAATTCTCTATTTTGTACTTAATTATTTTTTTCTAGGATGCTCCATTTTCGGAAAATAATTTTTAAAAAAAATAAATTTATCTTGAAAACAGCGTGTCTAGAGAAAAAATGAATAGAATAAAAATTAAAGAGAATTGAATTTCCAACTGATTTTATTTAGTGCATTTTTTCAATATCTAACGGTTTACGATTTACAAGCTTTTAAAAATTAACCTTCTTAATGTATATACTTCAATAACCTTCTTACACGGAGAAGGTCAACTTTTGATGGACTTTATCGCCAAAAATGTTCAAAATTTTGAAAAAATGAACTACTCAAGTGTACAAAATGAAACTCGGCTAAACTCTACAAAATTCAAATTTACCCTGTGGTTGAGTTTCATTTTGTACACCTAATAATTTAAAAAATTGCCAAAAAAAATCTACCTACAAATAAACAAAAAGGGCTGCACACATCCCTAGTTAACAATACCCTACTCTATCGTTTAAAATGTAGATTTTTAATGTTTCATATTTTTCCTGTTTTTTTTTTGTTCCATTGTCATAGAATTACATCGATTGCTTACTGAAAAGAACTTCCTTTCTCATTATTAAATATCGATGTATATTTACAAGCTGCTCGTTAAAAAAAGAAAAAAAATTAAATTTATTGTTAAAAACGCTTTCGGAGAGCTGAGAAATTATTCGTAGTGAAATTCAGAAACTTTGTTATGGTCCTCACTCGGTTATCATGAACATTCCATTATTATGAGTTGGCGGCGGTAGTGAAACCCATAACCCGAGTGTCCTCAGGGAGGGGGGATTGCAATATTACCTCTACCTCCTTGTTATAATCTCCAATATGAAATTTAATTCAAGACTTTGGTGGTTTCAATAAGATAGCGAAAATTTTATTAATACAATTAATTATTTTGGATTTTTAGGTTTTAAGAGGACTCAGGAAGTTTTTGACAAATAAAGCCCATTTTTATAGGAATTTCAAGAGTCTTCCTCTGTTTTTTGAGAGATAAATCTCATTTTCACTTCCTTAAAAAAGTTATTGTGATAATATCAAGTCGGGTTATAGGGGAAGGGTCTTCCAGACCCCGGAGGGTAAAATCGAAGGAAACGGTAAAAAGTCAGAAAAAACACAATTCCCCTTCCTCTTCACCGTCGTATCAGATAGCCGATGTTTTTCCTAGGATCGGTAAAGATCCTAGGGAGGTCCCTAACGGGTGGAAGTAAAAATTTCTCCCTACTAAATAAGGATCTTTACCGATCTCAACTTCGCCAGTGGTTCCGGCCGGCCGTAGCATTTTTTTTGGAACGCTCCCACGGCCACAGTTTTGAACAGATTTTCACCAAATTTTTACACTATCTTCCTTAGTCGGTGAACAAGAATGTTACGATGGTGATTTTTGAGTTTCGAAAAAATGGAGGAGATACGTCTTATGACGATCGTGGAAGTAATCGCATAAAATCAGCAAAAAAAAAAAAAAGTCGTGAGTCTCGGGTGGATCGCCCAACTTACCTTTTTTCTTTGTTTAAGGGATTGGATAAAAAAAGATATTGTTGATAACGCTTTTTATATAAGAAAAAGAATTGAATTTTTTGATTGTTTTAAAAATGTACCTCGCCTTTACAAATTTAGAAAATGTTGGAAGTTCGCTGCACGTGGCGACGAGTTGAACGCCGGAAGAAGTCTCGAAGTTGCGGTTGTCGCTCGGCTCTTTTTTCGTTCTTTTGGGTACGGCGAGAAGAAAAAACACAGAGCAATGAAAAAAAGAAAAACCGTCGTGTTGGTAAAAAACGATGACTCGACGAGCGGCGAGAGGGTCGGACACCAAGTCCTGAAGACGGCCCGTCCCTTATTTTCTGCTTTTTACACGGGAGAGAAAAACACAGGGCGATGAAAAAAAGAGAACCCGAAACTTCAAGATTAAAAAAACTGATGAAATCACCGGATGAAAACGGATGAAGATTTCAAGAAGAAGCGAGACCGGCCGGCGTACCTTTCGTAGTCCAAACTCGAATGGCGAATAGATCCGGATCGTTCTCCTTCCTCTCCCTGAGGCTGTGACGTCTGTCCTGACGTCATTTTTGGTCAAAATACTCCTCCGACGCACAAAAGAAAAAAAAGAGAAAAAAAGAAAAAGCTGAACTTAGCGATGAACGATGAGCTGAACTTCTGGAGAACGACGCATTTTGAAGATGTCGCTGTCGACGTAGGGAAGAGGATTCACAATTATTATAGTAGGCGAGCCTCCAGAATTAGACGAGGTACAAAATACGTACAAAAATACAAAATGTAAAGGCTAAAAAGGAATTAGACGAGGTACAAAAATACGTACAAAAATACAAGATGTAAAGTATATAAAGGCTAAAAAAGTTTTCATTAATAAGTGTACAAAGGACAGTCTTTAAGACGAACGTGGACGAACATATGCTAGAAGCACTGACAAAACAAAAAAAATTTTTATTAATTAAAGTATGATTTCATGATATTGGCTTCAGGAGAATTTTATTTTTTTTTTTTTTTTTATTTTATTTTTTCTTTATTTTACTTACGGGTTTCCCCAAATAGCAAAAGTACAAACAATATTTTTTAACATGGTGATACAAGTAAACGGTGACAAAATTTCAAAAAGTTAACAATGTTACAATTATTACAATGATATTAAAGTTTGACAAAGAAAAATGTGTATATTATATTTGTATAGATACTTAATATGTAGGACTAGATACAGTTAATTACATTTGACTTTTGTTTTGACTAGTATTGATTTTATCTTTGACCCAATTACACCCAAGGTGTCATGGAAGAAGTCCAACTCCGATCCCAAACCATTCAGCAACCTCAAGAGTCCAGATATGGTGAGGGATCGACCATACTCAGTGCGATGGTGAGGAACATGAAACGTAGGAGTTTGACGACTCCTACGTGGAGGAACATGAAGAGGAATGAGTGCCAACAACTCTGGACAAGTAATTGATCCATTTAACAATTTGTGGATGAAACACCCACCTAAAAAAGGAAACGATCCTCAGGTGAGGCAATGCCGAAATACGAACGCCAGTATTCGAGTGACTCTGAATCATACATCTTATTTCCGACGAATGCTAGGTGTTTGATGCCAGACTTCTGTACCTTCGATAGTGCACTATACCACTGGTTGTGGTATGGGTGCCAGACAATACTCCCATAGTCAATTATGCTCTGAACATAGGCAAAAATAAAGAACGAACAACCTTAGTGTTTTAAACTCATTGGTAGACCTTCGTACAAAACCAACCATACGGTATGATCGGGAGATAACATCCTGGGCATGTTCAGCAAAAGAACAACTCTCATCAAAAATGATCCCCAGATCTTTAACCGACTTCACCCTTGGAATAATGTTCCCGTTACACACATAATCATACATAATTGGACACACCTTTCTGTGAAAACTAATGACATTACACTTCGACGGTTCAATTCGCAAGCCATTCTTGTCACACCAGTGAGAAAACAGAGACAAATCACTACTGAGTACTACACTATCTGATAAGGAAGTTATCACATTAAAAATCTTCAAGTCGTCAGCGAACGATAACACCCTGGATTGAAAACCACATGTGAAGACATCATTGAAGAACAATAAAAACAACAAGGGACCCAAATGAGACCCTTGGGGCACACCTGAAGACACTGTAAAACTACCGGAGAGAACACCACGAAAAGAACATTAGAAGTCCGACCAAATAAGTAAGACTCTAACCACTTTAATAAATTTCCCCCTACACCGATTTCATTCAATTTATAAAGCAGTCTGACATGATCGACCGAATCGAACGCTTTTGAAATATCAGTATAAATGGCGTCTACCTGATTACCCTTTTCCATATTATTTATGATGATCTCACGGAATAATAAAAGATTTGTTGAAGTAGACCTACCCTTGACGAATCCATGTTGATGAGAACTTATATATTTCGAAAAATGACTAGACATACAATCCGTGATTATGGATTCAAAGACCTTAGGGATAGCAGAGAGTTTAGAAATCGGACGATAGTTAAGTATTTTGGATCTGTCACCCTTCTTATGTACCGGTATAATGTGACTTATTTTCCATATAACTGGCATTGAACAAGTGGTGAAAGACTTATTAAATAAAATAAATAAAGGCCAAGAGAGACTAGAAGCACAGTTTTTCAATATCACTGCAGGAACATTATCAGGGCCTGGCGAGTAGTTTGAATCTAAACCTAACAACTTATTTAATATCACAGATTCATCAAAATCACAGCAAGAAAGAGTATCACAAAACGTGGGAATGAAGTAATCACAGGGGTTTAACATTGGTGAGGTAAAATTAGATTGAAACATCGCAGAAAACGCATTGGAAGCACCAAGATCATTTGGCAGAACACAGTTGGACAAGTCATGCATAACACGAGGATAACCATCTATTCGCTTTTTTGAGCCCATGAAATTCCAAATGTAATTTACATTACTTTCAAGTATAAGTTCAGACGACGCAATGTATCTATCGTAGTCACTTTTATTTCTAATTTAGCCTGGGATCTAAGCAAAGAGTATTCATTGTATCGCTGGGAGCAATTATGTTTTTTGAATGCATAATAAGCCCTGTTTTTCTTATTAATCAAATGAATTGTAAAAGGTGAAAACCAAGAAGGAAACCTATTACTAGGCTTCACTTTTTTTACAGGAACACACTCATCAAAGAGTCGGAAAATTATGGAGTAAAACACACTTAGCGCCTCATCCAGTGTACAGTCAACTAGGAATTCCCAATCAATTGATGACAAATGCTGATTCAACAAAACAAAATTTGCTTTGTAGAAATTGTACTTAACACTAGATTGAAAGTTTCGGAAAGACCTAACAGGGGCCGAAAATTCACAATTAATTGTAAGTGATGGGTGGTAATCATCTTCCGAAACAAAGGGCAACAGATCCCTGAAGACCGCAGTGGACCCTACATTACAAAACACAAAATCAAGGATCCTACCATCTTATTCTGGACATTGTTAACTTGCTGGAGATCAAGCATGGCTTTATATGTGTCAAAAACCGAATCAGCTATCCTGCTGGAATGAATGTTGTAATCCCCAGCTACCAAATATTGAGAATCAGGATACAGTGACAGCACATATTCCATATTCTCAAAAAAACCAACATAACGAGACTCTGGTGAATAGTCTGGCAAGTAAAAGCAACCCAATATAAACGAAAAGCATTTAAAACTTACAACCAGCCACAAATCCTCAATAGACGAATTCGGCGGGACAATCCTCTTAACCTGATGATCACTCCTGACAGCGACCAAAACACCTCCTCCATCAGACTTTGAGCTGTTAATAGACGAGCGATCATTTCTAAAAACAATATAATTAGAACCAAATAATTCAGAAGATGACACACATTCCTTTAACCATGTCTCTGAAATCAAAACAGCATCATAATTAACAGAAAGGACACTCAGAAAAAATTGATTTATCTTTGTACGGAGTCCACGAGTATTCTGATAGTACACCGAGAACAAAAACTTAGAATTATTAGTATTTGTGTTTACAGAGAGGGACGGTACTGGTTGATTAGAACAATTTAAATTAATCATGTCCTCACCGAGAATGGAGGGGCTAATATGAGATGAATCACTGACACTATTTACTATTGTGCCGCCAACGGCGGCCCCATTTCTAAAAAATGACATGAGTTGAAAACTGGCTTAAAGTCAACATGACAAGAAGTTAAATAAAACTGTTTGACTAAAGATGTTACCAATTTACAGATGTCATTAGATATAATTCTACGACCTTGTCTGGAAAATGCCATAACGTCATTCATTATTGAACTGGAGCCAATTAAATCCAGTTTAACATAGTGAACGTTGGCAAATTTCTCACTAAATTTACACAAAAACTTATTGAACCCATAAATGGTTTTATTCACAATAGACCATTTTGGCAAATTATAATTGAATGGGACACCCATCAAGATTAAATTAGTCTCAAAACAGTGTTTTAAAATGAAATTACCCAATTTAATCTTAAGTTTCTTTGACTCATTATGTTCAATGTCATGGAACCCAACACTCAGTAAAACGAAATCATCAGAACTGAGTTTATCAATATTTACTTTAATAACATCATCAATGAAACCAGTAGAACTAATATGGGACGAAGTGTTGTAATTAAGAGGAAGATATTGATTTAAACAATAACCAATACCTGATGCAAAACTGTCACCAAGAATAACAAATTTATTCACACGGTCACTATTAACTAGAACCTGTGAATCTATTTTCAATGAAGACGATGGTGGTGAGGAACCAATCGACGAAACAGTAGGCAACGTAGACCCGGAAGTTGGAATCCCGGAGATTGCATTATGGACCTTCACAGTGAGCCGGGCATTCTCTTGAGCCAGAAGCGTGATGTCATCTTTGAGAGTCCTAATTTGTTTATGAAGTTCGAGGATGTCAGTAGGCAGAACATCAGAAGCAAGTCCAGGTGGCCCACGGTCGACACAGGAACCATGAACAGCCAAGGAAAGTAAATCAGATCGGCTAAAATCATCCACCTCGGTAGCAAGTACAATCGGAGGGTTTAAACCATCACTTAAAGCCGGGGACCGATCAAGAGCGTCTTGGAATTCAGAGTCAGTTAAGTCGATACAATTTGGCAAAGCATCGGCGACATCAGTATTATTCTTCAGGACTGGTAACGACACAAGTTCCTGATCATTAACTTTTGTGAGAAGGTGTTTAAATACCTCTAAGGTGGACTTGAATTCATCTTCCGGCTTAGTTGGCAAAGCTTCATAAAACACCCATAACGATTGTAGATACTCCTCCAACTGTTTGACAAAGGAACTGTTTTTAAATTGGTGCCGAAGCTTGACGAGACTTTTACGAGCTGACAATTTACGTTCTTTATTTTCGGAGATTCCATTCCTGGCTTCAGATGGCATGGTGGTTATAAAATTGACGAGACTAATAAAATTAGTCATCATTGGTGATCTGTGAGGTATCTCCTCTCTTTAATTGGGTCACATGCGCATGAACCTTTATGTTCGGATTTGATACAAGTTCTATGAGATATGATACCCGGTTAAAAATCTTTATGACTTTGTATGGACCCGAAAAACTTGGGGAAAGGGAAACTTGGATATTTTTTGCCTTGTTGGCAAGTATATAAGTTTTACGGTATACTATGTCGCCGATTTTTGGCAAATCATCAGGTGTTAAGGCGCGTTCACGCTTTTTCCTATTTTGGTATGATTTAATGAGATTGTCATAAGCGTTGCTTAACAGCTGTGCAAGCTGATCATGAGAAAGGTGGGTAAGTGAATCTTCAAGATGAAATTTAAGAATCAGTGTATGTTGTAACTCTCGCCCCAGAAACAACAGCGACGGAGTAGATTTAGTCGATTCATGTTGGGATGAATTCAACGCAGATACGAATAGAAAAAGATTGTCTTCCCAGTTCTTTTGAGAATTTCCATGGAAGGCACGTATGCATTTTTTTAGGCCTTGGATATAACGCTCCGCCAAATTTGATTGCGGATAATGCGTTATGTTGGCAATGTATGTTACGCCTAAGTCAAATAAGAAATGACGGAAGGCTGCAGATCTGAAGCATGACTGTCGATCTGTAATCAAGTGCGAAGGAAGTCCGTGCTGTGAAAAAATGTAATTCTTTAGCGATCGGATGACAATATCTGATGTCGTATTACGACATGGAATAGCAAAAATGAACTTACTAAATCCATCGACAGCTATCAGAATAAACTTGTTTCCTTTGGAGAAGTCGGAAGTGGACCTATGAAATCCACGTATAAGCGTTCAAAGACGCGTGAAGGTGGAGTACTGTGAAGCACCTGAGGGTAGGGATGGTTGTTGGGCTTGACGCAACAGCAGACTTTACAAGCCGAACCCTGGCCTTGATATCTCGATTGATCTCAGGATACGTAAACAGAGCTTTTATTCTATTCAAGGTTTTAGCCAAACCTTGGTGAGCTCCATACGAACTTACGTGAAAATAATCGAATATGGGATCCTTCATGGAATCCGGCACAATTATTTTCTGTAAGGATTTATTTCGAGAAGGAACATAAAAAACGAGACCGTTTTTCTCTACGTATTCGGAATCTCGAGCAGCTAACTTCGACGAAATAAAAGATCTTTTTTTGGAGAGTACCAAAATCTGAAAAAAAGGAAGGTAGATTCTTTAGAGGCGAAATAAATAAAATCGTTTCGCTTGAAGGGGATTCCATGTTTCCTTCGTGAAAACGAGAAAGAAAATCAGCAACCGTGTTGCTCTTACCCTTAACATGGACTATATCAAATTTATAGGAGTCTAATTCGGTTATCCACCTAACTGCTGGATTGCTAAGGATCCTAGACCTATCACCTTTAAGGAAATCAACTAGTCCACTGCAATCTGTGTATAGACAGAAGGGATTATGAGTTAAAAACTTTCTGAAGTGTCTGAAGCTCAGTAACACGGCGTAGAGCTCTTTTTTGTATGCGGAGTAGTTTAACTCCGAGCCCTTAAATTTCTTTGAGAAGAAGGCTATTGGTCTCGTTTGACGTTGATCATCCTCTTGTGCCAGCAGACTGCCTGCCGCGATGCCTGAAGCATCTGTATATAAAAGGAATTTTTTATTAAAATTTGGCAAGGCCAAAACGGGAGGCGATGTTAAAATTTCTTTTAACTTTTCAAAAGCGAGCTGGCACTCAAAGGTCCATACTAACTGCGACCCTGAGGACTTTAATGCATGAAGAGGAGCAGCGAGTTCAGAAAACTTCGGAATGAACTTCGCGAAAAAAGAGCAGAAACCCAAGAACGACAAGGTCTCGTGAAGGTTTTTTGGCGGCAAAAACTTTTTGACCGCAGCTATTCTATCCGGGTCAATGGATACTGAATTTTTTGCTATGCGATGACCTAAGTATACTACCGAAGTCTGGAAAAATTCGGTTTTTTCAGGTTTGACTGTTAAACCATGTTGCCTCAAGATTTCTAGAGTTGTCGACACATGACTGTGATGATCTTGAATCGTTTGAGAGTAGATAATAATGTCATCGACATAATTCCACATGAATTTATACTTTATGGAATGAAAGATTTTCTCTAGGTATTCTGTGAGGGCTTGTGAACCAAGGCTAATACCCATAGGAACACGAAGGTACTGGAAATGCCCAAAGGGCGTTTTAAAAGCAGTATACTTCTGCGAAGAGGGGCAGAGAGGTAACTGAAAAAAGGATTGCGATAAATCAAGTACCGTGAAGTAAGCCGCATTATGCAGATGCTGAAAAATGTCGTCAAGTTTGGGAAGTGGCCATGCACTGAAGACGATATTTTCGTTCAACTTTTTATAGTTTACGACAAGGCGTTTGTCTTGAGTCCCTTTTTTGGCAACTAAAAAGGCAGGGGAACTCCATGCTGTACAAGCAGGACGAATAATCCGTTGAGCCAGAAGCTCATCTATAATAGAACGCATTTTTTGCAGATCGACCGGGTTCAGAGGATACGTAGGCGAATTAATTGGAGGTATGTCCCTAACATGAATCTTCAAGAAGTAGCCCTTGGCTTCGCCTATTTTATCTGTTAAGACGTCCGGAAACTTTTTCACATATCGATCCCTATAAGGGCTGTGGGGGACTAAGGAAAATGAGGGGGTAGGAAAGGAAAAGGAGTCATCATAATCTTCCGAAGCAGAATCGGATTCTGGGAAAGAATCTTTTGGAAGCACATCGGAAGTTGATGACAACAAGGAGTAGGTTTTGAGAGGGTTATATGAAAACGAAATCTGTCTTGAGCCTGCGTCCAGGGTCAAGCCTGTTTGTTTCATAAAATTAAAACCCAACAATAAAGGGATTGGCATGTTGTCCATGAGAACAATGTTGACGAACCATGACAAGGTTTTAAATTTTATTTTTAAGGAGCCCTCCCCCGCAATGGACACCGAATTGCCGGCCACCGAGGTCACTGTCCTTTCAGAGTTCTTTGTGAGTTTTCTGAAAACTTTGGTACCAATGGTTTTGAAATAAGACATTGACATGGCACTCACAGTTGAACCTGAGTCCAATAACGCGACTGTTGTGTGCGTTCCAATTTGGACGGTAAGAAAGGGTAGTCCGTTGAATATGTGAGGACTACTCGGTGGGGGGGGGGGGAATTATCTAGTTTTTTTGGTTCTGTTTTTTTTGTTTCGGCTTCTGCTCAGCAGGAGCAGTTGAAGCCGTAGGGGCTGGATTAGGAGGTGTCACGATGTGATTTTCCTGATTGGTGAAAATCTTTTGCAGCTGTAAAAACTGCTGCATTGTGTCAGCTAAGGATACGAAGGTTTGATCCTGCTTTCCCTTATGAAAGGGTTTATTTTTGTTTTTTTTGTAATTAGCGTTGTAATCGCTTTGGGAATTTTTTTTATGAGGCCTGTTGCCATATTCATGGTTGTTTTGGCCATTTTTGTCTTGGGATACCTTATCCCGATTAGTATCACTTTGAGAAGTGGATGGAGCATTGAAACTATTCCGATCATATTTCCCTTGTTGATAATTTCTGTGATACCGGTTTTTTCCCCAGCGACGGTTAGACTGTTGACCTTGACTGGAGCTGTCAGAATGGTTTTTTTGTCCATAGTTGGACTTCTGGTCTTGATCAGACTTATAGTATTGGGTCTTTAGGAAATCTGGATTGAAGTTGGGAATGGTCGTTTGTCCCGAGGAGAAGGCTGATCGCTCATTGACGCAAATTTCTACGTCTTTTAGCCTGCGGTATAAGGCATCATATGAGGTGATCGTTTCAGCATTGCCAAAATGCATGAGGAATTTAGGAAGCAAGGACATGACTATTTGTTTACAATTTTGGACCTCATCATTTTCCCTAAACAAACGGGCCAACATTATTTGAGTATCCACATACTCTCTTAAGTCAGTACCCTCTGACTGAGGACGGAAAAGTAACAGTGTCTTTGCTTGCAAGCATTGACGTTGACCTAGACCATGGGTCATTAACGACTGACTGAACATATCGAATGAAATATGAGGATGAGCCGCAGCATTATAAATGAAGTTTGCGGACAGGATATTTTCAGTATTGTCTGCAATGATGGATAAGATCTGTTTTATCTTATTTGGTGCTCTCTGAGCGATTGGTGCCAATTGCATTAGAAAACGCACTATCGTGTAAGGGTTATACAGATAGAATGGCGGAAGTTTAAGCAAACGGTTCCTAATCGGCTTAGACACATCATCACTATGATGTTTCGGAGTAGACAATTCAGATGCATCTGATAAGGAGTCATCAGACATGGTATTATCTTCCCTCCGACCAGAATGCAACACTGAGAAATCCAATGCCTCTTCAACAAATCCAACAGACTTTCTCCCTCTTGGAGCACCATTGGCTCCCTGGGAAAGGAGGTCATTCGACACCATATCCGAGTTGCTGGATGGTCGATTAAAAAAGGACAAAACGCCAGCAGCCTGCGTTTCTGACAGACCTAGCTTGTCCATCTCACTGACAAGTTCATTTTTTGAGTACAAAAAGGGATTATCCCCACAATCTGGGGTGGATTTTTTACCTTCAGATGGGGTATCCATAGCAGGAGGTTGCGATCTGGGAATTGGCCATTCAGCACATGATTTTTTTAACGACTCTTGAGAAGAAGATAGATTGGAAACATCTTTCGAGAGAGCTCGAAATTTGTTCTCAAAATCAGAAAAGGCAGATTGTAAGGAGGTATGCATAGAATTCAACTTACTGCAGTCCTTCGAAAGATTTCGAATTTGGTCCTGCAAATTGTCTGACATTTTCTTTAATGAGTCATCTATTCCGCTCGTGAAGTCTTTAAATCGGCTATCTAGAAGTTTATCCATTGAATTTCGACTTATCTTATCTCTGGCGCTCGAGTTACAACATGGACCCTGAAAAGTCTTTTTTAATGCAGTTGCAAGTTTATTGTAATTCGCGATAGTTATATGAGAACAAGGAAGATGTACCCATCCTTTGCAACCGGTACAAGTGACGCATTCCGCTTCAGGAACTTCCTGCTCGCAGTATCCACAAGGAACAGACATTTTAAAATAATTCTTTAAAGACTCCGAGAATTTCTAAAAATGAAATAGAATTTTCTAAAAAAGAAACAAAGATAAAAATTAAAAAAGAAAGGAGATGACCTTGGGTGATTTCTAAAAAAAGGCAAAGTGAAACAAAAATCATGAAATCATGGAAGGCTTTCAAACAAAGATCGATGAACTGGCTTGTTCTTACATGAAAACTTCCAAGATGGAGGTCAACTTCAAAACTGAGAAGAACAAAAAAGGCAAGCGTTGGTTTTTTTTTTTTTTTTTTATATTTAAAATTCCATGGGCTCTGCTACCATATTTATGACGATCGTGGAAGTAATCGCATAAAAATCAGCAAAAAAAAAAAGTGAGACGTTGTCTCGGGTGGATCGCCCAACTTACCTTTTCTTCCTTCTCTGTTTTAAAGGATTGGATAAAAAAAAGATATTGTTGATAACGCTTTTTATATAAGAAAAAGAATTGAATTTTTTGATTGTTTTAAAAATGTACCTCGCCTTTACAAATTTAGAAATGTTGGAAGTTCGCTGCACGTGGCGACGAGTTGAACGCCGGAAGAAGTCTCGAAGTTGCGGTTGTCGCTCGGCTCTTTTTTCGTTCTTTTGGGTACGGCGAGAAGAAAAAACACAGAGCAATGAAAAAAAGAAAAACCGTCGTGTTGGTAAAAAACGATGACTCGACGAGCGGCGAGAGGGTCGGACACCAAGTCCTGAAGACGGCCCGTCCCTTATTTTCTGCTTTTTACACGGGAGAGAAAAAACACAGGGCGATGAAAAAAAGAGAACCCGAAACTTCAAGATTAAAAAAACTGATGAAATCACCGGATGAAAACGGATGAAGATTTCAAGAAGAAGCGAGACCGGCCGGCGTACCTTTTCGTAGTCCAAACTCGAATGGCGAATAGATCCGGATCGTTCTCCTTCCTCTCCCTGAGGCTGTGACGTCTGTCCTGACGTCATTTTTGGTCACAGTCTCTTTAAAGTTTTAATTTTCCGGAACACTTTACGGCCACAATTTTCACTCGATATGTACAGAATTTTCACATAATCTTCCTCACTCAATGAAGAAGACAGTAACGTGGGCGATTGTTGAATTTCGAAGAAATAGCGGAGATATGCACGTTTGAAATTTTAAAAACTGCCTTACGGCCGAACCGTTGGTCCGATTTTTACCAAAGACTCCTTATATTTTTTTTAACGAATTTTTGAAGTAAAAAATTGTAACTTTTTAATTATCATTTTATTTAGTAGGGAGAAATTTCTACTTCCAACCGTTAAGATAGGGACCTCCCTAGGGAAAAATCCCATTATTTCTACTATGATAACTAAAAAATTTTTCGAAAAAAAAAAAAAAAAAAAAAAAAAAAAAAAAAAAAAAAAAAAAAAACTTTCCTCGCTTTTGTATCTCCCCTCTGTTATACTTTCCCCTCCCTTATACTTCCCCCTCCTATACTGTTCCTTCTCTTTAAAGAAGTTACCGTCGAGGCCAGTTTTAGTCTCTTTAGACTAGTACCTACTTTACAGGAGTTTTGGAAACTTTGTTTGCTCTTTTGACAGAGGAACCCCATTTTTAGTGGATTTTCAGTAGTTTTTCTCCCTTTTTTTTTTGTAGTCTATAAAAAAAACGAGATATTTCCTACATGTTAGTATTTTCCTAGAAAAATACAGGAATTTTCTTGTAACAATTCCAGGAGTAGGTATTTTTCTGTTTTTTTTGAAGCCACATTTTTCCTGGAGTTTCAGAAGCTTTTTTTAAACGAGAAACCCCATTTTTAGTAGTTTTCCTCGTTTTTTTTTCTTTTTTCTTTTTTTAGACTTCAAAAACCGAGATATTTCCTACATGTTAGTATTAGGTGTACAAAATGAAACTCAGCCACTGGGTAAATTTGAATTTTGTAGATTTTAGCCGAGTTTCATTTTGTACACCTGGTAGTTCATTTTTTCAAAATCTTAAACATTTTAGGCGTTAAAGTCCATCAAAAGTTGACCTTCTCCGTGTAAGAAGGTTATTGAAGTATAGCCATTAAGAAGGTTAATTTTTAAAGGCTTGTAAATCGTAAACCGTTACAGATATTGAAAAAATGCACTAAATAAAATCAGTTGGAAATTCAATTTTCTTCAATTTTTATTCTATTCATTTTTTCTCTAGGACGCACTGTTTTCAAGATAAATTTATTTTAAAAAAAATTATTTTCCGAAAATGGTGCATTCTACGAAATAATTAAGTACAAATTTATAGAGAATTAAATTTCCTACAATTTATATTTATTAGGTGTACAAAATGAAACTCAGCCACAGGGTAAATTTGAATTTTGTAGATTTTAGCCGAGTTTCAATTGTACACCTATTTTTTTTTTTTTTTTTTTTTTTGACAGAGAAACCACATTTTTACAGGTGTTTTGTGACAAGTAAGCAATTCCGCACAGATTACTAGTGGGCTTTTGTACATTTTGGAGGTTTTTTTATTCTCCAAATCAATTAGTCTTTGGCTGAACCTTATTGTTTTGGCCCCAATCTCAGTTTTAGATTGAAAAGTTTAAAAAATGTTTATAAGTGTGCTATATGAAGGTTGATGAAGTAAAACTGATTTAGTGGGAATATTCTCATAGTGTATGACACAAGTTGAAGTGGGTCGGGGGAAGACTATTAAACTCCGTCTAACTCATCGGAAAGATTTAAACGCATTAACAGGCTCATCCCTCATTTCCTCTCTTGACGCTGTTGTGGGAGCCCTCGAGTAATTATTCTCCTATGCCGTATCTAATAATGGCGCCCTAAGTAACTCGGTAGTCTCAGGGCTATTGACGCTTAAGTTTTCCTACATCACTTTACACAAGCTTTCAGGAAACTTACAAAAAAAATTTAAGATGAAAAGTGAAAGTATCCAGGCGTGAATTTGGAATTTTCCGAGATAGAAGGCTCTGAAGAGAGGTGGATATATTCAAGTTGTTACGTTGAAAAGCGACGCCTCCAGGCAGGGAGGATCAAAGGGCGCACATGTGTCAAACCTATTCCTTAAACAACCTATGAATTCCTCCTACCATCACGTAACCCCAGGGGCTTTCTCTCGTTTAAAGAGGGAAAAAGTGGGAGAGAGGAAAAAAAACATCCTTTTTTGTTTTGTAATCATCAAGATTCCTCTTTCGGATATTAAATTACAAACTTTTTTTATTCAGCCTTGTTACTCTTTTTTTAAATTATTTTTTTACAAGGCTCCCTTTTTAGGCCCAAAAAATCACAGAAAATCACTAAAAAAGAAAATATACTTGTGAGTTGACGATACCGGAGAAATACGCAGGCGCGAGTTAAAAGGGTGCATGCGCGAGCTCTCATGTATTTTTAGTTCCCGCGTATTTTCGAAAATTCATCTCTGAGATTTGGCTAAAAAACTAGTTTGACAACATGAAGGGGTTGATTTTTTTCCCATCGCAGGAAGTGCTAGTTTGGAGAGAAAAAAAAATGAAAAAAAAAAAATGAAATAAAATCAATTAATTTTTCGATATTAGGGAGGTAAATTATATTAGGTGTAGGTACAAAATGAAACTCAGCCACAGGGTAAATTTGAATTTTGTAGATTTTAGCCTAGTTTCATTTTGCACTCCTAGTAGCTCATTTTTTCAAAATTTTAAACATTTTAGGCGTTAAAGTCCATCAAAAGTTGACCTTCTCCGTGTAAGAAGGTTATTGAAGTATAACCATTAAGAAGGTTAATTTTTAAAGGCTTGTAAATCGTAAACCGTTACAGATATTGAAAAAATGCACTAAATAAAATCTGTTGGAAATTTAATTCTCTTTAATTTTTATTTATTCATTTTTTCTCTAGGATGCACTGTTTTCAAGATAAATTAAAAAAAAAAAAAAAATATTTTCCGAAAATGGTGCATCCTAGAAAAAAATAATTAAGTACAAAATAGAGAATTAAATTTCCTACAATTTTTATTTATTTGGTGTACAAAATGAAACTCAGCCAGAGGGTAAATTTGAATTTTGTAGATTTTAGCCGAGTTTCATTTTGTACACCTAATAAAATTGCCCTATTTTGAGGAAGTTCCCGTCGGGGTCAGCCATATTTGTGACTTTTTGATACCAGAACAACGCGCAGGCGCGAGACAACATTTTTAGTTCATACGTTTTTTTCAAAAATTTATGTTTGACATTTGCCCGAATTAAAACCAGGGGTTAATTTTTTTCTATCACTAGGAAAAGTTTGGAGTGGAAAAAAATCAAACGAGCTCTCCTTGCGAGAGGGGAAAAAAAATTAACCTCCTAGTATTATCAAGCTAGAATTTAGGCAAATCTCAAAGATGAATTTTTGAAAAAACGCGGGAACTAAAACACATAAAAGCTTGCGCATGCCCTTCTTTCTGGTATCGTAAACTTACAAGTTCTAAATTATTGACTTAAATGTCTATAGAAAATTTAATATCAATAGAAATAGCAAATAAATGTTTGAATCTCGTCCGTATCAAGTTTTAAGGTCTATATTTGTAGTCAGCTTCCGCTGCGTCGAGATATAAATTAAGGGCAGAGTTGTAATTTGGATCGTTGAAAGGAGGAGATGCTGCATTAGTAGCTTTGAGAGATAGATTAAACCTGGTCGAACTAATGGTACTCTCTTACCCTACCCCTTTCCTTACTCCTTACCCGACACCCCTTTTCTTCCCAAGCATCCTCCATCAGCTCCCTACCACCAAACGCCCTCTTACTTAACAAAAGACTGATTGTAAACGGACATAATTTATCTCCAACCAAGTTTTCGGTATATAAACGTTAAGAGAATTCAATAAAATGTATTTCTCTCAAACAAATAACTATACCTCAATAGAGTTTAGTAATAATATCTCATCAGTCGCTAATCAATCAGCACTATGTATTTGTACAAATAATTTACTTGTACTCCAATATTTGTGTAGTATGTAATAATTTATTATTTACAAGTATTTAATATTATTGTGTGTAAATCCATCTCATACGAACTTCAACTATTCTCGAAATGTAGTCCTCAATTTGCTGTTTACTTACAGTATTAACTAGTAGAACCAGGAAGACTCCGACGGATTTAGTTTTAAAAAAATTCACTAAAAAAAAATTCCACAGAATGTGGAACCACTAATTCGTATATAATAAAATAGAGTAATAATTGATATTATAATTCTAGAATTAAAAAAAAAAAGTAAAAAATTGGGAGAATAAGGGATGTTTGATTTTCTGATAACCTGATTCTCCGTGTAGTAAGACTCCACCACTTCCAAAAACTTAAGTTTTTTTGTAAGCCTGCAAACGTCACAAATCAGTTGGTAATCGTGGGTGTTTAATTTACATTTTGCGCAATAGCCCATATGTTTTTCCACGCGAAAACAACATAATTTGAATTAAATTGAAAGCTCTTTGAGGCTTTTCGTTTCCACGAATTTCTGCATTTTCAGAAAAATATTTTGTTTTTATTATTCATTTTTTTGTACTTCGTAAATTATTATTGTTGATATTGTAATTCGTATACAAATAGAGTAATAATTGATATTATAATTATTATGATTTTAGAATTTAAAAAAAAAAATTGGGAGAATAAGGGAAGTTTGATTTTCTGATACCCTGAGATGTGATGTGCCATAATTTTGGACACACTTCCCTTATTCTTCTAATTTTTAACTTCCTCAAAGAATTTATTGTGATACCCTCGTTGTCGGATTTTTTGGGGAAGAGTCTTCCCGACCCCGGAGGGTCAAATCGAATATTGATCTTTACCGATCGCAACTTTGTCTGTGGTTCCTGCCGTCTGTAGCATTTTTCCAGCATAAAAACTTCCCCTCCCTTATACTTCCCCCTCTTTTATACTTCCTCCTCCTTTATGCTTCCTCTTCCTTCATACTTCCCCCCTCATTTATACTTCATCCTCCGTTATACTTCCCCCCTCCTTTATACTTCCCCCTCCGTTATATTTCTTCCTCCGTTATACTTCTGCCTCCGATATACGTACTTTCCCATCCGTTATATTTACCGCTCCGTTATACGGAGCCTTTACGGCCACAGTTTATAAGCGATTTTCACAAAATCTTCCTTAGTCGGAGAAGAAGAATGTAACGAGGGCGATTTTTGAATTTCGAAAAAATGCCGGAGATATGTCTGTTTGAAATTTTAAAAAATTCGCTGCAGCCGAACCGTTAATCCGATTTTCACCAAATTTTCACCAATTATTCCTTATATTTTTTAAGAATTTTTTGTGTAAAAAAATCACCTATTTGTAGTTATTAATTTTTTTTTAGTAGGGAGAAATTTCGTACGAGAGGCACATCCCTAGGCCAAAGGGCCCATTATTTCTACCTTGACACTTAGAAAATTGTTCGAAAAAAAACTTAGAAAATTTTTCGAAAAAAAAAAAAAAGGAAAACCCGGAAAATTTTTCGAAAAAACAAACTTGGAAAATTCTCCTAATTCCGTTATACTTTTGTTCCCTTATACTTCCCCCTCCGTTATACTTCACCCTCTGTTATACTACCCTTCACTTAAACTTCCCCCTCCCATATACTTCCTTCTACGTTTTACGTCCCCTCCGTTATACTTCCCCCTCCTATATAGATACTTCTCTTTAAGGAAGTTTTCGTTGGAAGCTCTTCAAACCAGTACTTTATTTAGGATTTTTTAAAGAAGAATAATAGACGTTTTAGAATGTAGGGGCTTATTCTTACCTATACTAAGTGAGACTCTATTTATAATGCCATTTACTTTTCCCATTCCGGTTGTTTAGTCAACGTCGTAAGAAAGAATTCAGTTCATTTCACACTGAAATGAGGATTGAGACACCTGAACGAATTTCCCTTTTTCCTCTTTTATTTCTTTCAAGAAGTCTTAAATGATGGTTATTTATATTTCACTCTGGTCGCGTGTGCATTCGAGAATTTTCCGAGACACAATAAGCAAATTAAAAAAGTATAATTTATCGTGGGTATGAAACAAAGGAGTATTAGTTCCGTTTAAAATAGAAAAGTGGGTAGTATTTTTCGTTGCGTGCGCTGTATTTTCCCTCCTGGGCAAAAGATACATGACAGGCCGACTGAAAATACAATTTTTCTTCCAGTAAACCTCCGAACGATTAGCGTGCAACGTACCACCTCCGTCTGTTATTGATTACACTTTCGGTTGTCACTTTCAATTACTAACGGGAAAAAAATTGCATTGTTTCCAAAAAAAACTTCGTCATTTCGACGAGGTCTTTTTGATTGAAAAGATTAGCCTGAGACCTAACTTCGTCGACCGACGAAACTTTTAAAAAGAAGATATTAGTTTTTTTCTGGATGTGGGGTAGGGGCTTTGTCAGATTAACGTCCTCTCCAATCTCGGAGAATCGTAAGAAAATATTGTATAAGAAATTAAGAAGAAAATTAGGAAGTTAAGACGAGAACGAAGATTCAACGAGCAATAAAAACGACCTAGAAGATAACGAAGAAGGGACTGATTTCTTTTGGTCGAGCAAAATAGTAGTCGAAAAGGAAGATTCGACGAACAAATATTAGGTGTACAAAATGAAACTCGGCTAAAATCGACAAAATTCAAATTTACCCTGTGGCTGAGTTTCATTTTGTACACCTAATAAATAAAGCTTGTAGGAAATTTAATTCTCTATAAATTAGCACTTAATTATTTTTTTCTAGGATGCACCATTTTCGGAAAATAATTTTTTTTAAAAATAAATTTATCTTGAAAACAGTGCGTCCTAGAGAAAAAATGAATAGAATAAAAATTAAAGAGAATTAAATTTCCAACAGATTTTATTTAGTGCATTTTTTCAATATCTGTAACGGTTTACGATTTACAAGCCTTTAAAAATTAACCTTCTTAATGGTTATACTTCAATAACCTTCTTACACGGAGAAGGTCAATTTTTGATGGACTTTAACGCCTAAAATATTCAGAAAAAAAAATGAACTACTAGGTGTACAAAATGAAACTCGGCTAAAATCTACAAAATTCAAATTTACCCTGGGGCTGAGTTTCATTTTGTACATCTAATAAATTGAGAATGCATAATAATATAAACTCTTTTATTAATTATTCTACTTCAGCATTGAATATTAGGCATAAAGTATGATAACTGTAGATTTTCATCATATTAGCTTTGTTCCAACCGCAGTTTGAAGCAGTCTGGAGCATGGGCAGAAGGATTTGGTCGTCAAATTACACGTCGTTCAAATCATATGTCCGTCAAATCTGAAGTCATCTGACGTCAAAGTTGAAGTCCAAATCCTTCTACGCATGCTCAAGGAGTTTTAAACCAGTTTCAAACTTCGGTTGGAACAAAGCATTGTTTTGCAGGTTAATTAATTTTAATCAGTTTTTTTTTAATTGGTGTATTTTTTTCTTTAAATCCTTCAAAAATTCGCAAAAAATTAGGGAATTTTTCCTCTAAATCTTTCTAAAAGAAATACGACGAAGCTATTTATCGGATTTTCTTATATTGTATGTTTTTGGAAAGAGCTCGTCAAAACCTACAAAATGGCTAGCGGTTTTTTCGGAAAAATTTTTTAGTCGAAAAGTTGGTTTTCCACTTTCCAAAGGAAAATTTTTTCGGAAAAACTGTTCCCAACACCGCCTAGACATTCCCAAAATAACACGAATTAGTTTTCATAAAAAATTCTCCTACTATTTTTAGTGCTCTTATATAGGAAAGTAATTTTAGATATCTTCCCTCTCTGTGACATTTGGTTGAATTTTAGAGCCTAAAATTGGGACGAAAGATTTAGATTTCTTGAGATAGTGTAGTAAAATCAATTTAAGCCCAATGATGACAACTAGCGAAAGGGAAACGAATTAATTTCCTTTCGAAACTCCCCCGGAAAATGAACACCTTTTGAAAATCGAGTCTTAAATATTCACTTCGTGAACTTTTTTAAATATATTTTTCCGCAATTATCTTCTGATTTTAACAAAACCTTCCATTCTTATTCAACTTGAAATTTTTGACGTTCGCGAAAATGGCGGAGATCTGTCTGTCTAAATTTTAATTTAATTCTCTACGGCTAATAGGTACGATCATCACCAAAGCTTACCTAAATTTTCTATTTATTAAAATATAATTTATTGAGAAAAATATATTGTTTATAACCTACAATACATTCAATAATTGAAACATCCGTACTTCAATCGTTGCAAAAAAAAAAAAAAAAAAAAAAAAAAAAAAAAAAAAAAAAAAAAAAAAGTTACGCTCTGTCAAAGAGTTATTCTGTCTGCTTTCTATCTGACCTTTCAATTATCTTCCTTTATTGGTACGATAAAATACAGTAGGTTCACAGGTCAAATTTCAGAGCAACAATTAGTCCTGGAAATTGCACAATTAATCAAATCGAATGTCGTTTTAATGAGAGATTACCGATCATAATAAAGGTTGTCCCACTATTTCATGTTTCGTTTTACACAATCAGTTTTCAAATTTCTCAAACAGAAGTTATTGGATATCCATTGATGAGAAAGAGTCCCCCAGACCTTGTAAATTAATTAATGGAAGTTCCTCAAAGTTGCGCAATTTTAAAATATGTTGTGGGTACCACAACATGTTCTAATTATCATCAGAGTCAAATACATCACACACAACACATCTCTTTCTATCAATTCTAAATTAGAGGTATTAAATCATCCCATAATCTCATCCATACTATCGGTGGAAGAATTTTTTTTTCAAGCACCTTAAGTATCAAGGTAGAAAAAATGAAAGTATTGGCTGAGCCAGGTTACACGGAATGGGCGAGAACTCCCCAAGTTTCTCCCTACTAAGTATACAGGGTGTCCGGAAACACATGGCATACGTCTGGGAGAGCGTTAAAAAGTGGTTTTATGAAAAAAAGTTAAACGTAAGCCCCCCTTAATTTAAATAAAAGAATTTGATGGTGTAGTTTAAAATGCGCCTGGATATACAGGGTGTCCCAGACACAACCTAACTTCGTTATTTCAAATTAGAACCACTATTTTTTATTTCAGATTCGTAATATACGCAAAATTTCAAGTAGATTTGACTATTTTTGAGACCATTTTCGACAACTTTAAAAAATGTCTTTTAGCGTTTTTTGCGCTAAAATCCATTAAAATTGACCTAAGAGACCAATTCATTTTAAATTCCACCTCTTTTTGTCCAAAGATTTCAACTATCACAAATTCAAGCATTTTCGCATTCTATATCACGAGAAGTCGTCGCTTTTTCATGTTAAGATTTACAGATAAACTGAAAAACTCAAAGCGAAAAGTCTCAATCCAGCAGATTAGTTGCCAAAAATGTGAAAGGAAAAAAAAATTCGAATGGATCGGAATACGATAACCTGGATTTTTAGGGTTTACGCCAATAAAGGGAATGATGCTCCCATCCCAGCAATAGATAACGATCAGGATTCGTTATTTAAATCGAAATGAAGGGCAATCGTCGAAGTCAGTTAATCACAGAAAAATAAATGACCACTCAAATAAATTTCTTCTGTCCTACGAATATTGAAATTACCTATAGAAAATTGAACTTCTTGAAACTAAGTTGATTTTTAATTGAGACTATTTTTTAGTACTTCTTTAGTCTAAATATAAATTACATGATGACTTCTATTAGGTGTACAAAATGAAACTCGGCTAAAATCTACAAAATTCAAATTTACCCTGTGGCTGAGTTTCATTTTGTACACCTAATAAATAAAAATTGTAGGAAATTAATTTCTCTATAAATTTGCACTTAATCATTTTTTTCTAGGATGCACCATTTTCGGAAAATAATTTTTTTTAAATAAATATCTTGAAAACAGTGCGTCCTAGAGAAAAAATGAATAGAATAAAAATTAAAGAGAATTGAATTTCCAACTGATTTTATTTAGTGCATTTTTTCAATATCTGTAACGGTTTACGATTTACAAGCCTTTAAAAAGTAACCTTCTTAATGGTTATACTTCAATAACCTTCTTACACGGAGAAGGTCAACATTTGATGGACTTTAACGCCTAAAATGTTCAAAATATTGAAAAAATGAACTACTAGGTGTACAAAATGAAACTCGCCTAAAATCTACAAAATTCAAGTTTACCCTGTGGCTGAGTTTCATTTCTCTACACCTAATATTAATTGTCCCGACGAATAAAATAACGATTTTCGTTTCTAATTAAGTTAAAAGGTTTTTGACATTCCACAAGGGTGAATGACTTTTTTCCCCTTCTTGCTCTCATCATATTTTGCTTTTTTGGTTAATTAAGGACGAAGAACTGCAATTATTAACTTCAAAGAAGTTTTTACATAGTAAAAAATGTTATATTCACCTTGAATTTCATAAAACGTTAAAATTCAAAGACTAAGAGCACAATACTAATCTCAATGCAGTCCTATAAAAAATAACTTACTCATTTTAGGTATTTTTATTTGAAAAAAATAATACTTAGATTATAAAGTATGTTCAAAAATCAAGAGTTATTTTAACAAAATCCTTAGATTACCAGTACTTCCAGCATTTCTAATACTTTTTATACTTTTTCCTGTAACCGACTTTGCTGGATGAAACATTTTTTATATTACAAAAAAAATGGGTTTAAGTAATTACTCGTAAGTTTTAGAAAAGTTAAAATACTCAAAAGCTTTTCGCTTTTAGAATCCAGGAACTTAAAATTAATGGAGTTTTCTTCGAATTTTTAGGCGGAAAAACACCTTCTTTATTAGATTCGTCATTACCTTTTGGCGCAAAAACACCTTCTTCATTAGATTCTTCACCATATTTTGGCGTAAAAACACCTTCTTTATTAGATTCTTCACCATATTTTGGCGTAATAAACCATCTTTTGGCGCAAAAACACCTACTTTATTAGATTCATCATTATCTTCCACTTTCCTGGATGAAACATTTTTTATATTTCAAAAAAATGGTTTTAAGTAATTACGTTTTAGAAAAGTTAAAATACCCAAAAGCTTTTCGCTTTTAGATCGAAATCCTGTTTAATCTCCACCCTTTATTTAGACATCATTAGCGAAAGGCATTTTAATGGTTTTCATTCAATAAAATTTCCTGCCACGTAAAAAGGGACGAACGTGAAAATTATAACAAATCGACACGTTAAAAAGATTTTTTTTCCTCCTCTTTTATAAATCGACCATCAATAATTGGTTTATGTGAAAAATGTTAAAAACTGATATTCGAGAATATTATTATCAGAGAATTCAACACCTCGAGTGGTAATTTTGGTTATTCTGTTCAAAGTTTAGAGCAACAAAACCGCAATGTCGGAAAGGCGTTCTACATCTAATTAAATGTTTCCCTTTTCCAATTAAAATAAACCCTGTAACATTCACGTTCAAATATCAAATTCTAGGCATTTACGAGATTTCACGAGAAAAATAGGAAAAATCCAAAAGTCCGGCAAAAAGACTGACTTTTGACCGAAAAAGCAGTCTTGGAGGAAAACGAGCAAAATTGGTGTAAAAAAATGAGTTTTTTGTATGCAATGAAACCGAAAAGGCTAAAAAATCCGTTTTTTGGACCATGAACAATAAAAAAAGATCGCAAAAGTAATTTTTTTGGGAAAAGGTCGTCTAAAGCGAACAAAATCCCATAGGAAGGGTGTTTTCTCTGCCTAAAAACAGAGTAAAACTTCTTTTTAACTTCCTTAAAGAAGTTATTGTGATACCCTCCATGTCGGGTTTTTGGGGAGGGGTCTTCCGGGGTCCGGAGGGTAAAATCGAATATTGATCTTTACCGATCTCAACTTTGTGGTTCCGGCCGTCCGGCCGGCCGTAGCATTTTTTTCCGGAACACTTTACGGCCACAGTTTTCATCCGATTTTCACCAAATTTTTACACAAATTTCTTTAGCCGGTGAAGAAGAATATGACGAGGGCGATTTTTGAATTTCGAAAAAATGGCGGAGATATGTCTGTTTGAAATTTTAAAAAATTCGCTGCGGCCGAACCGTTTATCCGATTTTCACCAAATTTTCACCAATTACTCCTTATATTTTTTAAGAATTTTTGGTGCAAAAAAATTGCCACTTTTTAATTACTATTTTTATTAGTAGGGAGAAATTTCGTACTTCTACCCTTTACGAGAGGCACATCCCTAGGCCAAAGAGCCCATTATTTCTACCTTGAGACTTAAACAATTTTTCGAAAAAAAGAACTTTGAAAATTTTTCGAAAAAAAAAAAAAAAAAAAAAAAAAAAAGAGGAAGAAAGAAAAAGAAAGAAAAACCCGGAAAATTTTTCGAAAAAAAAAAAAATTTTTTTGACAAAAAAACTTAGAAAATTTTTCGAAAAAAAACTTTGAAAATTTTTTGAAAAAAAAAAAAATTTTTTTTTGGACAAAAAAATTTTTTTTTGGACAAAAAAACTTAGAAAATTTTTCGAAAAAAAAAGTTAAAACTTAATTTTTTGAAAAAAAGAACTTAGAAAATTTTTCAAAAAAAAAAAAAACCGGAAAATTTTTCGCAAAAACAAACTTGCAAAATTGTCCTTTATACTTTCCCTCCCTTCTAAATCCCCTTCCTTTATACTTCCCCCTCCATTATACTTCCTACTCCGTTATACTTTCCCCTCCGTTATACTTCCCCCTCCGTTATACTTCCCCCTACCATATACTTCCCCCTCCGTTATACTTCCCCTCCCATATACTTCCCACTACGTTTTACGTCCCCTCCGTTATACTTCCTCCTCCTATATAGATACTTCTCTTTAAGGAAGTTTTCGTTGGAAGCTCTTCAAACCAGTACTTTATTTTATTTCATTTACTTATTTTTTTTTTTTTTAAGAAAGAAGAATGGGATTTAACCGATGAGCAAGAGGCCTTCTTCCTCATCGTTTAATCCATTCTTCTTCTTTTCTGGAGTAACCCATAAGGTCATTAAGGGAGGGGGGAGGACCCAGGCGGGGGCTCTCGCCATATTGCCGTGGCACCCTATCAGGGCCAACTCCAGAGGAGTGGCCAAACCAATTTATTGCGGATTTTGTGGAAGAATATTTATTTGGAATTTTAACTTCCAAACAAAAATCCCTACACCCAAACCGGGATCGAACCCTCGGTCTCAATGGTGGAAGTCCAAGACTGAACCTTCCAGCCACGGAGACGGTTTTTTAGTAAAACATCATTATATCCAGCGAAAAGGGTTTCTCAGTCTCAAAATATTGACAAAAATGTAGTAAAATTGGGGTTTTAGGGCTTTTTTGGCCAAAGCAAATGATTTCAATGATTGATTCAATAATCTACAAAAAAAAAAAATTCTGCCCATTTCGGACATTTTTCTTGGTTTTTGGGCCGAGAAACTCATTATTCAGTAATTTTTTAGTGTTGTCCTCGGTTTTGAGAATGCGGGGTGGTCCATCTAGTTGGGAAAAAATTCATTAAAAAAAGTGCTCGAAAAAATAACACAAGTAAAATTTGCTTAAAATTGAAGGTAGAATCGATTAAAAGCATAAAAATATAGGATTACAATTTAAAATGACGAATTTAGCACCTCTCTGCGCCACCCTGTACACCAAAACCGAAATCTATCAAATGGAGGGGATTCCACGTCCAAAAATAAGGGGGGTTATATAGGAGGGGGAAGTATAACGGAGGGGACGTAAAACGTAGGGGGAAGTATATGGGCGGGGAAGTATAAGTGAGGGGAAGTATATGGGAGGGGGAAGTTTAAGTGAGGGGTAGTATAACAGAGGGTGAAGTATAACGGAGGGGGAAATATAAGGGAACGAAAGTATAACGGAAGGGGATGTATAAGGGTGGGAAAGTATAAAGGAATATTTTCCAAGTTCTTTTTTTTTTTCGAAAATTTTCTAATTTTTCTTTCAAAAATTTTTCAGTTTTTTTTCGAAAAATTTTCCGGGTTTTTTTTTTTTTTATTTTTTATTTATTTATTTATTTATTTATTTATTTTTTTTGTATGTAGTACAAAATGCTTTGCCGTGGTGGGGTATGTTTTGACCTAATTTGAAACCTAAGGAAGGGCGACTATGACAAGTCGATATCCATTTGTATTCGCTTTAGATGAATATGAGATTCGCATTTCCGAGAGCGCTTCTCGGAATCTTGTCTAATCTCATTGGACCGAAGACCTATCAACTCACCCTTCCGTTATCCGAGCATAAATTAGCCAAAAAGTAGCGTACCTCTCGCCCAGTCCTACTTCGAATTAAGCCAAGTTTAAAATTAATTATAACTTTTAAGCTTACAAAAGCGCAGAGACTAATTAAGGCCTTGAAGACCTCTGATATCTCATACTTTCAGCTTTAAATATCCAGCGAGCCTGTATTAAATCCACATTAATTATTTATTTCAATGCTTAAAAGAATCCGCCCTTATAAAGGAAAGTAAACAATTTAAATTAACTCATTAATATTTAAAGAGGCTTTATTCCAAAGTGTTCTCAAATTATGTTAAGTATTTTCCTTCTTGATCGTATTCATGTAGTCATAAGAATCATTAAAATGACTTAAAAGATATGGACAACAAAATTGTACCCAATTTTTTAAACAAGAGAAAATCTAAACTGAACTTCAAATATATTGGGCGTACAAAATGAAACTCAGCCACAGGGTAAATTTTGTAGATTTTAGCCGAGTTTCATTTCGTACACCTAGTTGTTCATTTTTTCAAAATTTTGAACATTTTAGGCGTTAAAGTCCATCAAAAGTTGACCTTCTCCGTGTAAGAAGGTTATTGAAGTATAACCATTAAGAAGGTTAATTTTTAAAGGCTTGTAAATCGTAAACCGTTACAGATATTGAAAAAATGCACTAAATAAAATCAGTTGGAAATTTAATTCTCTTTAATTTTTATTCTATTCATTTTTTCTCTAGGACGCACTGTTTTCAAGATAAATTTATTTAAAAAAAAAAAATTATTTTCCAAAAATGGTGCATCCTAGAAAAAAATAATTAAGCACAAAATATTTATAGAGAATTAGATTTCCAAGTTTTATTTATTAGGTGTACAAAATGAAACTCAGCCACAGGGTAAATTTGAATTTTGTAGATTTTAGCCGAGTTTCATTTTGTACACCTAATATATTTATCTTAAAATAGTTGACACGTTCAGTGGAGTGGAAAAACCCCAGATAAACTTTTCATTTATATTAAAAGAAAGAAGAAAAAAATAATAATTCATATTTTCGGTAAATAAATCGTGGAGATGTGATGTTGCAGGATAGGATAGAAACGTGATCTGGTTATAAACATCTCTTTAATACACCATATTTTAACTTTAACCCTAAAGACGCTCTTCCGAATTTTCCCTTCATTTTTTTTTCTCAAATACAAATATTTTTCTTTTCTTTTATACGCTTAATTTCTTCTGAATTCTAACTCTAATCTGTAAATAATGGCTGACCCTAAACCGTTATCGCCTGTCGTAAAATTGACCGTAAAAAGTCGACGTATCAATATGGTGCTTTGGAAATGGCCTATAAAGTTAAAAAATTGATATAACCTGCGTAAAAACACAGTTTTGTTAATTAATAGAATTGTGTCGATGCTGGTAAAGATGCACCGATGAATTTTTAATTTTAGTACCTATTTTTTTAAAATTTTTATGGCTCTACGAAATCCATAACCATTCCTTGAAGGAGTTATTGTTTTACAAGCCTTTAAAAATTAACCTTCTTAATGGTTATACTTCAATAACCTTCTTAAACGGAGAAGGTCAACTTTTGATGGACTTTAACGCCAAAAATGTTTAAAATTTTGAAAAAATGAACTACTAGGTGTACAAAATGAAACTCGGCTAAAATCTACAAAATTCAAATTTACCCTGTGGCAGAGTTTCATTTTGTACACCTAATAAAATAAAAATAGGTATATAAAATTCTTGGAAAAGTTAAAAAAAAAAAAAAAAAAAAAAAAAAAAAAAAATTTTGCAAAATTTTAGGTTTTATTTTTTTTAAGTTCAAAAATACTTCACTCCAAATTCCATACTTCAAAAATGGAAATTAGCGATTTGTTGACGGAATTTTAATTTTTGATGCATAAACACAAAAGACGCTGTAGCTCTTTCAAATTTGTGGTCCGAAAGAAAAATTCCTTTCAACAAGTGCTAATTTTCATTTCTGAACTAAAAATTTGGGTTCTAACTTGAAAAAAGGCCATTAGCGACGAAATCTCGTGATGCAGAATGCGAAGATGCTCAAATTTGTGACAGTTGGATTCTTCGGGAAAAAATAAGTGGAATTAAAAAAAAAACGAGTCTCCTAGGTCAATTTTAACGGATTTTAGCGCAAAAAACGCTAAAATTTTACATTTTTTAAAAGTTGTCCAAACTAGTCATATGAGTACTCAAATCTACTTGAAATTTTGCGTAAATTACGAATCTGAAATAAAAAATAGGGGTTCTTATTTGAAATAACGAAGTTAGGTTGTGGTCTGGGACACCCTGTATATCCAGGCGGATTTTAAACTACACCATCAAATTCTTTGATTTAAATTAAGGGGGGTTTACATTTAACTTTTTTTCGTAAAACCACTTTTTAACGCTCTCCCAGACGCTTGCCATGTGTTTCCGGACACCCTGTATATTTTTTTAAATAAATTTATCTTGAAAACAGTGAGTCTCAGAGAAAAAATGAATAGAACAATAATTAAAGCGAATTGAATTTCCAACTGATTTTATTTAGTGCATTTTTTCAATATCTGTAACGGTTTACGATTTACAAGCCTTTAAATATTAACCTTCTTAATGGTTATACTTCAATAACCTTCTTACACGGAGAAGGTCAACTTTTGAAGGACTTTAACGCCTAAAATGTTCAAAATTTTGAAACAATGAACTACTAGGTGTACAAAATGAAACTCGGCTAAAATCTATAAAATTCAAATTTACCCTGTGGCTGAGTTTCATTTTGTACACCTAATATAAATTAAAATTAAAAAAACTGAAAATTTTTCATTAGAAAAATATCTACATAAAAAATAAGACAATTAAAATAATAAAGGAATAAAAAATGTATAAATTCTTGGAAAAGTTTTCAAAAATAAGAAAAATTAAAATTTTTCAAAAAAATTTGCAAACTTAAAAATTTGTTTTCTAAATTCACAAATACTTAAAATTATACATCCCCTTCTTTATACTTCCTCTTCCTAAAACTCCTTAATACTTCCTATTCCTCAAACTTCCCCTCCCTTGTACTCCCCCCCCCCTTAAACTTCCCCTCCTTTATGGGAGGGGATATGAATATTTTATATCATATGAATAATTTATGAATTATTGAATAAAAGTTTAATTTGAAGAAATCGCTTTATTTAACAAGAGATGATGGAGAAGAATATTATGTTAAGAAATAAAGAAAAGAGATTAATAACTTTATAAGAAAACTTAAACGATTAGTGTCAATAAGATTTAAACGTTTAACAACAATGAAGTGGGTAAGTCTAGTAAGGCCCTGGAAGGGATTAACTTGTGAAAAGGAGGCCTCGAGACGTTTATAAATGAAACATTAACGGTATGCATCGACAGACAGGGGCGATAAGAGGAAGGCTTGAGAGCTTACATAATTTATGCGGCCATCTACCGTAGAAGAAACGAAAGAGGGGGGTTATCGATTCAAGAGATTTTCCTCTCAACTTCTTCCTTCGCGAAAACTGTTAAGTTATTAGCTCTTCAATATTGAGGCTAATAAATTACACAATATTCCAATGATTTGGAAACCCTTTCTTAAGTTAAATTGGAAAAAGTGTGAACAAGATGTGAGAAAAAAAAATTTATAATCGGAGTATCGATCGCTGGATAAAATGATAGAAAAAATTGAAAGCATAAGAAAATTAAATTCATTAAACTTTATTGATTTGACCTCGAATAGGAGTGAATTGAACGTAATTTTAACGTAGAAAGGGCTAATTGGTAGAGCCAGGGTTGCCTTCAGGCTATTTGCAGTAACCCAATATCAAATTTTAGTCTTCCCTATCGAAATGAGCTCGGAATTTCTCATTTTCCCGAGACGATAATAAATTTGAAAATGAAAACTTTTTCTTTTGTGGGCTTCCATCGAGGGGATAAAAATATGTGGAATGGTTGGTAATCGGAAAGGCTTAGGAATTGCGGAGCGAACGTAATGACGGATCGAGTATGCGTCATTTGGGTCAATACGCAGTTATCAATTCAGACCCGGCCAGAAAACTGAATTCGCAATTTTTCCTCTCACAATATTTTTTTCTCGCAGACCTTTCTATTGTACCTACTGACAGTCATTTGAAATTATTGTAGTATAGTTAATTTATTACATACAGGGTGTCCCAACTATTAGGTGTACAAAATGAAACACGGCTAAAATTTACAAAATTCAAATTTACCCTGTGGCTGAGTTTAATTTGAGTCTAATAAAAAAAAAATTGCAGGAAATTTAATTCTCTATAAATTTGTACTTAATTATTTTTTCTAGGATGCACCATTTTCGGAAAATAATTTTTTTAAATTAAATTTATCTTGAAAACAGTGCGTCCTAGAGAAAACATTAATAGAATAAAAATTAAAGAGAATTAAAATTCCAACAGAATTTATTTTGTGCATTTTTTCAATATCTGTAACGGTTTAAGATTTACAAGCCTTTAAAAATTAACCTTCTTAATGGTTATACTTCAATAACCTTCTTACACGGAGAGGTCAACTTTTGATGGACTTTGACGCCTAAAATGTTGAAAATTTTGAAAAAATGAACTACTAGGTGTACAAAATGAAACTCGGCTAAAATCTACAAAATTCAAATTTACCCTGTGGCCGAGTTTCATTTTGTACACCGAGTGGACCTTAGACCACCGACTTAGATCAAATATGCTTTCCCTTACAATTGGTCCTATCTAGTTGGAACACCCCTGTATAGACGAGCTAGGTGCAATAAATTTGACTAAACCTAGCTACGGGAGTTATAAAAAATGGTTAAATTTAAACGCTTTATAACATTCAATTTTCGTGAAAACAACGAAGATCCTGAACATAAATCAAATAAAGTAAAAGCCTTGTGAGGTTGGATGCTAGCCAAAGGGCAGAATGAATAAATGCTACATCATAACAACAGGTTTTTGAATCGTAAAATAGAAGCTCTACGTTAACAAACATAAAATAAAACCAAAATATTAAACTTTTTTCTTTAAATTAAAAATGTCATTTAATTAAAAAAGATTAAATGGAACTTCGTCGAATCGAAAAGTGAATTAACAAAAGGAAGATGAATAAATGGAATAATTTGTTTCAAAGCAAATATATTATTACCGGGAAAATGTCTAACTCTTAAGTGTTTAAGTGTGTAGGAAATGAAGTACGGAAAGCGTTTTAAACAATTTTGGCGACTGTTTAAATCCCCCCCCCCCCCTATGACCACTGAATGGCCTTTAAATTGACAGTGAGGTCTTTTTGGTCTATCTAAAGAAAAAGTCTGAAGTTTGAGATAGAGGCTAAAGAGAAAACGTGAGTTGAGTTTTGGATAGGGAAACCCTGAGCGCAATATTCGAAAGGACGGACGGCTCACTTCACTCTAGACTAGTCGAAATCAGAAATAACGTTTTCCCTCTCTTATATTTTTTTATTTTCTTTTCGCTTTTTCATTCGATTATTCCGTTTTATCTCATCCTCCATATAGATACGACCTTGCCAAGGAGATAATATGTTGACCTAGAAATTTTATGCACAGATATTTTTTTAAATCCATTATCGATTCAAAAAATTTCAGGGCTAATCTGTAAAAGGTTCAGAATTTTCAAGGTTGCCTTGAAAAATGTACTTAAGATATTAAGATTTTATTAGGTGTACAAAATGAAACTCGGCTAAAATCTACAAAATTCAAATTTACCCTGTGGCTGAGTTTCATTTTGTACACCTAATAAATAAAAATTGTAGGAAATTTAATTCTCTATAAATTTGTACTTAATTATTTTTTCTAGGATGCACCATTTTCGGAAAATAATTTTTTTTTAAATAAATTTATCTTGAAAACAGTGCGTCCTAGAGAAAAAATGAATAGAATAAAAATTAAAGAGAATTTCAACAGATTTTATTTAGTGCATTTTTTCAATATCTGTACGGTTTACGATTTACAAGCCTTTAAAAATTAACTTCTTAATGGTATACTTCAATAACCTTCTTACACGGAGAAGGTCAACTTTTGATTTACTTTAACACCTAAAATGTTAAAATTTTGAAAAAATGAACTACTAGGTGTACAAAATGAAACTCGGCTAAAATCTACAAAATTCAAATTTACCCTGTGGCTGAGTTTCATTTTGTACACCTAATAAATAGGAGTTTAAATTTAATTGTACATTGAAAAAGGTTTAAATTCTTGAAAAATTGTTAATAAGTTGGCTATCGGTGAAGAAATTCTTTATAACTTTCTCAAAAAGAAGTTGTAGGATCACTATGTTTTCTCTACATGTTTTTGGTTTAGGGCCTTTTTAACTTTACGGTTTAAAAAAAATAAAATAAAAATAAAAAACATCGTTTTAAATTATTTTCATGCTACTGGCACTTTAGATTGGAACGAGAAAGACTCTTAAGCTCATCTTGAAAAGAGCTCAACCATAATTAAAGTTTTATTTCATTTTAAAAAGCGGAGAAAAAAAGAAGCGAGAGGGGAAAAAAAATTCTGTTTAAAAATTAGAAGGTACATTATGTAAATTGGAAAAATATTAGGCTGTTAAGATAATTCAACGTTAATTTTTTTTTTATGTTTCGCTATTTTGTGGAGGATAATTTTGCTTTTTAACTCAAAGAGAAAAAATATATAACCTTATTCAAATTTCAAATAGTATAAATTTTATAAATATAGTATCTAGGAACACGCCTGACCCCCCCCCCCCCCCCAAATAATGTTAGGAAAAAAATTGAAATAATAGGTATGATTTTCAAAAGTCTTTTCAATAGTTAATAAGTAATTTAAACTACAAAAAGGTGTGATATCGCTTCAAAAAGACTCTGTACAAAAAACAGCCCGCCTCGCAAAAACCCTTCTACAGCAGCCAGAATAAGTTATGATATCCAATTCCCCGCCCTCCGATGTACGCTGTAGAGAAAGAGGAGAGGCGAAGCTCCCGTTTTCAAAGCTCCCCTTGGCGGCGTCGCGGAATGCTTTTTCAAGGAGAACACGGTTCTTAGAAAATTAATAGAATATTGAATAAGGAAGCCCTGCGAAAAGCCTTTAAACAAGCATCTTATCAGGATTTTAGAGAGTTTGAGTTTGACCGATCTATACATCTGATCAGTAATCACTTATTATATTAGGGGTACAAAATGAAACTCAGCCACAGGGTAAATTTGAATTTTGTAGATTTTAGCCGAGTTTCATTTTGTACACCTAGTAGTTCATTTTTTTCAAAATTTTAAACATTTTAGGCGTTAAAGTCCATCAAAAGTTGACCTTCTCCGTGTAAGAAGGTTATTGAAGTATAACCATTAAGAAGGTTAATTTTTAAAGGCTTGTAAATCGTAAACCGTTACAGATATTGAAAAAATGCACTAAATAAAATCTGTTGGAAATTTAATTCTCTTTCATTTTTATTCTATTCATTTTTTCTCTAGGACGCACTGTTTTCAAGATAAATTTATTTAAAAAAAAAATTATTTTCCGAAAATGGTGCATCCTAGAAAAAAATAATTACGTACAAATTTATAGAAAATTAAATTTCCTACAATTTTTATTTATTAGGTGTACAAAATGAAAGTCAACCACAGGGTAAATTTGAATTTTGTAGATTTTAGCCGAGTTTCATTTTGTACACCTAATAATTAGTAATGACTGATTAATATTTACACACCTGTAAACATGCATTTCGCCAAGGGGAGCTTTGAAAACGGGAGCGGTTCATCTCTCCTCTTTCTCTGCAGTGTCCATCGGAGGGCGGGGAAGTTGATATAATAACTTTTTATGGCTGTTTTTACACGGAGTGTTTTTGATAGCTGTAGATAATTCGCCGTACACGATTAATTTTACTTTTTGTTTTTAATTTTTAAGTATAGAGGTAGAAAAAGTATGAGTCAGCCCTTCCAAGCCAATCGGAACAGCCTAAATTTTCTCATTGGTACTTAAATAATTTTTTTTGTGTGTTTAAATATATCCAGAGATCGTATAATGTAGGTTTAAATTGGTTTCCGTTTTCGAGTACTACCGAGTTGGTCCAAAGCAGGTCACTATATTAATAGTGAACGTGTCTCTTAATCGAATTCTGTATCAATCAAAATTTCTAAAGGCACCCTTAGCCCCTTTTAAAAGGTAAACGTGGTTTGAAAAGGCTTATAAATAAATTATTCAAAACCTTTCAGAGACTCTGGAGCTGAGCTTGCTTTTAAACAGTAAATCTTGATTGCGGTAAAGAGAGAGGGACGGGAAAATCTCTCATTCGGGGAACAGGGGAATTTAATTGAGAGGGTACAGGAGGGGCCGCGAATGACCCATAGGAGTAGAACGGATAACCCAGCATCTAGTCAGTTATTGGATCGAATCCAAATTCTCTCTTTGGCCCATTATCTATAAGACTATAATGCAATTATTAGTAGGGTAAAATTAAGATTTAAAAAAACCCAAATCTACTCTCAATCCTTCTTTGCTTTTCATGCATCAAAAATATCGAAGTGGAATCGTGATTGGAGCATCAGGATACAAGATATTCTGGATTTTGTAGTTTAGGCCCTAAGCGAAGTACCAAACCCCTGGGCCGATTTCAGCCGTTAACGATCTCGTCCGAGGTGTACACAATGAAACTCAGCCACAGAGTAAATTTGAATTTTGTACATTTTAGCCGAGTTTCATTTTGTACACCTAGTAGTTCATTTTTTCAAAATTTTAAACATTTTAGGCGTTAAAGTCCATCAAAAGTTGACCTTCTCCGTGTAAGAAGGTTATTGAAGTATAACCATTAAGAAGGTCAATTTTTAAAGGCTTGTAAATCGTAAACCGTTACAGATATTGAAAAAATGCACTAAATTAAATCTGTTGGAAATTAATTCTCTTTAATTTTATTCTATTCATTTTTTCTCTAGGACGCTCTGTTTTCAAGATAAATTATTTAAAAAATAATTATTTTCTGAAAATGGTGCATCCTAGAAAAAAATATTTAAGTATTTATAGAAAATTAAATTTCCTACAATTTTTATTTATTAGGTGTACAAAATGAAACTCAGCCACAGGGTAAATTTGAATTTTGTAGATTTTAGCCGAGTTTCATTTTGTACACCTAATAGTTACCACTCGATAAGGGCACCACATTTTGGCGTTGCCAAATAACTTTTCCTATAAATTGAAAGGTCCCTAATTGCACCGCGCGTACTCTAATAATAACACTTTAATCTACCTACATAATTTGAAATGAGAGCAAACATTACGTTCACGATTTACTTGGAATTATCGATTCGAGAGGGAATTCAATTTATTTCGCCGGCTAGGAGACTGTGAGATTGCCTGGAGGAGGGAGGCACCCGTGACTCGAGTGAATAAAAAGGCCTCAGTTGTTACCCCCGACCCATTTTGGACGAGTGATGGAGACATGGAAATGGTTTCTCAGCCTCTCTGACACACGTGGCAACGACAATCACCTCTGATTTCAATCACCCTATTCAACCAATGAATAGAACGCCTTACTACCAATTTGTTATCTCTTCCGTTTCTTGACGGGCGCTGGGGGTAAATTCATTTGGCTAAGTGGAACCCTTTGAAGTGGAGGTATAGTAGCCATAAAATATTTACCGGCACATTTATCAAGGAAAGATGGGCTATCTCTTTTCTGAACACCAAATTGCCCCGTAAAAAAAAAAAAAAAAAAAAAAAAAGGGATTGTTTTTTGTTCCCCCATCGATTTTATACCCGAATACAGATCTTCAAGTAACAATAGAAGATCTTTTTTGCAGCCTTTATTTTTTTTCCATAAAGCCATTTTGCAGTCGACGATGGTCCGGAAGAGGAAAAAAAACCCTTTTATAAAATTTACTACCCTAGAGAACGTCAAACATCAATAAACTCGAATTCCGCCAACAATAACGTTCTATAGTTTATCCACAACTTTTGTGGTTTTTTCCATAAAAGAAGGACTTACGGCAGCTTTTCCGAATACGACCTAAGCCCGAATGTATTAAAATTTTCTAGAACCATTTTCTCAAAACTTTGAAAAGCTCTGGAGTCTGGTATTTCTTAAAAAGTAACTTGCAATTAAAAACTGCCATTCATTAAAAACCAATTAAAGCTAATAATGTGTTTTTTTTAATGTTAACTCAGGAAAAAGCTTACGTACATATTTTTGACGGAAAAAATTCTAAACGGCGAGAGGTCTCTCTCGAAAGGCGTGGAAGCATGAAATTTCTCCCTACTAAATTATTTATTTTATTTTATGTTAATTAATTTACAATTTAGTTTTAAATTTTTATCTTTAATTAAGCTTGAATGGGCACTTGTACAAATACTTGTAAAACTTTTTATTTAATCTAACTTGTAAACTAATTAACCTTGTAAACTTGTAAATTAACCTTGTAAACTCGTAAATTAACCTTGTAACTTGTAAATTAACCTTGTAAACTTGTAAATTAACCTTGTAAACTTGTAAATTAACCTTGTAAACTCGTAAATTAACCTTGTAAACTTGTAAATTAACCTTGTAAACTTGTAAATTAACCTTGTAAACTTGTAAATTAACCTTGTAAACTTGTAAATTAACCTTGTAAACTTGTAAATTAACCTTGTAAACTTGTAAATCTAACTTTTTTATTATTCTAACTTGTAAACTTGTAAATTAACCTTGTAAATCTTGTAAATCTAACTTGCTGTAAAGAGCTTTATGCTCATGGCAAATTGGCTAATAAATTATTATTATTAAAATTGTAATAAATATTTAAAAAAATGTTAATTTTTTTACACAAAAAAATCGTAAAAAATATAAGGAGTAATTAATGAAAAAAAAGGACGGCTGACCGGAACCACAGACAAAGTTGAGATCGGTAAAGATCACTATTCGATTTGGCCCTCCGGGGTCTGGAAGACCCTTCCCCTAAAGCCCAACGTGGAGGGTATCACAATAACTTCTTTATGGAAGTTAGAAGTGGGTAATGGGTAGGTAATTCCGTGTATATATCGATGGATAGATGGATGAATAGGTACTTGTGAATTTACGATACACGAACATCGCGCATGCGCACCTTTACATGTTTAGTTCCCCCGCTTTTTCAAAAATTCATCTTCGAGATTTGCCTAAATTCCAACTAGTTTTATCGCACGTGGCCCGGCGGGTGGATTTCTTGATGTATTTAAGTTTTTCTTTAAAAAAAATATTAATAAGGAAAAAAAGATTTACCAAAAAAAAGAAGAAATAAAAAACAATAAAAATTTCTGGTTTCAGTGCAGAAAAATGATTTTTTACCCAATTAAAATAAATCTTACCATTATAACGCAAGATAGACTTCTTAAAAAGCAATCACTCACCTGAAAAAAGAAAAGACAAAAAAATTATTTATTTATTGTATTAAATAATAGTAAAACTTAATAGATATTATGTTAAAAGGGTTTAATCTTATTGGATTTTGGCTGCGTTAGAATCCTCCTCTCAAGTTGAGAATGTATTCACTATTTGTATGAGGTTAGACGCCCGTTTAGGCATAACTACTCCGCCTGCAATGCAGTCCTTTTCCTTATTTATAGTATACTAATTTTTTTTTCAAGCCCTTTTTAAATATTAAAATAAAAAAAAATCTTAAATGATTTAGGGGGAAAAAAAATTGATTTTCCATTAGTCTCTTTACGAAGTATTAACAAGTCATGAAAGCGTTTTTCGTCGATGCTAGTCGGAAGGGGAGGTCATCGGCACTAATTTAATTATCGTCAAGAATGATCAAGTGCTTCATAAATAATTAATACCATCCTTGTCAGCTCTATCAATTTTGCATTTTATTTTTGAGATGTTTTTTAAGAGCAGATAGGCATTTGTTCGGTCTGTTTTTGACGTGAAGTGGCTCTTTTGTTTTACACATCTCTTATATTATTATTTACTTCCTAATATCCGATAAAAAATATAACTTATACCATAAAGCCTATTTTCGAGATTTTTAACCTAATTAAAAGAAGTATGAATTTTATTTATTTTCCTTCTAAGGTATTTTTATCCCAACTAGATGGACCACCCCAAATATGAGGCGCTCCGGGTACGAAGGGCGAACTCGAAAACGAAACGTAGTTTCGAGATATTCGCATTTTAAAGTTTCGGTTTTTACGTATTTAAAGGGGAAAAAATGGCGAACTCAACATAAAAATTATATGGGTGTATTCACCAAGAGGTCTAGAATCTGAAAATGAAAAAAAAAAAAAAAAAAAAAAAAAAAAAAAAAAACTGGAGGAGCCTTCCCCAGAAACCCGACGTCGAGGGTATCACAATAACTTCTTTAAAGAAGTTTAAAAAAATTGTCCGATGTCGAGTTCGCCCTTCGTACCCGGAGCGCCTCATATGTACATATTAGGTGTACAAAATGAAACACAGCCACAGGGTAAATTTGAATTTTGTAGATTTTAGTTTCATTCAGTTTTGAGTTTCATTTTGTACACCTAGTAGTTCATTTTTTCAAAATTTTAAACATTTTAGGCGTTAAAGTCCATCAAAAGTTGACCTTCTCCGTGTAAGAAGGTTATTGAAGTATAACCATTAAGAAGGTTAATTCTTAAAGGCTTGTAAATCGTAAACCGTTACAGATATTGAAAAAATGCACAAAATAAAATCTGTTGGAAATTTAATTCTCTTCAATTTTTATTCTATTCGTTTTTTCTCTAGTACTCACTGTTTTCAAGATAAATTAAAAAAAAAAAAATATTTTCCGAAAATGGTGCATCCCAGAAAAAAATAATTAAGTGCAAATTTATAGAGAATTAAACTTACTACAATTTTTATTTATTAGTTGTACAAAATGAAACTCAGCCACAGGGTAAATTTGAATTTTGTACATTTTAGCCGAGTTTCATTTTGTACACCTAATAAATAAATTTCGCCCTACAAAAAAAAAAAGTATCAACGAATTTAGACTTTGGTATAAAGGGTGTCCCAGAGTGACACCAACATCGCTATTTTAAATAAGTACCCCCATTTTTTATTTCAGGTTCGTAATTTACGCAAAATTGAAAGGCGATTTGACTATTCATATGACCTCTTTTCACAACTTTAAAAAATGATAAATTAAGGGCTTTTTATTCTAAAATCTGCTAAATCCGTGTTTACCAACCTAAAAAATTAAAAATTAATTATTTACAGGGTAGTCAACTGTAGAATATCACAAACAATTAGGTTGGCATCATAAACTGAATGAAACGTGACTTGTCCGAGCATCCTATCTGAAGGAATTATGTTTTTAAGATAATTATTTTTTGTTGTTTAAAAAAATTACGTTAAGTAAATTTTTTCCGAAAAACCTTTCAGAAGAAATTTCAATTTATAAGGGCCTAATCTTTGAAAATTTCTACCACTAAAATACAGGCACTAGATTATGGAGTTGTCAAAAACCTTTTCCAAAAACTTTTTTTTGCATAATTTTACCATAATTGATGCAAAAAGAAGAATGACAATTCCGTTCTCCCTTTGCCTTAAAAGTGAAAATATAAAGGGTGGACCCGTAGGTACCTTAATATTTTTCTCCATGTAAAATGAGTGTTCCTAATAAAAGTTGCCATGTTTTCCATAGTACTTCCCGAGCTATATATTAGAGTAGGCATTGCGTGTAGGTGAGAGAACAAAAACAAAACAGCACGTTTGAGCGGAAACACCTTTAAAAACCTTTTTCTGGGGGGGAGAAAAGGAGGGTGATGAGGGAGCTAGGCTGGGAGGAATTCTCCGACCATTCAACACACAAGACGAATATATTTGTTTTTCCCTTCTTTTTCCCACCCTTTCTCTCTTTCCATAACACCACTTAGATTCCCACATACATTCTCTTCGTAGCCCAACTTATTTTCCGCTCTTTCCCGTTTATCGTGGCTCATTCTTTTCAGGTTGTTTTCTTGACTTAAATTTCAAAATCTAGTATAAACAAAATACGAGATACAATTTTCGGGTTTCTCAAAAATTAATAAGCCTTTAATACAAAAGGTGTTCGATTTTTTTAACTTCCTTAAAGAAGTTATTGTGATACCCTCCACGACGGGTTTTTAGGGAAGGGTCTTCCAGACCCTCTAGGGTCAAATCGAATATCGATCTTTACCTACCGATCTCAACATTGTCTCTGGCCGGCCGGCCGTCCGTAGCATTTTTCCGGAACACTGTACGGCCACAATTTTCACCCGATTAGTACAAAATTTTCACATAATCTTCTTCCCTCAATGAAAAAGAAAGTATCAAGGGCGATTTTTGAATTTCAAAGGAGATATGTCTGTTTGAAATTTTAAAAACTGTGCTCCGGCCAAACTATTGGTCAAATTTTCGGGGGCACACAACTCATCCGAAAGTATTCTCGTCCGAATGTCTACTCATCAGAAAAATAATAGAAATAGAAAAAATATAAACAGACAACTCATCCGAAAGTATTCTCATCCGAAAAAGGGGCGTGGCCGTTTCGGATGAGTAGACATTCGGACGAGAATACTTTCGGATGAGTTGTCTGTTTATATTTTTTTAAAAAATATTATACTTTAATAAAATAGAAAACAGTGAATACAACTCATCCGAAAGTATTCTCATCCGAATGTCAACTCATCCGAAAACTAACGTACAAAAATTGCTGCGTCGTAGAAATGAGGCAGCGTTCGACCCCCGCAAGTCACGGTCGGATGTTGTTTATTTTTGCGAGGATCACTCGTTTTGTGACACAAGGGGGTTAATTTTTTTCCTCTCGCGAGGATGTGCTCGTTTTATGACAAAAGGGGGTTAATTTTTTTTTTCTCGCGAGGATCAGCTCGTTTTATGACACAAGGGGGTTGATTTTTTTCCTCTCGCGAGGATTTGCTCACCCTGTAGGCTGCCCTGGGATGGATAATGAGCTCGGTACGCCCAAAAAGGAGTTTCAAACTTGCTGGGGTGGAACGCTGCCTCATTTCTACGACGCAGCAATTTTTGTACGTTAGTTTTCGGATGAGTTGACATTCGGATGAGAATACTTTCGGATGAGTTGTATTCACTGTTTTCTATTTTATTAAAGTATAATATTTAAAAAAAATATAAACAGACAACTCATCCGGAAGTATTCTCGTCCGAATGTCTACTCATCCGAAACGGCCACGCCCCTTTTTCGGATGAGAATACTTTGGATGAGTTGTCTGTTTATATTTTTTCTATTTCTATTATTTTTCGGATGAGTAGACATTCGGATGAGAATACTTTCGGATGAGTTGTAGGCACTCAAATTTTCCCCAAATTTTCACAAAATACTCCTTATTTAGTTAACAATTTTTGGTGCAATAATTTTTTTAATAGGGAGAAATTTGATACTGTTGATACTATTTCTACCTTGATACTTTAAAAAAAATTTTTGAGAAAAAAAAACTTAAAAACTTTTTTCGAAAAAAAAAAAAGAAAAGAAAACAGCAAATTTTTCAGAAACAAAAAAAAAACATAAAAAAAAATTAAGAAAACAAACGCTAAAAAAATAAATAAATAATTTAAAAAAACTTAGACCATTTTTTTGACGAAAAAAATTGAAAAAATAACTTTGAAAATTTTTCGGGGGTAAAAAAGCATAGAATATTTTTCGAAAAACAAAAACAAAATAACTTTGAAAATTTCTTGGAAGAATAATTTGTCTGAATGCTTGAAATTTAGTCTTTCCCTCCTTTTGTACTTCCCCATCCTTATTAACTTTTTTCGAAAAAAAAAAGAAAAGAAAACAGCAAATTTTCAGGAACAAAAAAACCATAAAAAAAATTAAGAAAACAAACTCTAAAAAAATAAATAAATAATTTTAAAAAAATTAGACCATTTTTTTGACGAAAAAAATTGAATTCCCTTCCTTGAAATTCCCCTCCCTAATCTCCTCCTCCGTTATACTTCGCCCTCCGTTATACTTTCCCCTCAGTTATACTTCCCGCTTCATTATACTTCCCCCTCCGTTATACTTCCCCCACCTTGAATTTCACCTCTCTGAACTTCTCATCCGTTATACTTCCCCTTCCTTGACCTCCCCCCACGAATCACCCCTCCTTGAACTTCTTCTTTGTTATACTTCCCACTCTTTATACTTTCCCCACCGTTACACTTCCCCTCTTTTATAATTCCCCCTCCTATATTGTTACTTCTTTTTAAGGAAGTTTTCGTTGGAAGCCACAAGTGGAATTTGGAGGGGAAGTTCAAGGAGGGGGAAGTATGTATGACGGAAGGGCTACTCGTGGAAGTGGAAGAAAACATGATATACAATTTTCTGGTTTCTCAAAAATTAATAAGCCTTCAATATAACGGGTGTTCGATTTTTTTCAAAGTAAACCGTTGGCCTCAGGGCTGAAAATTAATTACGACGCGGCCATTTGCATTGTTGGAACAATCGTTGAAGAAACAAAAGAGGAAGGCGGGAAGGGCAGAGAGGCTACGCCGTAAGACAACAATGCCACCTACCGCACACAACAGATTCTCTAAACATACTTTCAAAAGGTTCCCTCGACAGGAGGGCGTTCGAAAAGTTATGCCGCCAAGAGAAAACCCCGGACGCCTCAATGAAAATTCGTTCAAGGTGTCTCCAAGTTTAAAATATATTGCGAGCTGAGAAAGGCTGTCGCTAGAATAGTTGGCCGCCATTATTATAGATCAAGTCCCTTTAGAGGCGAACGCTATTAATCTGAGCAAGATATAAAAGGAACTTTGACCAACAATGCTCCCACAAATCGCCTCCCTCCAAACAGTCTGAGCGATGAGATTTTAAATTACATCCTCAAAATTATCATCGCAATTACTCAAACGATTTTTTCTTTCTCTTATAATTAATATCCGTTTATGGTTCTACTTCAGACGGTTAAATATGGACGGGTCCAATCTATTTCGATATTCCCGAGGGATCTCGTTAATGATTTAGAATAAGGGCTGGGCCGAAGCCATAGCGTTATTCTAATTTCCATCCCCCACCATTCCTTCGTCGTCGTTTGATTGATTTTAATTATTTTGAAGAGGGCATTGATTTGCTGAGGGGAAAAAGAATATCAAGTATTCCTCGAGATTCAATAAATATTATCTGTTTTGACCCTATTGAATGAAAAAGATTAAGTAAGAATTAGATGTTTTCTATTTTTGAACCTATAAGTCGAGAACTAATCAAGATTTTCATTGGCCCTTCCCGTATGCGACTCACCCATGGTCGTACGACTCAAACCTCGAGTCGGAATCGTTATAACAGTGATTCTCAACGGGCGGCGGTACCGCCCCTGGGGGCGCTGAGAAGTTACTCTGGGGCGTTATGTAAAATTTGGGTGATGGGGGGAAATGGCTAAGTGGCCAGCCATAGAGGCGTTAGCGTGAGTCCTTTTATTTAATTTTTATTGCCGCCCGAAAAGTAAAGGACGCAAACTTAACCGCCCGTTAAAAAATTTAAGTAAAGGGCAAAAAATTTAACCGGCCCGTTAAGTGAAGGGCAAAGTTAACCACCCGTTAAAAAAATTAACCGGCCCGTTAAGTAAAGGGCAAAAAGTTAACCGCCCGTTAAAAAGTTAACCGACCCAACTTAACCGCGGCGGTAAGTATTTTCCTCCTCTTTGGGGCGCAGGCTTCAAAAAGATTGAGAAACATTACGTTATACGATCCGACTCAGCTGAGTCGTATACGCGAACGACTCACTTCCCGACTCCGATGTAAGGTTATATTTTACGAAGGTTATTTTGTTATCGCGTTTAATTCGGAAATCATCTAGTTTCTCAACAGATTGGCTAAAATCGATGAAGGAAATTGATTCCGTACATTTTGGAAGTTAAAATTTAAAAAACTATTAGGGAAACTTTATACCCACGCAAAGTGAAAACTGGCGGGAACGTTTTAGGGATAGTTAATTTCTATGTGATAGTTAAGAAAAACCATGTTTCGATTCATGAATTTGCTCTAGTGAGAACATTGTGAACTAACTGAGTCGGAACGACTATCTGAAACTGGGTTATAAAGCCTCTACGGGAAGACCTTTCCCGTTTTGTGTGACGTATACGGTAAAATTACGATTCCCTGAAACTCTCTAATAGCTTTGTTCCAACCGCAGTTTAAAACTGGCTTGAAACTTCTGGAGCATGCGCAGAAGGGTTTGCAAGTCTAATTTGGCGTCATTCTTCAGATTTGACAGACAAACGATTTGAACGACGTCAAATTTGTTGTCTAAATTCTTCTGCGCATGCTCCAGGAGTTTCAAAACGGTTTCAAAATGCGGTTGGGACAAAGCTTATAATCCAATCAAGTGAGTTCTGGGTTAATGTAAAACCTTAAAAACTAGGCAAAAACTTAAACAAAATGTCAGCAAAGCCTCCATCCTAAACTATTAGGTGTACAAAATGAAACTCGGCTAAAATCTACAAAATTCAAATTTACCCTGCGGCCGAGTTTCATTTTGCACACCTAATAAATAAAAATTGTAGGAAATTTAATTCTCTATAAATTTGTGCTTAATTATTTTTTTCTAGGATGCACCATTTTCGGAAAATAATTTTGTTAAAATAAATTTATCTTGAAAACAGTGCGTCCTAGAGAAAAATGAATAGAATAAAAATTAAAGAGAAGTGAATTTTCAACAGATTTTATTTAGTGCATTTTTTCAATATCTGTAACGGTTTACGATTTACAAGCCTTTAAAAATTAACCTTCTTAATGGTTATACTTCAATAACCTTTTTACACGGAGAAGGTCGACTTTTGATGGACTTTAACGCCTAAAATGTTTAAAATTTTGAAAAAATGAACTACTAGGTGTACAAAATGAAACTCGGCTAAAATCTACAAAATTCAAATTTACCTTGTGGCCGAGTTTCATTTTGTACACCTAATAAATAAATATTGTAGGAAATTTAATTCTCTATAAATTTGTGCTTAATTATTTTTTTCTAGGATGCACCATTTTCGGAAAATAATTTTTTTAAAATAAATTTATCTTGAAAACAGTGCGTCCTAGAGAAAAAATGAATAGAATAAAATTAAAGAGAAGTGAATTTTCAACAGATTTTATTTAGTGCATTTTTTCAATATCTGTAACGGTTTACGATTTACAAGCCTTTAAAAATTAACCTTCTTAATGGTTATACTTCAATAACCTTCTTACACGGAGAAGGTCAACTTTTGATGGACTTTAACGCCTAAAATGTTCAAAATTTTGAAAAAATGAACTACTAGTTGTACAAAATGAAACTCGGCTAAAATCTACAAAATTCAAATTTACCCTGTGGCTTAGTTTCATTTTGTACACCTAATATTACAGAAATGGGGATGGTTTACAATTTCAAGGAAAAAAATAACGATGTTCGGATGTATAATGACATATTTATTGATTCTTAAAAAGGTTTATTTTCATAATTTTCTTGCCTTTAGAAAGGCGATCGCTGTTTTTCTGCGTTGAGGAAAAAACAAACACCTAAGTTTTCCAATCGAATAAATATTTTATAAAGGTTCCCCCGTCTACGTCTATAAAATGTCCATTTTAGGATGGTGCGTCCTTTTTCTCTCCCGCCGCTTATTCTTACTGCCGGCCTCGGGCCTTGGGAAATGTTTCATGAAAGGTGAGTTACAATAAGTTGTCGAGGGAAGAGACAAAGCGGGGCGGAGGGCGATGACTAAGTAAGTAGCCAGAGATTTGTGCTCTGATGTTTCAGTGACACTTCCACTCGCTCCACTCCTGAAATATTAATTCGAAAGCCTCTGCCCATATTCTGACCACCGGACCTCATACATAACTTATTCCAAACCTTCCTAGAATCCTCTCCGGAATAATATTACAAATATTAAAATAATTTTTATAAAATATTTTTCCTTATCCCTTAAAAAATAACAATAAATAAAGAAATTCACGCTAATTACGACTCGCCGTTTTAAAACCTGGAAGGGCCGAGTACTAGGGCATTAATCCGCTCTAAAAAGGTAAGAGGTGCCCTTTATGACACTTTCATATTTATATGTTGGTTGTACAATAAACGTTGAGAAAATGGAGGGGAGAGCAACAGCCTCCTACTATTAAAAGCCGGGTCACGTAAACTGTTTGAGGCCCACAACGCAGGAGGGTTACTCTCTTTTTAATCAAAATATTATGCTAAATCTTTCCGAGAGCCACTGTTAGTGATGTACAATTAGGGATGGGCGATATAAAATACATAGATTTATCGGAAGTAAAAAAATCGATGTATCGATATATCGGAGGAAAGTTTTCTCAAGGAACGCGATCGAGCCACCAAGCAAACCCCAACATTCATCATTATTGGATGATAATCCAATATAATCGATACAGGGTGTCCGGAAACACATGGCAAGCGTCTGGGAGAGCGTTAAAAAGTGGTTTTACGAAAAAAAGTTAAATGTAAACCCCCCTTAATTTAAATCAAAGAATTTGTTGGTGTAGTTTAAAATCCGCCTGGATATACAGGGTGTCCCAGACACAACCTAACTTCGTTATTTCAAATAAGAACCCTATTTTTTATTTCAGATTCGTAATCTACGCAAAATTTCAAGTAGATTTGAGTACTCATATGACGATTTTGGACAACTTTTAAAAAATGTCAAAATTTAGCGTTTTTGCGCTAAAATCCGTTAAAATTGACCTAGGAGACTCGTTTTTTTTTTAATTCCACTTATTTTTTCCCGAATAATCCAACTGTCTCAAATTTGAGCATCTTCGCATTCTGCATCACGAGATTTCGTCGCTAATGGCCTTTTTTCAAGTTTAACTCCAAATTCCATACTTCAAAAATGGAAATTAGCGATTTGTTGACGGAATTTTAATTTTTGATGCATAAACACAAAGACGCTGTAGCTCTTTCAAAATTTGTGGTCCGAAAGAAAAATTCCTTTCAACAAGTGCTAATTTTCATTTCTGAACTAAAAATTTGGGTTCTAACTTGAAAAAAGGCCATTAGCGACGAAATCTCGTGATGCAGAACGCGAAGATGCTCAAATTTGAGACAGTTGGATTCTTCGGGAAAAAATAAGTGGAATTAAAAAAAAACGAGTCTCCTAGGTCAATTTTAACGGATTTTAGCGCAAAAAAACGCTAAATTTTGACATTTTTTAAAAGTTATCCAAAATCGTCATATGAGTACTCAAATCTACTTGAAATTTTGCGTAGATTACGAATCTGAAATAAAAAATAGGGGTTCTTATTTGAAATAACGAAGTTAGGTTGTGTCTGGGACACCCTGTATATCCAGGCGGATTTTAAACTACACCATCAAATTCTTTGATTTAAATTAAGGGGGGTTTACATTTAACTTTTTTTCGTAAAACCACTTTTTAACGCTCTCCCAGACGCTTGCCATGTGTTTCCGGACACCCTGTATAGATTTATCGGAAGTAAAAAAATCGATGTATCGATATATCGGAGGAAAGTTTTCTCAAGGAACGCCATCGAGCCACCAAGCAAACCCCAACCTTCATCATTATTGGATGATAATCCAATATAATCGATATATTCTATCGATACATACATCACTAACAGTGGTCATAGCGTTAAGGAAGTGGCTCTCGGAAAGATTTAGCATAATATTTTGATTAAAAAGAGAGTAACCCTTCTGCATAATTTAAAGATTGGCGAAATACGCCAGATGTAAAAATATCCGAAATATACGCTATTACTTCCGATGATTTTCGCCCGGAGGCTTAGTTCTCTGTAGGCATGAAATATCGAGGAAAAATACCAAAAAACCGATAAAAGGGGTTTTTTTAGGGAAAAAACCTTTCTAAAAAAATCGAAAAAATGTGTTGTTCTTGGTCAGAACACCGTAAAAAAACACCGAAAATCTAGATGAACGGTTGTTTCTTCGGCAAAATGAAAAATTTATCATATGGATCGGAAAAACCGATGTATCAAATAAATGATATATCGGAAAAAACCGCTGGATCAAACGATATCGGAAAAACCGCTGTATCAAACGATATATCGAAAAAACCGCTGTATCAAACGATATATCGGAAAACCCGCTGTATCAAATGATATATTGGAAAAAACCGATGTATCAAACGATATATCGGAAAAACCGCTGTATCAAACGAATATATCGGAAAAACCGCTGTATCAAACGATATATCGGAAAAACCGCTGTATCAAACGATATATCGGAAAAACCGCTGTATCAAACGATATATCGGAAAAACCGTTGTATCAAATGATATATTGGAAAAAACCGATGTATCAAACGATATATCGGAAAAACCGCTGTATCAAACGATATATTGGAAAAAACCGCTGTATCAAACGATATATCGGAAAAACCGCTGTATCAAACGATATATCCGAAAAACCGCTGTATCAAACGATATATCGGAAAAACCGCTGTATCAAACGATATATCGGAAAACCCGCTGTATCAAATGATATATTGGAAAAAACCGATGTATAAAATATATATCGAAAAAAAAACCGATGCATCGAATGATATATCGGGAAAAAAAATGCTTGTTAACAGAAGTGTATATTGTTAATCAGAGACTATTGATTAGTTAGGAGTTATGTTATCGAATTCTCTAATCGAATCAGTTGAACATGGAAATACTCTCAACATTTATTTAGGTATGAAATATATTAATCAAGTGATTACTGATTTGTTAAATGCTATGTTACAGATCGGTCTAAACTCGTTAAAATCCCTGAAAAGATGTTTGTTTACTGGCTTTTCGCAGGGCTTCCTCCTTCAATATTCTGTTCATTTCTTGATATATCTGTTGTTATCTCTGATAAATATCTCTTTGTTATCTCTGATAAAAAGCATTTCGCTCCGCCGCCAAGGGGAGCTTTGAAAACGGGAGCACGGGCGCTTCACCTCTTTCTCTACGGGGTATATCGGAGGGCGGGGAAGTTGAAATCATAACTTTTTCTGGCTGCTGTAGAAGGGTTTTTACGAGGCAGGGTGTTTTTTACAGCTTAGTATGTCCAATCGATAGTTTCAAAGCGGAGGTTCAGATCCGGAAAAACGATTCCTGCTACTTGCACAATAATTTTTGGTTTCTGCGTAAACTAATATAAATTTTAGATCCAAAAATCAATATTGGATAATCCGCTTACGAGTGAGAGCTTTGTACATTTTAACAAAAACCCTGGAAAGATAACTAATTAGCATTGTTCCTTCCACAATTTGAAACTGGAGCATGCGCAGAGCGTGGACGTCAAATTTGACTTCGGGTGACTTCAAATTGACGGACAAATGGTTCTGCGCATGCTCCAAACTGTGGTATATTAAAATGAGCTTAATATGGGCCCCCAGCCGATTATATTTTTCAAGCTGGACCTGGGGCAAAAAGTGCTAACGAACTTGAAAACCAAATTGGCAAGGTTCCTAAATAAATTATTCTCATAAGAACGAAAACATCGATTTTTTTGCGCTTTCAGGGAATTTTTTTGGTTCGAGTGGCACAGCTGCTAAATCATAAAGTAATTAGGGATCCATTTTGGGTCAGAACTCAGTGACAAGCCATCTCTCACCCGTTATATCCAAATCTTGAGAAACCTGTCAGGGGTTTAATTATGTCCCGAACTCGTATTTAGTCATCGCTCATCTCATGTCATGTTTGTAATTTCCATTCTAAGAGTAGGTGGGCTATCGAGAGGTCACCTATTTTGGCATTGTAATTGGAGCTTGACTATTAACCCCTTCCCTTTCCTGGTTTACCTTCAGGAACCACCTCCGAATTTGCATTTAACGTTTCTCCTTTATAATTAATCACCTTAATAATCCGTAAATCCCGTATTTTACACATTAAAAATAAATTAAATGCGATAATCTCTTAATAAAAAGGTTTTTTTTTTTTTCCTCCCCCTCATCCGAAAAGACTTTGTTCCGGAAAGATCCCTTAAGGGCGGAAAACTAGAAGAGAAACGGCAATTTGCCCAAGTAGCTTTCATTAGAAACCTTTCTTGATTTCCCAAGACGCGTCAAAACTCGGCCATTTACCGCAAAAACGGTTTTATTCTCAACCCTTTTTTCTAGTCCGTTCACCCATTTAATGTCTTAATTGTTATTATTACCTGAACATTTTTATTTTCTTTTTGTTTTTCCAGGTCAGAAAAACAGAGCATGAACACATTCGAAAAGTGGCAAGAAGCGAAGGAGATTAAAACTTTTTCCTGTCTAGAAAACTGGGCCAAACCATGCGTAAAATGACTCAAGTCATGCAATAAACCATAAAATTATTTCAGAAATTAAAAATAATCGACTTAATTTAAAAGAGTGTAACAATAAACCCTACTCCCATTATATTTGGTGTACAAAATGAAACTCAGCCTCAGGGTAAATTTGAATTTTGTAGATTTTAGCCGAGTTTCATATACACCTAGTAGTTCATTTTTTCAACATTTTGAACATTTTAGGCGTTAAAGTCCATCAAAAGTTGACCTTCTCCGTGTAAGAAGGTTATTGAAGTATAACCATTAAGAAGGTTAATTTTTAAAGGCTTGTAAATCGTAAACCGTTACAGATATTGAAAAAATGCACTAAATAAAATCAGTAGAAAATTCAATTCTCTTTAATTGTTATTCTAATCATTTTTTCTCTTGGACGCACTGTTTTCAAGATAAATCTATTTAAAAAAAATTATTTCCCGAAAATGGTGCATCGTAGAAAAAAATAATTAAATACAAATTTATAGAAAATTAAATTTCCTACAATTTTTACAATTTATTACACCTAGTAAAATGCATAAAACATCTTGCCTAAATCGTATGATTTGTCAGCAAAAAGTTAATATTACGAAAATTAATTCTACTTTCGAGTCTAATCAATACATTTTGGGTTGAGTATGCAAATAAGAATAAACTTATCAATAAACAAATTATATAAATTCGTGTTACAGTTTTACTTAATCCAAGAAGTAGGACATAATCCTTTACCGTGAATAAATTACAAGTTTGGTCAAAGAGGGTTAAAATGAATATTCAAGTGGTGGGAATGCAAAATTCTTCTGTTTCTTTTAAAAGTTCAAGTTTTAAAACTCTTTTCAATTTTAATGATTATTTTATTATCAAAAATGTTGGGAGAAAGAAAAGTACTAGTTTGAAAGCTTCAAACGAAAACTTCCTTAAAGATAAGTAACAGCATAGGTGGGGGAAGTATTAAGGAGGGGAAGTACAACGGAGGGGGAAGTATAATAGGGGGGGTATAACAGGGGGGAAGTGTAAAGGAGAGGAATTTCAAGGAGAGGTTTCAAGGAGTTCTTGGTGTGAAAAAAAATTTTCATTTAGTAGGGAGAAATTTCATTCTCCCACCCTCAGCGAGAGGAACATACCAGGGGCAAAAAGCCATATTTCTACCTTGATAGTTAAAAAAAATTTCAAAATCAAAAACTAAAAATAATTGAAAGAAAAAAATTTGGAAAATTAAAAAAAAGTTTTTCTAAATTCAAAAATACTTGAAATTATAGTTCTTCTCCTTCATACTGCCTCCTCCATAATATTAGGCGTACAAAATGAAACTCGGCTAAAATCTACTAAATTCAAATTTACTCTGTGGCTGAGTTTCATTTTGTACACCTAATAAATAAAACTTGTAGGAAATTTAATTCTCAATAAATTAATTGTACTTAATTATTTTTTTCTAGGATGCACCATTTTCCGAAATAATTTTTTTTAAAATAAATTTATCTTGAAAACAAGCGTCCTAGAGAAAAAATGAATAGAATAAAAATTAAAGAGAATTAAATTTCCAACAGATTTTATTTAGTGCATTTTTTCAATATCTTAACGGTTTACGATTTACAAGCCTTTAAAGATTAACCTTCTTAATGGTTATACTTCAATAACCTTCTTACATGATGAAGGTCAACTTTTGATGGACTTTAACGCCTATAATGTTCAAAATTTTGAAAAAATGAACTACTAGGTGTACAAAATGAAACTCGGCTAATATCTACAAAATTCAAATTTACCCTGTGGCTGAGTTTCATTTTGTACACCTAATACTTCCCCTCCTAAATTGTTCCATCTTTCTAAGGGAGTTTTCGTTGGAAGCTCTTTAAACTCGTAGTTTCTCTTCAAAATGGAGCCATGAGCCCCATTTTCTTTTTTTCTGGTTTTACGTAGTCGATTTTCTGATTAAAAGGGTGGAAAAAACTTTTGATTCAGAATTTATCTTGGGGGTTTCTACGGGAGCTTTTGTTGTGGTCGGTTTTACTTCTTTTTTTTTTCATCCGCCACCCCGGAACGAAATAAAAAATCCCAGAGCTGCGAGGTAAGTGGGCCTGGTCCCTTGCCAATACCACCCTGTCTACAATAATCCGGAGGCGAACGCCCCCCCCCCCACTCCGCCCTTCTCGTGTTGCTTCTTTACACACCTAACAACACTTTTTTTTTGAAGCCAAAACATCTAAATTCCACTTTTCTACCCTCCAACTCCTTTAAAAAGAGAACAAAACTTTTTTTAAACCCAAAACTTTTGCCGTTTTCAAAACTTTTTTTTCCAATATTGTTTATTATGAGATAAACTTTCGAAAAGCCCAATGCAAAAAAAAAAAAAAATGTAAAAGTTCAAATATAAATGTTGTTAAAAATAATGAATATTGTTTAAATTAACGATTTCATGAACAAAAAAAAAATTGTTGTTATTTTTATTTAAGTCAAGAACTCAATTTAAGTTACCCAATATCACATTTAGAGAAAAAAAAAAAGAGAGAAGAAAGTTAAATAAAGTTTTTTTTTACAATTTTACTTCTTAAAGGGTTGGAAAATGAAATATCTCTGCGACCTGATTAAGTTTAAATTATGTGTTGCTCCTGGGAGCTGAACGTCTCACAAGCGTATTCTTCAGTTTCTCTTCATTCGAGTGCTCCCTTCACGTATGAATTTTAAATATAATGAATTTTAATAATAAAGTCAAAGTAATAGCAACGGTTTTTTGTTTTTTTAACTTCTTAAAAGAGAAGATATTGACCCTCCATATCACGGCCTCTGGACATCTTCCAGATCCCCTAGAGAAAAACTGATTGGTGATCTTTACTTTAGGTTGTCTAAGATGCCGTCCGTCCGTCTCATTTTTCCGGAACACTTAACGTCCGCAATTTATTAGGTGTACAAAATGAAACTCAGCAACAGGGTAAATTTGAATTTTGTACATTTTAGCCGAGTTTCATTTTGTACACTACTAGTTCATTTTTTCAAAATTTTAAACATTTTAGGCGTTAAAGTCCATCAAAAATTGACCTTCTCCGTGTAAGAAGGTTATTGAAGTACAACCATTAAGAAGGTTAATTTAAAGGCTTGTAAATCGTAAACCGTTGCAGATATTTAAAAAATGCACTAAATAAAATCTGTTGGAAATTTAATTTCTATTTTTATTTATTCATTTTTTCTCTAGGACGCACTGTTTTCAAGATAAATTTATTTAAAAAAAATAATTTTCCGAAAATGGTGCATCCTAGAAAAAAATAATTAAGTACAAATTTATAGAGAATTAAATTTCCTACAATTTTTATTTAGGTGTACAAAATGAAACTCAGCCACAGGGTAAATTTGAATTTTGTAGATTTTAGCCGAGTTTCATTTGTACACCTAATAGTAAGATCTACCTCCTTGCTACCGTAGGGCCATTTTTCTTCTTTCTTTTGTGCGGAAAGTGTTTTTCCGAGGTTTTCCCCTCGGTGTCTGGGAATGAGAAAAGCGAAAGAAGGTCTACATTGGAAGACGATAGTTTACAACGCTTTTAACGACTAGGACTCCGGCACATTTATTACAGCACTCTTCCACAGAACACTAATCTCCTTCCTTAGCTATCCCTCCATCAACCTTCAACGAAATTCCACGCGTACCGAGACACATCTTGCGTAAATGAATAAATTACTTTTCAAGAAAAGAAAGAAGAAAGGAAAAAAAAAACCGGATTTTTCAACCTCCGTCAGTTTTTTAAATAGTTGATGAAAAGGTTTTTAATGAAGGAGGAGGGAAACTGAAGAGTAAAAGTATAATTAAGACGAATCGCTTGCGTCTTTCCCGCCTCTCCGTGGTAATCAGTTACAAGGCTTCTTTACCACTCCTGGGATCAAAATAAAGGGAAGCCCTTTATTCATCTACCTTAACCAACATCAATATCACTTACGATTTTCATATCTCTAAGCCCCTTTAAATTATTTTTAAATAGAAAATATTACAACATTACACAGGTATGATTTTTAGGTATCTTGAAATCAAAATATCCAAGGGAGATAAATGGAGACAACTATTTGAAGCGGAGAATGAAAGCCAATCATTATTCTGCTATAGTTCGCAGTTATCCAGGTACTTTCATAAGCAGGGCAGTAAGAAAGCAGCTGGAAAAAGCTACTTTGAACCCCCCCCCCCCCCCCAGAAAAATAGGGGAAGGGCGGCATATGGATTTAGTACAAAAGAGAGTAACCGCTACCTACTGAAGAGAAAAAAAATCGACATTAAAATAAAAAAAATGCATGTTTTTGAAGGATTTTCTTGGATTTTTTCAGCCCATCACATCTCGGAAACGCCCGATCCTACAATGAATTTGATTTCGTTTAATTTGAAGGAAATTAATCACCTTTTATTTTTGTATAATACATTTTTTAGACGTACCGTTTTGAAGATAGAAGCGAAAAACCGCGAAAAGTCACGCTCCATCAGCCTTAAGTCAAAATTTTTTTCCCGTTTTTTGCACTGTTTTTTCGCCGCCGTGTTGCTCGGGCGCAGTTGGTCGTAAAAAAAACTTTAATTGAATCAAATTTATAGGAAATTTAGTCAGCTTACATTTTTGTAAATACATTTTTTAGATACGACGTACCGTTTGAAGATACAGGCTAAAAACCGCGAAGAGTCACGCTCCATCGGCCCAAGTTCAAAAATTGTTTTTCGATTTTTCGCACTTTTTTCGCTGCCGCGTTGCTCGGGAGCCGTCAGTTGTACATAACATTTTACAAAACTGAATTTACAGGAAATCTAGTTAGCTTTTTGTTTTAACTTTGATATTTTTTTGGCTACGACTAACCGTTTTTAAGATGCAAGCGAAAAACCGGGAAAATCAGCGTTTATTACTCTCAGTGCGGTGACCGTGTATACATCGTCAAGAAAGCTCCTTTCTCTGTGCGGCACGATGTATACAGGGTGTCCGGAAACACATGGCAAGCGTCTGGGAGAGCGTTAAAAAGTGGTTTTACGAAAAAAAGTAAATGTAAACCCCCCTTAATTTAAATCAAGAATTTGATGGTGTAGTTTAAAATACGCCTGGATATACAGGGTGTCCCAGACACAATCTAACTTCGTTATTTCAAATTAGAACCCTATTTTTATTTCAGATTCGTAATCTACGCAAAATTTCAAGTAGATTTGAGTACTTATATGACAATTTTAGGCAACTTTTAAAAAATGTCAAATTTTAGCGTTTTTACGCTAAAATCCGTTAAAATTGACCTAGGAGACTCGTTTTTTTTTTAATTCCACTTATTTTTTCCCGAAGAATCCAACTGTCTCAAATTTGATCTTCGCATTCTGCATCACGAGATTTCGTCGCTAATGGCCTTTTTTCAAGTTAAACCTAAATTTTAGTTCAGAAATGAAAATTAGCACTTGCTGAAAGGAATTTTCTTTCGGACCACAAATTTTGAAAGAGCTACAGCGTCTTGTGTGTTTATGCATCAAAAATTAAAATTCCGTCAACAAATCGCTAATTTCCATTTTTGAAGTATGGAATTTGGAGTTAAACTTGAAAAATGGCCATTAGCGACGAAATCTCGTGATGCTGAATGCGAAGATGCTCAAATTTGAAACAGTTGGATTCTTCGGGAAAAAATAAGTGGAATTAAAAAAAAACTAGTCTCCTAGGTCAATTTTAACGGATTTTAGCGCAAAAAACGCTAAAATTTGACATTTTTTAAAAGTTGTCCAAAATGTCATATGAGTACTTAAATCTACTTGAAATTTTGCGTAGATTACGAATCTGAAATAAAAATTTTATTTAGAAATAACGAAGTTAGGTTGTGTCTGGGACACCCTGTATATCCAGGCGGATTTTAAACTACACCATCAAATTCTTTGATTTAAATTAAGGGGGGTTTACATTTAACTTTTTTTCGTAAAACCACTTTTTAACGCTCTCCCAGACGCTTGCCATGTGTTTCCGGACACCCTGTATATCTCGATAACGGCCGGCCTGAGGATGAAAATTTACTAAATACTTTTTGTAGAAAATTTAATTTTCTTTCAGTTTGCTTCTATTAATTTTTTGTGTAGGATCAACCGTTTAGATGATATGATCGAAAAAAGATCACTTAAGTTAAAATCTCGATAACGGCAGGCTAGAGGAAAAATGATATTATTTTTTTGTAGGAAATTTAAAATATCTCGATAACGGCTGGTCGACGATGAAAATGCATGAAGTCTTTTATGTAGGGAATTTAATTTCCTTTCAGTTTGCTTCTATTAATTTTTTGTGTAGGATTAACCGTTTAGAAGATGATCGAAAAAAGATCACTTAAGTTAATATCTCGATAACGGCCGGCCTGAGGATTAAAATTTACTACTACTTTTTGTATTAAATTTAAATTCTTTCAGTTTGCTTTTATTAAATTTTTGAGTAGGATTAACCCCCTTAATCCTCAGGGGGCCCATCGTCAAAAAATATATTGTACCTACCATATTATTTGCCGTTTCGATGATTAGATTGATCTACATGTCAAGTTTCCTTTCTATTTACGCACTGACGTTAATTTCCAGTTTAGCATTAAAATAATTGTCTTTTCATAATTCTTCAGGTACCTACGTAGTTGTCGCCGTTTCTGCAGAATATTAATGAAAAGTTAGGGAATTAAATGATGTAATAAAATAAAGCAATTTAAAGTTTTAAAGTTTTAATACCTTGGGCTTCATTAAAAGGCTTACAAAGTTATTTTTTTTTAAAGAACTGTTTTAAAAACAAAATTTTGTACAGAAAATACGACAGAGTTTTTAATGTTGGAATGTTTAATTATCTTTGGGCTTAAATCGGATGCAGTAGGAGTATAATTAAGCTTGTTGTCGGAAAAAGGGGTTATCCACCTAGGAAAATATCAAGCACAAACGCAATTTTTATGCAAATTAAAATATGATTTGCATTTATAGCGTCCTGGGGGGTTTCAATAGGGATAATTGTGAATGTCATTAGTTATTGGTAGAGGATGCATTACTGGATAATAGTTAACGAGGAGCTCGGCTGCAAAACAGTTTAATGTCGGGGAGCTGTGATGAGCGGACGAGGGCACTTAAGCGGCGACTCTCCCCTTAAAATATGCGACGCAACCTCCCTCTTCTTTTACCCATCTATAACCGACCCTCCTTTATATTGGTAATAAAATATGATGACTGAGACATTGGAGACTTCACCCAAGGGTTAATTCAAACTTAAAACTTCATTACACCCCCCCCCCCCCCCCCCCCAGGATTAAATAAATATTACTATTAGGTGTACAAAATGAAACTCGGCTAAAATCTACAAAAATCAAATTTACCCTGTGGCTGAGTTTCATTTTGTACACCTAATAATAAATTGTAGGAAATTTAATTCTCTATAAATTTGTACTTAATTATTTTTTTCTAGGATGCACCATTTTCGGAAAATAATTTTTTTCTTAAATAAATTTATCTTGAAAACAGTGCGTCCTAGAGAAAAATGAAGAGAATAAAAATTAAGAGAATTGAATTTCCAACAGATTTTATTTGTGCATTTTTCAATATCTGTAACGGTTTACGATTTACAAGCCTTTAAAAATTAACCTTCTTAATGGTTATACTTCAATAACCTTCTTACACGGAGAAGGTCAACTTTGATGGACTTTAACGCCTAAAATGTTTAAAATTTGAAAAAATGAACTACTAGGTGTACAAAATGAAACTCGGCTAAAATCTACAAAATTCATATGAGGCGCTCCGGGTACGAAGGGCGAACTCAACAAAACGTAGTTTCGAGATATTCGCATTTAAAGTTTTATGTTCGGGCGAACTCAACAGAAAAGTCATGCCCTGGAATGGGGAAAAGGAGTGGGGTTGCGGACTAGGACGTGGGTTCGCCCTTCGTACCCCTCGGATATCGCAGTTAGAGCTTTGCGCATATCGGTTTTTACGTATTTTAAAGGGGAAAAAAGGGCAAACTCAATATAAATATTACATGGGTGTATTCTTTAAAAGGTCTAGAATCTAAAATGAAAAAAAAAAAAATTGTCCGATGTCGAGTTCGCCCTTCGTACCCGGAGCGCCTCATATTTACTCTGTGGCTGAGTTTCATTTTGTACACCTAATAACTACATAAAATATCGAATTAACCAGTTTGGTGAAAAATTGGCGAAAATCAAGCTGCGAAGTAGCAAACGCTCATTTTTCCTGTTCAAACGTTTTTCTTGCGAGAAAAAAAAATTAACCCCCTCGTTCAAACTAGATAGAATTCAAGAAAATCTCAAACATGAATTTTTGAAAAAACGCAGGAACTAACCATAAAATGCGCGTTGTTCTAGTATCGTTAACTCACAAGTGAGATAATCAAATCTATTGCATCCAGCTCTTCTAAATCTACTCTCCATCCTTCTTTCTATTTGCCCATCTTCTTAACTTAATGAACGTTATGGCTACAATGAGATTGTTTTTAAAACCTTATAAAACAAATTAATGTCACCGTATGGTTTTCTCCCGAAGGATTTGGGATTAAATTCAAATTTTAAAAAACCTAAGTTGTTTTTCGTACATTGAGAGAGTTGTGAAAATTTTTTGTGGCGAATATGGAATTCTAATAAAAGTTGTGGAAAAGCGGATGAAAAACCATCAGGGAGCTCTTTCGTCCTCCCGGTAATTCGTTCAATAAAAATAAAGTGTGGTTTGCGGTCGGCAATAGATTACTCGTGAAAAAGAGGCTGGAGGAAAAGTGTGATTTCAACTCTCGTGTCACGCGATAATAACCGCTCACTCATTCCCTCTCGCTCGCTCCCACTCTTCGCCTGACCACGACAATAAATTGATGGGGCGCCAGGACCACACGATATTTTAAGTCCTCCTCCCTCTGGGACCAATCAATAAGGAATATCACAATCCTTCAAAATCTCTCTTCTTTCCACGCTATCATATTGAATCTTTTGTCGCTAAAGAAGCAACAAAAATGTCATTTACCAGCTTCTGTTGGAATCTCAGCCTATAAATTAATATAGTGAGTGACATGCTTCAATTATCCTTGTTTAATTAGTTGGGGTCGGTTCCGCTAGGAGCTTAGACCTCTTCAGTACAGTTATAAACCTTTATCAGATAACCTAGAGATATTATAAAACGTAAAAATCACGTGTTAATTTATTTGTAAGAAAGCTCAAACTTAGCCTTAAAAATGACCCTGCGGTAGCAGGGACTAAAATAGATTTCTTTTCATGATTAAAATTAATATGTATAACACAAATATAATTATGTTATAAAAATGATATAAGAAAAATTGCGCCACTGAGCCCCTAGAAAAACATCTGATAATTTTATTAATAAATATTTAATAATTTCCCGGTATAAATTCAAATTTTTTTAAGTTTAGCTAGTTCAATATTTGCGCCTGGCTCGTCCAAACCTGCTTTAATTAATTTTTTACACGCCCTCGCAGAGGTCTTAAAGTTTTTTTTTTGCAAAAGGACTAGATTTTAATAGAAAATGCCAATTTTGTCTTTTAAGCCCTAAGTAAAGTAGGTGAATCGCTGGTCCGATTTCAGCCATTAACGAACTCGTCCGAGCTATTGAGATAAAAGCTCTAAATACCGGATATCGTCACCCTCACATTAAAATTGCTCCAGTTATCGTGCTAATATATATACTTGGTACATTACAATAGGTAGATTTTGAAGAAAAGAAACTACCTAAAAGAATGAATTACATTAAACGCAAAATATTAGGTGTGCAAAATGAAACTCGGCTAAAATCTACAAAATTCAAATTTACCCCTGTGGCTGAGTTTCATTTTGTACACCTAATAAATAAAACTTGTAGGAAATTTAATTCTCTAAAAATTTGTACTTAATTATTTTTTTCTAGGATGCACCATTTTCAGAAAATAATTTTTATTTTTAAATAAATTTATCTTGAAAACAGTGGGTCCTAGAGAAAATTGAATAGAATAAAAATTAAAGAGAATTAAATTTCCAACAGATTGTATTTAGTGCATTTACTCAATATCTGTTACGATTTACGATTTACAAGCCTTTAAAAATTAACCTTCTTAATGGTTAACTTCAATAACCTTCTTACACGTAGAAGGTCAACTTTTGGTGGACTTTAACGCCTAAAATGTTCAAAATTTTGAAAAAATGAACTACTAGGTATGCAAATAAAAGTACACAATTACCATAAAAATGGAAAATAATTATACGTTTCATAAAATCTCCAGGTTATCTGATAAAGGTTGATACTGAACTCAAGACGTCTAAGCTTCTAGCGGAACCCACTCCAACTAATTAAACAAGGATAAGTAAGTCACTCACTTACAGATAAAAGGTCAAAACAATATTATTTTAGCTCAATAATTGGGAAATAGAGATTATAGGTATTTTAAAAAGCCAATAAAAGGACGTTTACACATTGAATGAAATAATATCCATCATTTGGTATACTCCTTATAATTTTTATTGAGCGTAAAATTGCCCCCAACTATTTTGTTGAAGTTAAATAATTTGAATAATTCATGATTTCATCCCCCCTTTTTTTTGGTCAGATCTTTTTTATGGTGCGCTTTTCCAGATGAAATATTTGTCAAAAGAAAATTCAATTGAATAACGATTCCAAAAGTTTATTTCTGCCTAAGTGTGACGAGATAAAATGGCTTTTTTTTTTTTCCCCTTTTTTCTCGCCCCCTTTACAGATTCAACTCCTGTAAGTTTAGTAGAATAACTTCAGGACTGAGAAAATCCTGTTGGAAAGGGGTTAGGAGGTGAGTAAACAGGAGCGTCTGTACAAGGATGTAGCCAGATTATGGAGAATACCAAGCCTCTGAAAATCCTCTTCTTTAAATATTACGTCCGAAAATTCTCTCTGTACACTCGTAAAAAGGGAAAGAATCGAGGCCCAACAAAAAAAAAGTCTTATTTAAACAAATTTAACCAGGTAATTTTCCAAAATGCTTTTTATGCACCCTTAGGTTTCAATGATCTGTGATATGCAAGGGACATAAATTGGAAAGGGGTCATTAAAATTACTTAATGATCCCTTTCATTGTAGAACTTGGACTATTTTCCAACCAAGGATTTTAATCCCTTTAATCCCCCCCCCCCCCCCCAAAAAAAAAGTCAGTTTCGCGTATATCATAAATTAATTTAAAACAAAATAAAATGGGGAAGCATTATAACGTAAAAAAAAACTCCCCTTCAGCCCGACGACACTAACCCCTTAAACTCATTTTTAATTTCGGTTCGTAATTTTGGCATAAAAGTTTTAATACAGTTCTCAAAAAGTTTTGTTGACCCGAACGCTCCCGGAAAGGCTAAAGATATAATTTACATAACTACTTCAAAGAGTTAATTCGTAAAAGTGAGTGATTTTTCTCCTTTCTCTTCCTTGAAAAATAAAAATGGGTCGAAGAAAAGAAAACTACCTAAGAAGATATGGGCGTATTATCGTATCACACATTATTTTTCTGCAAATATTGGTGTACAAAATGAAACTCGGCTAAAATATACAAAATTCAAATTTACCCTGTGGCTGAGTTTCATTTTGTACACCTAATAAATAAAAATTGTAGGAAATTTAATTCTCTATAAATTTGTACTTAATTATTTTTTTCTAGGATGCACCATTTTCGGAAAATAATTTTTTTTAAAATAATTTATCTTGAAAACAGTGCGTCCTAGAGAAAAATGAATAGAAAAATTAAAGAAAATTAAATTTCCAACATTTTATTTAGTGCATTTTTTCAATATCTGTAACGGTTTACGATTTACAAGCCTTTAAAATTAACCTCTTAATGGTTATACTTCATAACCTTCTTACACGGAGAAGGTCAACTTTTGATGGAATTAACGCCTAAAATGTTTAAAATTTTGAAAAAATGAACTACTAGGTGTACAAATATTTCGTATTTCTAAATAATATTTAACAGTGAATACACGTATTTAAGAGTGAATATTCATATTTCCTTTGTGAATACGGCTATTTGAGAGTAAATACGAATATTCACTCTTAAATCCGTGTATTTACAGAGGAAATACATACATTTACTCTCATATAGGCGTATTTACAAATACGAATATTTACACGTAATATATTCGTATTCGTCCCGCTCAAATACGAATATAATATTCGTATTCTCTGCTAATCCCACTGCTAATCCCCCTCCTTTATACTTCCCCTCCCATATACTTCCCACTCCGTTATACTTCCCCTCCCATATACTTCCCCCTACGTTTTACGTCCCTCCGTTATACTTCCCCTCCTATATAGATACTTCTCTTTAAGGAAGTTTTCGTTGGGAGCTCTTCAAACTAGTACTTTTCTTTTGGATCCCCCCCCCCCCCTACTCCAAAACCAAAGCATTTTTAATTTTGCTTGGAGAAAATTGGTTTTAATATTAACTGCCAAGTTATATGAAATCCAAGGAAAAACTGCGATATTATAAAAGTTATAAATTTGAGATAATTTTAAAAGGCATATTGAAGGTTTGTGTCCGGGATTAAAGAGTTTCGAATCAAAGTTTTGCAATGTGTTCACAAATTTATTAGATCGTAAAAACGCGTAGGGTTGAAAAAAAAAAAAAGGTCTGAAAGTTTAGAGCACTACTCGGGTCCTTCCAATCTCGCCTCGCGCTAGCCACCAACCACGCCCCTCAATTTTTTTCCCCCCGGCGCTCTTTTGAATGAAAGCCACCGCGCAATACACCGACAGACATAACAATCCATTTTACGAGCAGAACGACAAAACTGAGGGATTCAATCCACTCTCCCCCCCACCCTTTTTTTTTACGGCGTGGTTGGCTTGGATAAAAAGTTTTTTAAAAAATCGCTCTTCAGTCGTTGGACTTATGAATATTTTATTGGGGAACTTATAAAATAAGTAGATAAACAAAAGCATAAGCGGATAACCTATTTTTCAATCAACATTCTAAATATTTGTCTTCCTAACTAAATTATCGTTCAGAAGAACCAATCATTAGAGAACCCACAAAAAATAGCCAATTTCCTTCAGTTTCTACAATACCTTTGAGAAACACAGAAATGGTGAGAAAATATTTCATAAAATAAAAGAAATCTAAATAGCGAAAGAATTTGCATTATATACTTCATAAAATAATCAATAGAATTTCGCAATAATTAATTTTTTTTTTTTTTTTTCATGGATGCTTTTTTAGAAAGAATTAGAGGAAAAGCAACTCAAATATGTAACCCTGATTCGTGTTTGTATGTTTATTGGATGGCTTCCTAGAAAAAAAGGCCACTACGTAGTTACAGCAGTTCCAATTTTGCTCTTCATTTCGGGAATTTTTCATTTCGGAATATTTGTGAGTGAAATATTGAAATATTCAATAAAACCTTAAATCAAAACCAAACAATAAAGGAAATTATAAAGGTTGTTCCAACTAGAGTGGACCAGCAGGTTTACGGCAAAGCATTTAGTCTTACAAAAAAAAGTTAAATGCAAACCCTATTTTTGGACGGGAATCGACTTCATTTTGGTACATTTTGGTATACAGGGTGTCCCAAGGCGAGTCAACTTCGTTATTTTAAATGAGAACCCTATGTTTTTTACGCTTTTAATCGATTCTAGCTTAATTTTAAACTAATTTTACTTAAGTCATTTTTTCGATTGGAGCACTTTTTTTTTGTTATGAATTTTGTTCCAACTAGATGAACCACCATATTAGGTGTACAAAATGAAACTCAGCCACAGGGTGAATTTGTAGATTTTAGATTTTGACTGGTAGTTCATTTTTCAAAATTTTGAACATTTTAGGCGTTAAAGTCCATCAAAAGTTGACCTCTTCCGTGTAAGGTTATTGAAGTATAACCATTAAGAAGGTTAATTTTTAAAGGCTTGTAAATCGTAAACCGTTACATATATTGAAATAATGCACTAAATAAAATCTGTTGGAAATTTAATTTTCTTTAATTTTTATTCTATTCATTTTTCTCTAGGAGGCACTGTTTTCAAGATAAATTTATTTAAAAAAAAATTATTTTCCGAAAATGGTGCATCCTAGAAAAAAATAATTAAGTACAAATTTATAGAAAATTAAATTTCCTACAATTTTATTTATTAGGTGTACAAAATGAAACACAGCCACAGGGTAAATTTGAATTATGTAGATTTTAGCTGAGTTTCATTTTGTACACCTAATAACTTCTATAATTTTCGCCCTACAAAAAAAAAAAAAAAAAAAAAAAATAATAATAATAGTCAAATGTATACCCCTTATTTATTTTTTGTTAGTATTGATTGAAATTAACGAATTTTGATTTTGGTGTGCAGGGTGTCCCGCAGTGACACCAACTTCGTTATTTTAAATAAGAAACCCTATTTTTCATTTCAGATTCGTAATCCACGCAAAATTTTAAGTCGAATAGACTATCATATGACCTCTTAGGGCAACTGTAAAAATTGCCTATTTAAAAGTTCTCGAAATATTTGATGAAAACCTGACACATTTATATCTCTTTCTTTATCTTTTGGCATTGCCGTGGGAACTTTGATGTCTTTTTTACCTTTTTTTAGGCATACTATAAAGAATACAACCATTCGGTGAGAATATATAAAATGGAAGCGATTCACTGGCTTACACTTTACATCGGACTTCTTTTTATGCTTTTCTTCTTTCTCGGAACTCGAACTGTTTATTATGAGATTAACGAAATGGTAAACGCGAGATACGATTACGGCCTGAGTGCCACCGAGGAGATTTTCAAAATTCGTTCAGAGGCGAATCAGTCAGTCATAAAGATGATAAAAGGACTCACAGTAATTTTTCTGATCGGAGGTGGGTCAACTCTTACTAAGCAGACAATTTTTTTACGAAAAGCCGCACCTGGAATACCCTGTATAAAGGTTGGACTCCGTTCGAGATCAACTCATGGCTGACGTGAGTAACAAAAAATTCAGTTTTACGTAGATCTATTTTTAACTCAACATTACAGGATTTCTGTATTTCAATATCAGGTTTTTCCCCAAGAAAATAATGTATTAGGTGTACAAAATAAACTCAGCCACAGGGTAAATTTGAATTTTGTAGATTTTAGCCGAGTTTCATTTTGTACACTAGTTCATTTTTTCAAAATTTTAAACATTTTAGGCGTTAAAGTCCATCAAAAGTTGACCTTCTCCGTGTAAGAAGGTTATTGAAGTATAACCTTAGAAGGTTAATTTTTAAAGGCTTGTAAATCGTAAACCGTTACAGATATTGAAAAAATGCACTAAATAAAATCTGTTGGAAATTTAATTCTCTTTAATTTTTATTCTATTCATTTTTTCTCCAGGACTCACTGTTTTCAAGAAAATTTAAAAAAAAAATTATTTTCCAAAAATGGTGCATCCTAGAAAAAAATAATTAAGTACAAATTTATAGAAAATTAAATTTCCTACAATTTTTATTATTAGGTGTACAAAATGAAACTCAGCCACAGGGTAAATTTGAATTTTGTAGATTTTAGCCGAGTCATTTCTGTGGCTGAGTTTCAGTTTGTACACCTAATACTATCGTATTGAAAAATTTCGAGGGCTTTTCATGGGTTTTCCCAGATTTTGTCACCTTGAAAAATTTTTTAACTGAATTTAAGTTATTTCCTAATTTGAGGCCAACTAAGATTATTGGGGGGGGGGGGGGCACAATAACCGATCTTATGGTCTCTAAAATTTTTTAGATACACAATAATAACATTTTACCACGTGGCGATCGCTTGTAATTGTGCAGGAACTATACTTATAGCGTCCCTTGATTTTTTCTCCAACTTAACTCATCTAGGGGCAGAAATGAAAGTTTTAAAAATAACACTTAAAAACGCTCTAAAAACGAATTACGATTCAGAAACTCTGAAAGAATTACAAAAATGTATTCAACACCACCAAGAGATCAAAAGGTAAACTATGATATTATTATAAGCATTAAAAATAATTTATTTCTACAGATTATATTATTTAATACAATCGTCTTTCGGGTTTTATTTCGGAGTGGTACCGGTCGTTACTGTCGTCCTCATTTGTACTTTTCTTTACGATATTACCGTAAGTAGACAATAATTTCCATAAGGCGAAAATTTTTTTTTTCTCAAATACCGGGAATTTTACCTACTGAGAACAAAGCTGTGCGTCTTACTACAAAGCTTTGTTCCAACCTCAAAGTTTAGAACTGTCTTGAAACTCCTGGAGCATGCGCAGAAGGATCGGCACTTCAAATTTGACGTCTTGAAACGAGTAAGTTTTTTTTTACGAGCGCAGTACTAATTTTCCTTCAAATCTGAGGTCATCTGTCGTCAAATTTGAATTGCCAGTCCTTCTGCGCATGCTCGAAGAGTTTCAGGCCAGTTCTTAGCTTAAACCACGGTTGGAACAAAGCTAAAGCAACACGAGTTTTTGTTCATTCAGGATCCGGAAAGCAAAATTGGAGCTTTTGCTTTGGTACTTATTCCAGAAATCTCTATCATATTTCTCATTTGCTATTTTGGTCAAGAAGTCACAAATATGGTATGTATTTAAATTTTTATTATTATTATTAATATTTTTTTTCCATTTTTAGTCAGAGGAACTGGCGTATTCGATTTACGAATTGGAATGGTACACTCGTTCCGTCGTAGTAAAAAAATACCTGTTGATGATGATGATTGCACTTAAAAAACCAATGGCGTTAAAAGGATTCGGGACGATTGGCTTTTCACTCGTTGGATTCAAAGATGTAGAAATGTCCTTCCATATAGAATGTGGCGAAAAAAAAAATTTTTTTTCAGGTTTTGCAAACGAGCTACACCTATTTTAACACACTGAACGCATCAAGAAAATAAATCACAGCATCAAAATAATATCTTTTCTAGTCTCATTAGTACCTAATAAAGCAATAGTAACATTTTATTTTCTTCATTTCTCAGGGTTACGAAAATGGAAAGTCCAATAGGATTAACATTCTCAAAAATACAGGGTGTTCCAACCAGAGTGTACCAGCAATATTACTGCAAATCATTTAGTCCTACAAAAATTCCTACAGTGTTTCGGTCTAAAATTGGTATAAAATCGGTCTAAAATTGGTATTTTTGGTCTAAAATCGGTCTAAAATTGGTATTTTTGGTCTTAAATCAGTCTAAAGTTGGTATTTTTGGTCCAAAATCGGACTAAAATTGGTATAGTCTAAAATAGGTATTTTCGGTCTAAAATTGCTAAAATCGGTATAAAATTTGGTATTTTCAGTCTAAAATTGGTCTAAAAACTGTCTAAAATTGGTCTAAAACTGTCTAAAATTGGTATAGTCTAAAATTGGTATTTTTGGTCAAAATCTGTCTAAAATTTGGTATTTTTGGTCTAAAATTGGTATTTTCTGTCTAAAATTGGTATTTGGTCTAACATTGGTATTTCTGTCTAAATTGGTATTTTTGGTCTAAATTGGTATTTTCTGTCTAAAATTGGTATTTTCGGTCTAAAATTGGTATTTTCGGTCTAAAATTGGTATTTTCGGTCTAAAATTGGTATTTTCGGTCTAAAATTGGTATTTTCGGTCTAAAATTGGTATTTTTGGTCTAAAATTGGTATTTTCGGTCTAAAATTCGTCTAAAATCGGTATAAAATAGGTATTTTGGTCTAAAATTCGTCTAAAATCGGTATAAAATTTGGTATTTTTAGTCTAAAATTGGTCTAAAATTGGTATAGTCTAGAATTGGTATTTTTGGTCTAAAATCTGTCTAAAATTTGGTATTTTTGGTCTAAAATTGGTATTTTTGGTCAAAATTGGTATTTTCTGTCTAAAATTGGTATTTTCGGTCTAAAATTGGTATTTTCGGTCTAAAATTGGTATTTTCGGTCTAAAATTGGTATTTTCTGTCTAAAATTGGTATTTTCGGTCTAAAATTGGTATAGCCTAAAATTGGTATTTTCGGTCTAAAATTGGTATTTTCGGTCTAAAATTGGTATTTTCGGTTTAAAATTGGTCTAAAATTGGTATATTCTAAAATTGGTATAGCCTAAAATTGGTATTTTCGGTCTATAATTGGTCTAAAATCGGTCTAAAATTGGTATTTTCGGTTAAAATTGGTCTAAAATTGGTATAGTCTAAAATTGGTATTTTCGGTCTAAAATCGGTCTAAAATTTGGTATTTTTTAAAGTTGTCTAAAGAGGTCACGTGAATAGTCAAATCAACCTGAAATTTTGCGTAGATTACGAATCTGAAATAAAAAATAGGGGCTCTTATATGAAATAACGAAGTTGGTGTCGCTCGGGGACACCCTGTATACCAAAATTAATTTTGGTAATTTCAATGAATTCTTCGTCAAAAAACAAGGGAGGCTTACTTTAAACTTTTTTTTGTAGGATTAAATGCTTTTCCGTAAAGTTGCTGGTTCACTCAAGTTTATTTATTTATTTTTCAAAAAAGATTCTTACCTAGAGAAAAAATGTCTGATATAAAGAAATGTGTTTTTGTTCGTCCTTGGAGGATATGAAGAGAAAATGGATGGTGCTGGGAGTCAAAGCACTTTCTCATCATGTGAGCCATGACAAAGGCCGTTTCTCATCGTTATCTTAAGGGCGAGGAAAGTGACGAATCCCCCTCGACTTATCTTCCAAAAGGGATGACTATTATGAATTAATAGACTAACGAAATAAGCGTTTAAAACGTAAAGTTTCTATAATGGAATTTTCAAAATAAACTCAATTAAAACGGATTAAATTAGTATAAACTGAATATAAATCGATGTTGAATTAATGGAAAATGTTCAATCACGGGGTTTAAACTTTTGCACTTTGTTGTTCCAGGTGTATTGAGTTGTGGAGTGAGAGGATTAATTGAATCCGGCCTCCGCATTAAGGACCTGATTCAGCACTGTGAAGTAACTATTGAGCCGTCCGGCCATTCTCCACTTAAAACCCTTCAAGGATTCATTAAAACTATTTTGTTTCGCTTACTTCCTTCTCTTCGATAGATTTTCCTTCTTGGAAATCAGGGCCCGAACTTTCAATACAGGCTGTCCCAACTGGGGCAACAACTAGAGTGGCGAGCAAGTTTACGGCGAGCAACTTAGTCCTAAAAAACGTTAAATATAAGCCCCCTTTATTTTTGGACAATGAACCGACCTCATTTGGCAGGTTTTGGTATACAGGGTGGCCCTAACTTCGTTATTTTAATAGCAAACCCTATTTTTTATGGTTTTAATCAATTCAACGCTCAATTTCATGCAACTTTTACTTAGGTCATTTTTTTATTGGAGCACTTCTTTTGGAATGAATTTTTTGTTCCAACTATTAGGTGTATAAAATGAAACTCACCACAGGGTAAAGTTGAATTTTGTGGATTTTAGCCGAGTTTCATTTTGTACACCTAGTAGTTCATTTTTCAAAATTTGAACATTTTAGGCGTTAAAGTCCATCAAAAGTGGACCTTCTCCGTCTAAGAAGGTTATTGAAGTATAACCATTAAGAAGGTTAATTTTTAAAGGCTTGTAAATCGTAAACCGTACATATTGAAAAATGCACTAAATAAAATCTGTTGGAAATTCAATTTTCTTTAATTTTTATTCTATTCATTTTTTCTCTAGGACGCACTGTTTTCAAGATAAATTTATTTTAAAAAATTATTTTCCGAAAATGGTGCATCCTAGAAAAAAATAATTAAGTACAAAATAAAGAATTAAATTCCCTACAATTTTTATTGTAAACTGCAAATTTTTCAAAAAATAAACAAAACTTTAGAAATTGTTGAAAAAAATGGAATAACTGAAAAAAAAAATGAAAATTTTTCTAAATGTTTGAGATTATTATTCCTTCTTCTTGTACTTCCCCCTCCTCGAATTTCCCCACCCTTACAATTCACCACCCCTTGAACTTTCCCTCCTTTATACTTCCCCCTCCCTAAACTTTTCTTCCATTATACTTCCCTCCATATTACTTACCCCTCCTTTATTGTTCCTTCTCTTCAAGGAAGTTTTCGTTGGAAGCTCTTCAAACTGTACTTTTTGAATTGCAATTCAGTGGTGTCAGAATCAAAAAATGTTTTGATGCTTTTTTTTTTTTTCTGTCTGTTCGAAATTTTCGAGTTGTATATGATCGGCAGGGTGTGAAAACTAATCCCATTTGTGTAATCCCTTCGGGCAGTCCCCTAACCCGGGGAGACTATGCGGGATTTACGCCGCAGAAGAGCTGTAAACATTCCTATTTGAAGACTTGTAATTTGAACTTCTAGCCTCCCTATTTTCGTGCTTTAACTCTCACCTTCTAACTCATCGATAAAAAATGAGAAAACCCTATGCCCCATGCTTATGTAAAATTAAAAAAAGCATTTTGTTATAAAGATTTGATTAAAATGTGTATTTCAAACAATTGAGGTGTCATTTTAAGTTTCGAGGATTGTCTAAGGTTTAACAAAGGCTTGTCACTAAGGCCACCATTAATTTACATGCCTCAATTGAAAAGTTACAAGCAGATACCCTCTCAATCCCGCCCCTAGAAATCCCAAAACCTTTCAGCTCGAAATCAATTAATTTTCTCTCTCTTTCTTCCCATCGGTATGTTTTATTATAACAGAATGAATTTTTTTAATTGGATCTCCCGTTGTCATAATGCTTTTACTGTCAGGGGGAAAAAAAATTCAAAACTTTTCCGATCTTGTTAAACTTTTCCCAGAAAGAAAAAATAAAAAAGTCTTCTAATTTGATAGCAATTCGATTTTTTAAAACAATTTTTGTTCTTGAGAGGCTTTATTATTTTTGTAATTCCACGTTTTTTTTTCTATCCGAGAAGTCGTTTTTGATGTGGTGCTTTTTAAAATGGCATTTTAAATTTTATACCAAAGATCGCCCTTTCAAGAGTACTCGTTTGAAATTCGAAACCAAGAAAGAAGAGAAACCTAATCACTTTGAAATAGGTTCCTAGTTAATTAACGTGCTTCAAGCGTTTTTAACCATATTATTTATAACAGAATAAATAACAAAAAATTAAATTATGTACCAAAAAAAATAAATAAATAAAATAAATTTAATGACCCTTTTTAGAAGATATTGATATACGGGGTTCCAACTAAAGTGGACCAGCAACTTTACGGCAAAGCATTACGTCCGAAAAAGAAAAGTTCAACGTAAGCCCTCTTATTTTTGGACGGGAAATCCGCTCCATTTGGTAGATTTTAGTTTTGGTTTACAGGGTGTCCCAGAGCGACACCAAATTCGTTATTTTAAATGAGAACACCATATTTTTATGCTTTTAATCGATTCTACGGTCAATTTTAAGCAACTTTTACTTAAATCATTTTTTCGATTTCAGCACTTTTTTTTTGTATAAATTTTGTCTCAATTATAAGGTGTACAAAATGAAACTCGGCTAAAAACTACGAAATTCAAATTTACCCTGTGGCTGAGTTTCATTTTGTACACCTAATAAATAAAACTTGTAGGAAATTTAATTTTCTATAAATTTGTACTTAATTATTATTTTCTAGGATGCTCCATTTTCGGAAAATGATTTTTTTTAACTAAATTTATCTAGAAAACAGTGCGTCCTTGAGAAAAAATGAATAAATAAAAATTAAAGAGAATTAAATTTCCAACAGATTTATTTAATTCATTTTTTCAATATCTGTAACGGTTTACGATTTACAAGCCTTTAAAAATGAACCTTCTTAATGGTTATACTTCAATAACCTTACACGGAGAAGGTCAACTTTTGATGGACTATAACGCCTAAAATGTTGAAAATTTTGAAAAAATGAACTAGGTACTAGGTGTACAAAATAAAACTCGGCTAAAATCTACAAAATTCAAATTTACCGTGTGGCTGAGTTTCATTTTGTACACCTAATATTTTACTGAAACATTGTTTTTTTGGTCTATAATCTATTTTTTAAACAGTTTTAAAGTTGACAATAAATTTCATTTGAATAGTCAAATCAACTTGAAATTTTGCCTAGATTACGAATCTGAAATAAAAAATAGGGAAAAAATTATTGTCTAAAATAACGAAGATGGTGTTGCTCTGTGGCTTTGCCGTTTTCTGGTCCACTCTATTTGGGACACCCTGTATATCTGATGTTTTTTCAAAACTGTCATATTTTTGTTCGTATGGTTTACAAGTAGGTAATCCTTTTACCTTTTATTAAAGGTATAAGAAACGTTCTTTCTAAAGAAGTATTCAATGAACGAACAAAAGGCTTCCTTTAATCTTCCCTTTCTTGAGCCCTACTCCAATTACCTAATATACTGGCTTCACACTTGTTAATCCCAAAACTTTATCATCCTCTTATTAAAAAATAAATAAATAAAAATGAACAAAAAAAATTCACAGTTAATATAATTTTGATTGGAATCTCTTAAAAAAACGTTCCAACCTATATTCTTCAAAGAAAGGCGTCTCTGTTTGTAAAGAGTACAATGGAACATTCTTTATCAGTTATTTCGCAATTACCTCATGCTTTCACTGAAAAGAAGCCCAACGACAAAAAAAATTTTTTTTTTGTAAATAGATTTTTTTGCTTACCTTATGTATTTTGGACGAAATTATGAATAAACAATTTTTTTTTTCTTTTAATAGATTGTAAAAGGTGTCCAAATGTAAGCATCGCATGAGGAGGCGGGTAAGTTTTGAGCACGCTAGCCAGCCATCATCACTAAATCCCATCATGACTTCCTACCCCACCTCGCATTCGTCTAATCATCCGAAACCCCCTTCCTACATACTCATAGGTAAACAGATGATTAAGTTAAGAACTTTTTTTTTGGTGGGGTTTAAGGCACCGATTTTTTTAAAGCTACTTATAGATCGGGGCGATTTTTCAGGGACAGAACTGGGGGATAATAAACCTTCTTTCCTTTTTAAAGGAGATAAAGCGCTTAGCAGAAGTTCATCGATGATGTACTGCGCACTCTTTGGCAATTCCAGCTGCCACCATGGTGCATGTTATTGGTGCCGGTGAACAAGATTTGGCCGTTTTAGCCACCATTTTCGGAAAATAATTTTTTTTTAAATAAATTTATCTTGAAAACAGTGCGTCCTAGAGAAAAAATGAATAGAATAAAAATTAAAGAGAATTGAATTTCCAACAGATTTTATTTAGTGCATTTTTTCAATATCTGTAACGGTTTACGATTTACAAGCCTTTAAAAATTAACCTTCTTAAGGGTTATACCTCAATAACCTTCTTACACGAAGAAGGTCAACTTTTGATGGACTTTAACGCCTTAAATGTTTAAAATTTTGAAAAAATGAACTACTAGGTGTACGAAATGAAACTCGGCTAAAATCTACAAAATTCAAATTTACCCGTGGCTGAGTTTTATTTTGTACACCTAATAAATCATATGTTTAGCGAACCGCTACAAGAGAAAGGCTCAAAATCCATTGAAACAGGCGTTTCTCGGTAACAGAAAACAATCGCAAAGGCTGCTTCTCTGACTGTTAAAAATCCAGTTCAAAGATTTTTTTCTCTGTCAAAAAGGAGAGAAATCGAAAAAAATCTAACAGACATCTCCGCCATTTTTTCGAAATTCAAAAATCGTCCTTGTTCACCGACTAAAGATTTGGTGAAAATCTGAGGCCGTAAAGTTTTCCGGAAAAAATTGCAACGGACGGACGGCCGGCACCACAGATAAAGTTGAGATCGGTGAAGATCAATATTCGATTTGACCGTCCGTGGTCTGCAAGACCCTTCCCCAAAAACCTGACTTGCAGGGTATCACAATGGAGTTAAAATAAAATATAGTACAGTATCAAATGACATTTTTTTATCTGATGGAAAAAAAAAGTCATGTTGAATCGAATTTATTATTGAATATCAGCGAATATTAGCGTGATTTTTTAGGTGGTAAAAACCTCAATAATTACACAGCTTGCGATTTATCTATTTTTCGAAGCGAAAAAATAAATTATCATAAAAATATATGGGTTTATCGGTGTCTGACAGGCAAACGATAGAAAAATGATAAAGGTAAAATTAATTTGATGCCCTCGTATAAATGAAAAAATGGACCTGCGGTAGCGTGGTCTAAAAGCTAGATTTTTTCTTTCGTTCTACAAAAATGAGCAAATCGCCTAATTCATTTCTTGTCAAATTCAAAGCTTTCAAAAACACTCCGTGAAAAATCATCCCGCCTGGCTAAAACCCTTCTACAGCAGCCAGAAAAAGTTATATCAACTTACCCGCCCTCCTATGTACACTGTAGAGGATGAGGAGAAGCGCCCGTGCTCCCGTTTTCAAAGCTCCCCTTGGCAGCGTCGCGAAATGCTTGTTTACAGGTGTGTAGTATATTAATCAGTCTACTGATTAGTTAGGATCTATGTAATCGTACTCTCTAAAATTATTACCTCAGATGCGAATAACTACTATGTTTTCTTCTCAGGTCATCAGTCTAACATTTGGAAATAGCCCTAAACATTTATTTAGGTATGAAATATATTAATTCAATGCTGATTAGTTAAACGCTATGTTACAGATCGGACCGAACTCCCTTACATCCCTCCATTTCGCGACGCCGCCAAGGGGAGCTTTGAAAACGGGAGCTTCATATCTCCTCTTTCTAGCAGATGTAGATTCAGAAGAATGGAATAGTAGAAATAACTATTTCCCTAAAATCCCTGAAGAGAGGCTTGTTTATAGGCTTTTCGCAGGGCTTCCTCCTTCAATATTCTCTTAATTTTCTAAAAACCGTGTTCGCCCTAATAAAAAGCATTTCTCGCCGCCACCAAGGAGAGCTTTCAAAAAGGGACGTGCTCCGCTTCGTCTCTCCTCTTTCTCTACAGTGTACATCGGAGGTCGGGGAAGATAATGGGTAAAATTTTACAAAAGTAAATCCTTGTAAATCTACGTTTTTTATTTAATCTAACTTGTAAGCTAATTAACCTTGTAAACTTGTAAACCTAACTTTTTTATTTAATCTAACTTGTAAACTAATTAACCTTGTAAACTTGTAAATCTAGCTTTTTTTATTTAAACTAACTTGTAAACTTGTAAACTAATTAACCTTGTAAACTTGTAAATTAACCTTGTAAAGTTGTAAATTAACCTTGTAAACTTGTAAATCAAACTTTTTTTATTTAAACTGACTTGTAAACTTGTAAACTAATTAACCTTGTAAACTTGTAAATTAACCTTGTGAACTTGTAAATCTAACTTTTTATTTAATCTATCTTGTAAACTTGTAAACTAATTAACCTTGTAAACTTGTAAATCTATCTTTTTTTATTTAAACTAACTTGTAAACTTGTAAACTTGTAAATTAACCTTGTGAACTTGTAAATCTAACTTTTTTATTTAATCTATCTTGTAAACTTGTAAACTAATTAACCATGTAAACTTGTAAATCTAACTTTTTTATTTAAACTAACTTGTAAACTTGTAAACCAATTAACCTTGTAAACTTGTAAACCAATTAACCTTGTAAACTTGTAAACCAATTAACCTTGTAAACTTGTAAACCAATTAACCTTGTAAACTTGTAAATTAACCTTGTAAAGTTGTAAATTAACCTTGTAAACCTAACATTTTTATTTAATCTAACTTGTAAACTAATTAACCTTGTAAACTTGTAAATTAACCTTGTAAACTTGTAAATTAACCTTGTAAACTAGTAAATTAACCTTGTAAACTTGTAAATTAACCTTGTAAACTTGTAAATCTAACTTTTTTATTTAATCTATCTTGTAAACTTGTAAACTAATTAACCTTGTAAACTTGTAAATTAACCTTGTAAACTTGTAAATTAACCTTGTAAACTTGTAAATTAACCTTGTAAACTTGTAAATTAACCTTGTAAATCTTGTAAATCTAACTTGCTGTAAAGAGCTTTATGCTCATGGCAAATTGGCAAATAAATTATTACTATTATTATTATTTATTATTATTATTATTATTATTATTATTATTATTATTATTATTATTATTATATTATTATCATCATCACCATCACCATCACCATTACCATCACCATCACCATCACCATCACCCTCACCATCACCATCACCATCACCATCACCATCTCCATCACCATCACCATCACCATCACCATCACCATCACCATCACCATCATTATCATTATCATTATCATTATTATTATTATTATTATATTATTATTATTATTATTGTTATTATTAATAGGCATTGGTGAAAGTAAAAAGGAAGCCCTGTGCAAAATTTCAAGTCGATTCGTCCATTCCCCCAGTCTATTGTCTAAGTGGGAAAATTACCCTAAATTTTTTTGTTAATAATTTTATGAGTATGTCATAGATTAGTTACCTAATTAATAATTTAAAAAACCATACATAAAGAAATATGTACCTGTACCTTTTAGTTTTAAGTATTTATCTTTAAATAGTAAAAATTGAGATGATGTGGAAAAACAAATATTTTGAAAGAATTCTGTTTAAATAAATGGATTCTATGGAAATAAAATAAAAGGAAGTTAAAGAATTCAAGTGTTAAAATACGTTTTCGGAAAAAAGCCTTGAAGTGCTGTAATTGAAAATCAACCCGGGCGGCAAAAAGGCATCGACAAAAGGAAGGAAGAAAAGATGATTCGGACCAATCTAAGAAATTCAATCGAGGGTAAAATATTATCAACAAAAGGAACGCTCGGGCATGATTAAAATTCAAATTGTGAAGTAACTTCTTTGAAGAAGTTAAAAAATATTTAATCTTTCCACCTCAAACCTATCTAATCTTTGTTTTACTTATTTGTTATTACTTTTCGCACTGAAGCAAATAGATCTCCTTTTTAATTATTGTCGAAGAAAAGTGACTTTTCGGATGTTTCTTTTAATCACTTTCCGGGAGTTGAATTTTCCGCTGCCAATCTAATGGCACAATTTAAAATTAGAGTTTGAAAAATAGAAAAAAAATTAACTCTTTCCAGAAATAAAATGCAATTAACCCTCTACTTTTACAGAAATAGACCTTTGTGAAGGGAGTGAGAAAAGGGGGAAAAAAAAGTATAAAGTCTAAAGTTAATACAATTTGGAATCTTTGAACGTTTATTGTAGCTATCCTTTGAGTTTTTCGACTTTGTGAAGAAGGTTGATTGAGAGAAGTGGCTGAGATAGAAAGGCGAGAGGGAGAACGAAAGGTTACAGAGGAACAGGATTAGCAAACTAATACCCTCGGGGTTGGTGGAAGGAGGATCAAGAAAAAGAGGATATTGCCCTTCACATAAATCTATACTTGATTGATGGCTTTCGATCTGAAAGAGAAAACATTTTCCAAGACCGAAATAATTGAAAATCAAAAAAAAAAAAAAAAAAAAAAAAAAAATCTTTCTAATAATAATACATAAAGTAAAGAATCTAGAGAATTTTAATTTATTAGGTGTACAAAATGAAACTCGGCTAAAATCTACAAAATTCAAATTTACCCAGTGGCTGAGTTTCATTTTGTACACCTAATAAATAAAAATTTTAGGAAATTTAATTTTCTATGTACTTAATTATTTTTTCTAGGATGCACCATTTTCGGAAAATAATTTTTTTTTTAAATAAATTTATCTTGAAAACAGTGCGCCCTAGAGAAAAAATGAATAAAATGAAAATTAAAGAGAATTAAATTTCCAACAGATTTTATTTAGTGCATTTTTTCAATATCTGTAACGGTTTACGATTTACAAGCCTTTAAAAATTAACCTTCTTAACGGTTATACTTCAATAACCTTCTTACACGGAGAAGGTCAACTTTTTATGGACTTTAACGCCTGAAATGTTTAAAATTTTGAAAAAATGAACTACTAGGTGTACTTAAAAAACATTCATAATGAGGTGTACTTAGAGTTAAAGGATTAAAAAAAAATTATAATGCTGAAATAACTAAAATTGCGATTTGAAAAAAACGTTCATTGCAAGCTAATAGCCTCCTAAATTGCGATTTGTTACCATTTTATACCCTTTGGATAACGAAATCATGGATAGAATATCAAATGAAGCTTTGAATAGGTTAATTGTGATCCGTTTGAGCTATTTAGTTGGTAGGAAGGAGGGAAAGCATGGGCTGAGGCAGGAGGCAATCAACTGAGGTATTGGGCCTAATAGCTTTTGTCCCCTTCCCTTCTCTTCAATCCCATCCCGTCATCAGAGAAATTCCACTTCAACCAAATCTCTCCAACTTTTTTCCGTCAATTCACTGTCGTTAGGTTGGTACCTTTTAACATCCGAGAAGTTTTTGTTTTACCGTGCATGTCGGGTTTTTGGGGAAGGGTCTTCCAGACCCCGGAAGGTCAATTCGAATATGGATGTATACTGATCTCAACTTTGTCTGTGGTTCCGGCCGGCCGTAGCATTTTTTCCGGAACACCTTACGGCCACAGTTTTCAATCGATTTTTACCAAAATTTCAAACAAATTTCTTTAGCCGGTGAACAAGAAACTAACGAGGGCGATTTTTGAATTTCGAAAAAATGGCGGAGATATGTCTGTTTGAAATTTTAAAAAATTCGCTGCGGCCGAACCGTTAATCCGATTTTCACCAAATTTTTACCAATTACTCCTTATATTTTTTAAGAATTTTTGGTGCAAAAAAATTGCCACTTTTTAATTACTATTTTTATTAGTAGGGAGAAATTTCGTACTTCTACTCTTTACGAGAGGCACATCCCTAGGCCAAAGAGCCCATTATTTGTACCTTGACACTTAGAAAATTTTTCGAAAAAAAGAACTTGGAAAATTTCCCGAAAAAAAAAACCCGGAAAATTTTTCGGAAAAAACGTTGAAAATTTTTTGAAAAAAAAAAAAAATTTTTTTTTTGGACAAAAAAAACTTCGAAAATTTTCAAAAAAAAGAACTTTGAAAATTTTTTCGAAAAAAAAAAAAAAAAAAGGAAAAGGAAAACCCGGAAAATTTTTCGAAAAAAAAAGATAAAAAAAAACCGGAAAATTTTTCGACAAAACAAACTTGGAAAATTCTCCTTTATACTTTTCCTCCCTGCTACATCCTCTTCCTTTATACTTTCGTTCCCTTATACTTCCCCCTCTGTTATACTTTCCCCTTCCTTATACTTCCCCCCTCGGTTATACTTCCCCGTTCGTTATACTTCCCCCTCCGTTATACTTCCCCCTCCGTTATACTTCCCCTCCCATATACTTCCTACTCCGTTATACTTCCCCTTCGTTATACTTCCCCCTCCGTTATACTTCCCCCTCCGTTATACTTCCCCTCCCATATACTTCCCACTACGTTTTACGTCCCCTCCGTTATACTTCCCCCTCCTATATAGATACTTCTCTTTAAGGAAGTTTTCGTTGGAAGCTCTTCAAACCAGTAGGTACCTACTTTTTTAGTAGGGAGAAATTTCGTACTTCTACCCATTACGAGAGGCACATCCCTAGGCCAAAGAGCCCATTATTTCTACCTTGACACTTAAAAAATTTTCGAAAAAAAAAAAAGAAAAACCCGGAAAATTTTTCGAAAAAAAAACAAACTTGGAAAATTATCCTGTAAACTTTTCCTCCCTACTACATCCCCTTCCATTATACTTTCGTTCCCTAATACTTCACCCTCTGTTATACTACCATCACTTAAACTTCCCCCTCCCATATACTTCCCCTCACTTATACTTCCCCCTCCGTTATACTTCCCCTTCCATATACTTCCCACTCCGTTATACTTCCCCCTCCGTTATACTTCCCCTCCCATATACTTCCCCTCCCATATACTTTCCCCTACGTTTTACGTCCCCTCCGTTATACTTCCCCCTCCTATATAGATACTTCTCTTTAAGGAAGTTTTCGTTGGAAGCTCTTCAAACCAGTACTTTTTGTTGATAAATGAAATGATGTACGTAAAAAAAATTTTATTGTGTCTCGAAATTCTAAAGGAAAAATTAGGAACGATAGATCCTTTCGCTAATCCTAGTCATTTATTATTTGGGAAGGGGGTTTGTACCTGAGGCCATTATTACATGGCGGGCCTAGTCCCTGGACGGAAGGCTACTGCAAATCAATTACCTAACGGGAGAGAGAGATAAAGAAAAAAAAAAAAGTAGGAGAGATAAATTTTATCGAATCTCCGCGGGATAAAAGGGGAGGGGCTTTTCTGTTCTACTAGTAAACTATTAGAAGGTGCTCCATATTGTATGTAACCCTCATACTAAATTTCAAGTGGTGGCAATAAACACAATACCGCTTCTCCGAAGGAAAATTGGTTCCTTTTTCTGTTCTCGTCGAAAAAAAAAAGGAAGAAAAAAATTCCACCTAAAAGGGTCAGTCCCCTTTTGCCCAGTTTCTCTGGCTTAATCTCCATATTTAGGAAATAGAATGTTTCTATCCTCTTTTCTACCTTGTCTCGATCGCACCTTTCATCTCCCAAGGGTCGACTTCATTCTCGCGTTAGATATTGAACTCTTTCGGTAGGTTAAAGGCGAAAAACCGGGATACCCTCATGTAAAAAAGAAAGATATCCTCAACTTTTTTATTTTAGGTAGATTTCTTTTCTTCAAAAATCTATCTACCTATTGTAATGTAACAAGTAGTCGCAGATTCAAAAAATTTTCTATACGTTTTTCGTTTCATACCTCCTGGACCCCAAAACCATCCTCAGTTGAAAAGTGGTTGAAAAGGTGACGATATCCGGTATTTAGAGCTTTTATCTCAATAGCTCGGACGAGTTCGTTAATGGCTGAAATCGGACCAGCGATTCACCTACTTTACTTAGGGCTTAAAAGACAAAATTGGCATTTTCTATTGAAATCCTAGTCCTTTTGCAAAAAAAAACTTTAAGACCTCTGCGAGGGCGTGTAAAAAATTAATTAAAGCAGGTTTGGACGAGCCAGGCGCAAAATATTGAACTAGCTAAACTTTAAAAAAAATTTGAATTTATACCGGGAAATTATTAAATATTTTATTAATAAATTATCAGATGTTTTTCTAGGGGCTCAGTGGCGCAATTTTTCTTATATCATCATTTTATAACATAATTATATATTTTGTGTTTATACATTTTAATTTTAATCATGAAAAGAAATCTACCTTTTAGTCCTTGCTACCGCAGGGTCATTTTTTTAAATATAGGTAGGTACCACAGTTAATGTTATCTATTGTTCTTTTGTAAATACGCCTATTTGAGAGTAACTATTCGTATTTCCTCAGAAAATAATACGAATACGAAAACGAATATATTCGTGTCGTCCAAGACCCCGTGGGGTCAAAAGACCCATCGTTTTCCAGGTTGAAAATTTTAGAAAAATAAGGTTGTTTTGACAATTCTTTTTCCATGGAGTGCTACTTTGTGTGGTCTAAGAGGTCATGACACTCATGACCAATGAATGGGTCATTTTTTAAAAACGTTCATCCTGGAAAATGATGGGTCTTTTGAACCCACGGGGTCAGTGGGGCCCGGGAGACCAATTTTGGGTTACAATAACTTTGCTTTTCAAAAGTTAAAGTGTGAAAAAATCAAGCATTCATGGAACGATCTCATCATGACGAGATTATTTATTTATTTTTAATAGTTAAAAAGCTTCCAATAAAACATAAAAAGAGTGTATTCTACGTGATATTCTCTGTAGAATCCAAATCTGCAATCAAAAATAGGGGTTCCATCTTATGTTAAGGAAGTTTTGGCTTTTTTAAAGGGAAATTTGCGTTTTGGACGTTCTGCGCATGCGCAATTGAAAAACCGTTTTGAGATTCGTAATCTACGCTCAAAATTATAGGGGTTTGAATTTAATTTTTTTTGTCTCCGGAGTCCTCCAAGCTTTTTAAGAGTGAATTTTCGCATTTCTTAAGTAAATACACTTATTTATGGTTAAATATTCATATATGGGTGAATATTCATATTTATGGGCGAATATTCATATTTATGGGCGAATATTCATATTTATGGGCGAATATTCATATTTATGGGCGAATATTCATATTTATGGGTGAATATTCATATTTAGGGGTGAATATTCATATTTAGGGGTGAATATCCATATTAATGGGTTAATATCCATATTTATGGGTGAATATTCACATTTATGGGTGAATATTCACATCTATGGGTAAATATTCATATTTATGGGTAAATATTCATATTTCTTTTGTAAATACGACTATTTCAGTGTAAATATTCGTATTCCCTCAGTAAATACGTGTACACTTATTTAAGAGAAAATATTCGTATTTCATTTGTAAATACGCCCATTTGAGAGTGAATATTCGAATATTCGCCCATAAATACGTGTATTTACAGAGGAAATACGAATATTTACTCCCAAAGAGGCGAAAATTGTAATAACAAACGTATTTATTAACGTATTTACACAATTATAATGCGTGAATATATTAATATTCGTATTTACGAATACGCCCAACTCTTAAATTCTAACAAAACCACTGATGGAGATAATTTAACGTCTTGCATGTGATAGTAGGTACCAGTGAAACCTAAAGCCTCCCAGCCCCCCCATTTCCTTAGCCCTACAAAGATACTGGGTCTCGCCGTTCCTTTGAGACGTCTTTTAAGAACTAAGTGCAAATAGAAGAGGGAGCTCGGGACTTAATACGCAGAATACGATATAACTTACTCTTACAAGAGAAGAGAAAATTTGAAGACAAAAAATACCAGGCAGCATACAAGTAAGAAGTTCTACTTATTATATTAGGTGTACAAAATGAAACTCGGCTAAAATCTACAAAATTCAAATTTACCCTGTGGCTGAGTTTCATTTTGTACACCAAATAAATAAAACTTGTAGGAAATTTAATTTTCTATAAATTTGTACTGAATTATTTTTTTCTAGGATGCACCATTTTCGGAAAATAATTTTTTTAAATAAATTTATCTTGAAAACAGTGCTTCCAAGAGAAAAAATGAATAGAATAAAAATTAAAGAAAATTGAATTTCCAACAGATTTTAATTCGTGCATTTTTTCAATATCTGTAACGGATTACGATTTACAAGCCTTTAAAAATTAACCTTCTTAATGGTTATACTTCAATAACCTTCTTATGCGGAGAAGGTCAACTTTTGATGGACTTTAACGCCTAAAATGTTTAAAATTTTGAAAAAATGAATGGTGTACAACATGAAACTCGGCTAAAATCTACAAAATTCAAAACCCTGTGGAGTAGTTTCATTTTGTACACCTAATAATTCCTTCAATATACTATTGTATCGGCTTTCTTCATTTTTTGAAAAGAAATCTTTTAATTTTTTAAACTCATGCTCTATGCCTGTGGGTAATTTTGGGATTTCAGTCTAGCGCTAATTAAAATCGGAGCGAAGATGAGCAAGAGCCTTAAGTTTAGATTAATTTTTGCGCCGGCAATTTTTATTCGAAACGGAAAAGAGGACGAGTTTATACTGAGTTGTTCCCGAAGCGTGTGGAAGTTAGTTTCACCCTATTAAGATAACACCCCCGACGCCTTTTGTCCTACGTACAAGCATTTTCGCATAAATTGTTCTCCAAACCTTTACAGTTTCCGTTGAAAATTAACTTCCTTCTTGAGCTTCCATGCTCCCTGAATCCTAACGCGGGGAAATAAAGTCACAGTAAAATTGAGTGGTGGAAATCATGAAATTATGTTTTTTTTTTTTTAATGTCCACGAAATTGGAATGATTTAAAACTAGCTATATTGGAAAAATCCTAGGTATCAAAAACAACCCTCCTCGCAAAAATCGTTTTTATCATAAAAGATAGAGAAGAAGGGAGTGTACTACGGTATTTGATGGCCAAAAAACCTAACCTTAAAGTTTATGCCAATTTTATACCATCATTTTTGAGGAATGCTCGTAATTTTATTTTGCATTGGATAAAACTTTTGTTTTTCTGTGTTTTTGTTTCTTTGTTTTTTTTTAAACTTGCTAAAAGAAGTTTTTGTGATACCCTCCACGTCAGGTTTTTGGGGAAGGGTCTTCCAGTTCCCGGAAGGTCAAATCGAATATTGATCTTTTGCAATTTTAACTTTGTCTGTGGTTAGGGCCGGACTTAGTATTTTTTCCGGAACACAGATATGTCAGTTTGAAATTTTAAAAAATTCGCTGCGGCCGATCTGTTGGTCTGATTTTTACCAAATTTTCACCAATTTCTCCTTATACAGGGTGTCCGGAAACACATGGCAAGCGTCTGGGAGAGCGTTAAAAAGTGGTTTTACGAAAAAAAGTTAAATGTAAACCCCCCTTAATTTAAATCAAAGAATTTGATGGTGTAGTTTAAAATCCGCCTGGATATACAGGGTGTCCCAGACACAACCTAACTTCGTTATTTCAAATGAGAACCCCTATTTTTTATTTCAGATTCGTAATCTACGCAAAATTTCAAGTAGATATGAGTACTCATATGACAATTTTGGACAACTTTTAAAAAATGTTAAAATTTAGCGTTTTTTGCGCTAAAATCCGTTAAAATTGACCTAGGAGACTCGTTTTTTTTTAATTCCACTTATTTTTTCCCGAAGAATCCAACTGTCTCAAATTTGAGCATCTTCGCATTCTGCATCACGAGATTTCGTCGCTAATGGCCTTTTTTCAAGTTAGAACCCAAATTTTTAGTTCAGAAATGAAAATTAGCACTTGTTGAAAGGAATTTTTCTTTCGGACCACAAATTTTGAAAGAGCTACAGCGTCTTTTGTGTTTATGGATCAAAAATTAAAATTCCGTCAACAAATCGCTAATTTCCATTTTTGAAGTATGGAATTTGGAGTTAAACTTGAAAAAAGGCCATTAGCGACGAAATCTCGTGATGCAGAATGCGAAGATGCTCAAATTTGAGACAGTTGGATTCTTCGGGAAAAAATAAGTGGAATTAAAAAAAAAAACGAGTCTCCTAGGTCAATTTTAACGGATTTTAGCGCAAAAAACGCTAAATTTTGACATTTTTTAAAAGTTGTCCAAAATTGTCATATGAGTACTCAAATCCACTTGAAATTTTGCGTAGATTACGAATCTGAAATAAAAAATAGGGGTTCTCGTTTGAAATAACGAAGTTAGGTTGTGTCTGGGACACCCTGTATATCCAGGCGGATTTTAAACTACACCATCAAATTCTTTGATTTAAATAATGGGGGGTTTACATTTAACTTTTTTTCGTAAAACCACTTTTTAACGCTCTCCCAGACTCTTGCCATGTGTTTCCGGACACCCTGTATTTTTTTAGAACTTTTGGTATAAATAAAATAATAATTTTTTTTACACATAAATTGTTATTTTAGTAGGGAGAAATTTCATACTTCCACCCGTCACGAGAGGGACCTCCCTTTGCTAAAAATCGCATTATTTCTACCTTTGTTCTCATGAATTTTTGAAGAAAAAAAATCCAACCTCCTTTATACTTACCTATCGTTAATATCTCCCCGTCAATTATACTTTCCCCACCGTTATACTTCCCCTCCTTTATACTTTCCCCTCCTTTATACTTCCCCCTTCTTTATATTAAAATTTATTTTTCTTTCATTTTTCTTGTTTTTAGCGATTGCCAGTTTAATAAATTAAAGATTAAAAAATCTCTAAATGATAATGATAAATAATGAAATCGGACAGAAATTTTAAAGCTGAAAACGTTTTAATTTTAAGTTTTACGGAAATCACTTTAGAGCTTAGAAATGAAATCAAAGTTGAGAGAAACCGACCATTTTTCTTCGGCAAGCATTTAAGGAAAAGTTTTAAAGAAAGGTAATGAAGGTTTAACAAGTCTCAAAGGAAACGAGCCTAACTGTTGGGGATCATTAAGCTCGCGAGTTTACGGCAGTTTTGCCTATGAGTTATTTAAAAGCCTTGCCCTCTTTTCTTTATTTTATATTTTTCAAACTCGCCAGCTTTTTCAAGATTATCGCCCAGAAAAATTTTAACAAGAACAATAAAATAAAATTCGCTAAGAACCAAAATTGATTGTATTTTTTTTTTAAATTTAAAATTCTGATATCAGAATTGTAATTAAAATTTCTTTTTCTTTCATTGTTCTTAAAATCGGGCTTGTTTTTAGCGTTTGCCAGTTTAAAAAATTGATTGTATTGATATTATCATTTGAAAGACCCACTGGTTTAAAGATATTGATAACGATATTATTAAAATTATTTTATATAATAAATAAAAATTGTAGGAAATTTAATTTTCTATAAATTTGTAGGTACTTAATTATTTTTTTCTAGGATGCACCATTTTCGGAAAATAATATTTTTTTAAATAAATTTATCTTGAAAACAGTGCGTCCTAGAGAAAAAATGAATAGAATAAAAATTAAAGAGAATTAAATTTCCAACAGATTTTATTTAGTGCATTTTTTCAATATCTGTAACGGTTTACGATTTACAAGCCTTTAAAAATTAACCTTCTTAATGGTTATACTTCAAAAACCTTCTTACACGGAGAAGGTCAACTTTTGATGGACTTTAACGCCTAAAATGTTCAAAATTTTGAAAAAATGAACTACTAGGAGTACAAAATGAAACTCGGCTAAAATCTACAAAATTCAAATTTACCCTGTGGCTGAGTTTCATTTTGTACACCTAATATTTTTTATACAAATATTATTTTTTAAAATAAATAAAATTTCCTACACCAAAAATTCGTAAAAAATAAAAGGAGGATTAGGTGAAAATTTTATGAAAATCAGAACAACGCAACGGTTCGGCCTCAGCGAATTTTTTAAAATTTCAAACAGACATGTCTCCGCCATTTTTTGAAATTCAACAATCGTCTTCGTAAATTTCCAATTCATCGACAACGGACGACAGTGTGAAAATTTGGTGAAAGTCGGTTGAAAACTGTGGCCGTGGCAAATCCTACGGACGGCCGGCCGGTACCATAGACAAAGTTGAGATCGGTATAGATCCATAATCGATCTGGATGACCCTTCCCCAAAAAACTCGACGTGGAGGGTAAAACAATACCTTCTTTAAGGAAGTTTAAAAAAAATCCATTTCCCGCCATAAACTTTATTTAGAACCGTTGTTGAATAAAAAAAAAACATTCCTGAGTCATTATTAAGGATAAAATTAACTCTGCAATTTTCTCTAGTAGTTAGAAAAGGAGAGAAGAAAATGAAAAAATCAGAAAATCTTAATGGAAATTTTAATTGTGTTGACTCAAACTGGGTTTTTAAGCCATGAGAGACGAAGATGAAGGACGGAGGTCCCTTCGCCAACTCAAATAAGAGAAAAATCGCCTACTCCATAATGCATGCATTTCCTAATGATTTCCTCCATCCTTCAAAATCCTTATTCACCGGAAGTTTTGAAAAGAAAGAAAAATACAACTCGTTAAAATATTAAAGACACCATTTTGAAATATTAACACAGGAAAACCGCACAAAAATTTAATTTTTTAATATACATATACAGGGTGTTCCATCTAGAGTGGACCAGCAACTTTACGGAAAAGCTTTTAGTCCAACAAAAAAAATTTAAATGTAAACCTCCATAGTTTTTTGACGAAGTATTCATTGCCATAAACGAATTTAGATTTTGGTGTACAGGGTGTCCCAGAGCAACACCAACATAGTTATTCTAAAAAAAAAACTTTAAAAACTGCCAAAATTTACCTTTTTTTGGGTCTAAAATCCAATTTTATACATTTTTTAAAAAGACCAAAGAGGTCATACGAATAGTGAATTCAACTTGAAATTTTGCGAAGATTACGAATCTGATATAAAAATTGGGTTTTTCATATGAAATAAAGGCTTTGCGCCACTCTGTATAGCGAAACCAAAATCTAGCAAATGAAGTCGATTCCTTGTCCAAAAATAAAGGGGATTTAAATTTAACTTTTTTTTTTTGTAGCACTAAATGCTTTGCCGTGAATTTGGTGGTCCACTCTGGTTGGGACACCCTGTATACCGGTAAAATTTCATTCTAATAGGTGTACAAAATGAAACTAGGCTAAAATCTACAAAATTCAAATTTACCCTGTGGCTCAGTTTCATTTTGTACACCAAATAAATAAAAGTTGAAGGAAATTTAATTTTCTATAAATTTGTACTTAATTATTTTTTTCTAGGATGCACCATTTTCGGAAAACAATTTTTTTTTAAAATAAATTTATCTTGGAAACAGTGCGCCCTAGAGAAAAATTGAATAAAATAAAAATTAAAGAAAATTAAATTTCCAACAGATTTTATTTAGTGCATTTTTTCAATATGTGTAACGGTTTACGATTTACAAGCCTTTAAAAATTAACCTTCTTAATGGTTATACTTCAATTCTTAGGAGAAGGTCAACTTTTGATGGACTTTAACGCCTAAAATGTTCAAAATTTTGAAAAAATGAACTACTAGATGTACAAAATGAAACTCGGCTAAAATCTACAAAATTCAAATTTACCCTGTGGCTGAGTTTCATTTTGTACACCTAATAGCTACGCCCCCCCCCCCCTTACTGTACAGAGAAACCATGTATTTCCCAGATTTGAAGACATTTTTGTTTGGCTATTGAACGAAGAAATCCACTTTTAACCTATTTTCAGACGTTTTTCTCGGCTTTTTAAACCAACCTTCTTTTTCGTACTTAAATTTTTCCTTGACATCTTATAAAATGGTATCTAAGTATATAATTTGGAGAGGTGAATGCGGATGGATTTTCTGGCCTAACGCGGATGAAGGAAAAGGCGGGTAGGAGGGATTCAATTAAACAATGACTGTAAAGCTTCGGGTAAAACGAGTGGGGGGCGTGTAGCGGACAGAATGCAGATTGGCCGCATTAGTTTTCGGGACTGGGTTTGGCACTCTTAGCCCTCCTCACCTCCCGACCCGCTCGGCAAACCGACCACTCTGAATTGCAAATATCAAAGCATCAGTCAGAATAGTCCCGTCATCACTCCTATACATCAGATTTACCACATATACTAAGTAATTTACACTTTATTGCTTCGACTACAAATCTGGGGATTCAACCCTTTTGTCCTATTGTTTCGAAACGACCGCCACTGTCAGATTCAGAGTATTCTACATGTTTTTAACTTCCTTAAAGACGTCATTGTATTGCCCTCCACGTCGTCTTTTCGGGGGTTCCAGATCTTGTGGGGTCTATTCGATTATGGATCTAAACCAATCTCAACTTTGTCTGTGGTGCCGGCCGGACGTAACATTTTTTTTTCCAGATTTTCACCAAATTTTCACACAGTCTTTCTAAGTAGTTAAACAAGAAAATTAATGTAGGCGTTTTTGAACATCGAAAAAATTTGCGGAGATATGCACGTCTGAAATTTTATAAATTTCATCAAATACTCCTAATATTAGGTGTACAAAATGAACCACAGCCACAGGGTAAATTTGAATTTTGTAGATTTTAGCCGAGTTTCATTTTGCACACCTAGTAGTTCATTTTTTCAAAATTTTAAACATTTTAGGCGTTAAAGTCCATCAAAAGTTGACCTTCTCCGTGTAAGAAGGTTATTGAAGTATAACCATTAAGAAGGTTAATTTTTAAAGGCTTGTAAATCGTAAACCGTAACAGAAATTGAAAAAATGCACTAAATAAAATCAGTTGGAAATTCAATTCTCTTTAATTTTTATTCTATTCATTTTTTCTCTAGGATGCTTTGTTTTCAAGATAAATTTATTTAAAAAAATTATTTTCCGAAAATGGTGCATCCTAGAAAAAAATAATTAAGTACAATTTTATAGAGAATTAAATTTCCTACAATTTTTATTTATTAGGTGTACAAAATGAAACTCAGCCACAGGGTAAATTTGAATTTTGTAGATTTTAGCCGAGTTTCATTTTGTACCTACACCTAATAATTCTTAGGATTTTATTTTTAGTAGGGATAAATTTCATACTTTCACCCCTTGCGAGGGGGACATCCCTTGTTCTTTTATTCGCACAATGAAAATAATTTACCTTATTATTTTTAGGTAACAAAGGAATAATTTAAAAGGCTTCCAAAACTGTTTCAGAGGAGCTACAAAAACTACCAAACAAGTTGAAATAATGATGAGCTATCTTCCAAACGTAAACTTTAAATTTAATTTCGAAACTATATTCAAAACTAAATAAATAAATAAAATGAAAATAAATAAATAAATTAGTTGTTAATTTTTTATGGTCAGAGTTTAGCAATGATGATATCATAGCCGTCCAGGATGACTATTAAATAAAGTCAAATTAAGCGTATTTTTGATCTAAAATCCGCAAAATTGGGCATAGGATGTAGGGCAGGAAACCCACAAGTTGCAGGTTCTAATCCCGGTAGGTGCCCAACCTTTTTTCTACTCTATATCCCCTTCTTAATTTACTATGTTTAATGTATTAGGTGTACAAAATGAAACTCAGCCACAGGGTAAATTTGAATTTTGTAGATTTTAGCCGGGTTTCATTTTGTACACCTAGTAGTTCATTTTTTGAAAATTTTATACATTTTAGGCGTTAAAGTCCATCAAAAGTTGACCTTCTCCGTGTAAGAAGGTAATTGAAGTATAACCATCAAGAAGGTTAATTTTTAAAGGCTTGTAAATCGTAAACCGTTACAGATATTGAAAAAATGCACTAAATAAAATCAGTAGAAAATTCAATTCTCTTTAATTGTTATTCTAATCATTTTTCTCTAGGACGCACTGTTTTCAAGATAAATTTATTTAAAAAAAAATTATTTTCCGAAAATGGTGCATCCTAGAAAAAATAATTAAGTGCAAATTTATAGAGAATTAAATTTCCTACAATTTTTATTTATTAGGTGTACAAAATGAAACTCAGCCACAGGGTAAAGTTGAATTTTGTAGATTTTAGCCGAGTTTCATTTTGTACACCTAAGATTAAAAAAAATTTTAATTGGTCCTGAATTCTCACCAGCGTAACTGAAGTACCAAATACTCGTTATGATAAGTTTGCTGCAACATTGTGCACAATGTTTTAATTTCAAAATATCGAGAAATAACAGAATGGTGTGTTATTCCATTTGCCGGATCAGTAAACGTGGGTGGGGATTGAAGTGAAGGGGTGGCCCAGAGGATGAAAGCCTTTGAGGCGGTGAATTACGGGCCAGAAAGCACATAGCTCAGCTAATACTTACTCAACATTGTTTGAGCTGCTCAAAACCCCATAAATCCGCGTGATGATGGTGGTTTTAATGAAAAAGTTGCTGTATCAAAAAGTTTTTTTTTTTTTTTTTTTGCGATTCTTAAATTACTTCTACCAAAATACGAACCGGATTTTACGAATAAACTTTTGTTTAAAAAAAAAGGAGTTTTTTAAAGAACATAAAAAGTTTAAAATGATAGGAATACCCACAACGCCTATTGTTGAATAAGTAAAACAGCACTCAGACGGCATTTAGAAATATCTGAGAATCCTTTAAATTTTTAAATTACTCCTTTTTCCATTTTTTTTTTACGTTTTCTTTAGTTCCAGCAAACAAACAAGAAAAACTATTGTTCCATTGGGATCGAGTGTCTGTCGAAAATTTGAATCCTGAGAAATAGCCCGCTGGGGACAAACTAGCCCAAGTGGCTTCCTGGTTTAAAATAACTTTAGTTTGTCCTGATTCTCAGGAAATATAAACAAAATAATTGTTTTAATACATTACCAATAAGTCAAAGGCAGTTTCTTAAAAATCCATACCTGCAAAGGAGAAAAAAAATATATTAATCATTAAAATATTTGTTGCTCGTATCGAAAAATTATTGAAAAAAAAAAAACATTTTTTTTTTCTGTCTTCCTATTAGGTGTACAAAATGAATCTCAGCCGCAGGGTAAATTTGAATTTTGTAGATTTTAGCCGAGTTTTAATTTGTACACCTCGTAGTTCATTTTTTCAAAATTTTGAATATTTTAGGCGTTGAAATCCATCAAAAGTTGACCTACTCCGTGTAAGAAGGTTATTGAAATATAACTATTAAGAAGGTTAATTTTTAAAGGCTTGTAAATCGTAAACTGTTACAGATATTGAAAAAATTCACTAAATAAAATCTGTTGGAAATTTAATTTTCTTTAATTTTTATTCTATCCATTTTTTCTCTAGGACGCACTGTTTTCAAGATAAATTTATTTTAAAAAAATTATTTACCGAAAATGGTGCATCCTAGAAAAAAATAATTAAGTACAAAATGGAGAATTAAATTTCCTACAAGTTTTATTTATTAGGTGTACAAAATGAAACTCAGCCAGAGGGTAAATTTGAATTTTGTAGATTTTAGCCGAGTTTCGTTTTGTACACCTAATAGAAGGTCTTATCAAATATTTTGAAAGCTATGAGGATTTGAGAAAAACACATTAAACATAAAATCAATTAACCCTAAACTCTCAATAATCTAATACGGACACTGGATAAAAAAATTTTGGCGCGTTATAAAATGGTGCTGGTGACTTTACGGTACCAGAACAACGCGCATACGCGAGCTTTTGAAAACACCGCTGGAACTAAAAACAAACGAGAAGCTCGCGCATGCGCGTTGTTCTGGTATCGTAAACTCACAAGTCAAAAACTTTTCTTATAAACTCAGAAGACCTACCATAAAGATCCTTTTTTGCACCTACTATAAAAAAATTAATTAAAAGAAGCTAAAGTGTCTAAAATTTTTGAAAAAATGAGGGAACAAAAACACACAAAAGGTCGCGCATGCTTTTTGTTCTGATATCGTAAGCTCACAAGCCAAAAAACTTTTCTTTTAAATTCAGAGGACCTACTACAGTGAAACATCCCTTTACGGACATCTCTTAAAAGCGGACATCTCCCTTTAACGGACAAATTCTGATTCCCCGGCGTTTAAACATAGGAAAAGGTATCCTAAATATTTCATTAAAGCGGACACTCTCAATAACGGACGCGGACAGCCTGAAAAATTCAATTTTACCCCTAAAAGTCTCCTATAAGCGGACAGCACGGTTTTTCAAGGATAAAGTTTATTGAAATTCTGTTGTTCTAGAGATGTTTTGTTTACATATTGCATCTTACTTATGATCTTTGACCTTAGTTAATCCCTTTTTGTCCCTCGCCATGTCTTTTATTTATAAAATTCAGTTCTACTCTTGACTTCACTTCAAAATTACCGACTTTATAAAAGTTTAATTTTTAATTTTTAATATGTATGTACATATGTAATATCGTATATATGTATGTAATAATAATGCTTTTATTACTTAAAAGGGGCACTTAGAAAAGGGAAAATTCACAGTATACACATAAAAATGTTTGAAAAAACTCACAGTTTGGAGATATTTCGGCCTTTTGGCCTTCTTCGGTCGAGAACGAAATGTATGTAATAATACATATTATGTTTTCCTAATCAGAAATTAAACTTCATTTTTCATTTTTTTCAAAAGTTTTTTTTTTCCTATTTTCCGAAAAGCGGACACCTCTATATAGCGGACAAATTTCCGGTCCCCAGGAGTGTCCGTTATTGGGAAGTTTCACTGTATTCAGAAAAAATTAATTAAGAGAGGCTAAAGTGGTTAAGATTCGATTTAAAAAAAAAGGTAGGGGGATGTAATTTGAAGTAATATAGAGTCGAAAATAAGTAAAATAGATGGAAATATCCGGGATGCAATTATCCCCCTCTCGTTATTGACATTCCACAGGTAGAAAGAGAAAAGTGAGAGAGAGAGTATTAAATTCCACTCTTCACACCCCCCTTAACAATGTCAACTAGTTATTACTTCCATCTCAACGTAAGAAAATCCCTCTTAATTTTGACATTTTGAAATACATTGCAGAGAATATTTTAGGTATTGAATTTCCCAACTGTATTCGCAACAAAAGGTATATTTTTTAAAAATCAATATAAAAAGGAAGACAACAAAACATACGCTTTTTTTTTTTAATAAAAGCGCTATAATTAGTAATTAAATTAAAAATTCACCAACAAAAAAAATGTTTTCCCAACATGAAAAAAAAAGCTAAAAGGAGGGAGAAAAGATGCCGTTTTTCATGCTTTTCGCGATGATAAACGTTTATTTTGCATCCTAGGGCAAGACAAGGGACGGCGTTAGAAAGAAGAATGACATAACGGAGATCGGGCGATGGTGATGGGCGAGAAAGTCTGGGGAAGGCGGGGGATTCAAGATTCATACCCCCAGGTTTATACCTTCGTCCCACGAGGGGATTGCACACGTGAGCCTGCCGAAGCAAGGTCCCTCATATATTTTATATTTTTCTCCATCTCTCAGTCCTAGTTTTACGACCATGGAAACCGATTAGAGAAAGGGCTCTGTACGGGGAAAAAAAAGTTTTATATTAAAATTTTTATTTATATAGGTAGAAATATAAATATTTTACGTTTAGTTCACTATAAAAGTTTTCGCTTTATTAAATTATGCAAATTATTGGCTGAGATTTAAAAAGGACTTAACTTAAGCTCTCCCTTAAAGGGCAAAAGGATCAAGGTCAAAAGCAAAAATAGGCCCTCACGGAACCCGAAAATTTCTACCTACTATGAAATTTCATTTTATTTAATTAGGTAATGTAAAAATTCATAAGATTGACAAAAAATTAAGAAATTTTATTTTATTCTGCTATTTGGTCCCTATATTTGGAGAACACCGTTCAACATAAGGCATTTCTCTCTAAATCAGTTGAAAAAATCAGCATTTCGACATAAAAAATCTGTAGTTCACCATAATGCGTTTCGGCACAATGCAATTGAACATAAAGCTCTCAAAAGTTCAAAAATTGTGAGCATAATTTCAACATAAAGCGTTTCGCTCTGAACGACTTTTTCAATAAATGTAAGTCGACATAAAAAAAGAGCAAGTCAGCATAACTCTTTACACCATAAAAGTCACTCTTTTTTGTTGTTTCGGCTTAAGACCTTTTCTGTCGTTTGGGCATAATACATCTCACCATAAACTAGGGACAGCGAAGAGCAAGCATACTTTCGCCGTTTAAAACGCGATTATGGAGCAACGACAAAAACCTTAAAACTTGACAGTTCACCATAATGCGATTCAACATAAAGCATATCACCATACACTAAAAAAAGCAAGCAGGCAGCAAATGAGATCAGCTCGTTTTATGACACAAGGGGGTTAATTTTTTTCCTAACGCGAGGATGTGCGAATTGCATTATGGTGAACTGTCAAGTTGTAAGTTTTTTGTCGTTTCACCATAATTGCGTTTTAAACGGCGAAAATAGGCTTGATCTTTCGCTTATACTCAAACGACAGAAACAGTTTCATGGCGAAAGGACAAGTGTTAAATCCCTTCTTTATGGTGAGGTGCATTATGTTCAAATGCAATATGGTGAATGTTATTGACTATTTTCTTTATGTTGAGTCGCAGATTTTTTATGGGGAACGGTAACTCGCGATTTATGCTATTTTGTGGTCAAATGGATTATGGCAAACCGCATTATGTCGACACGTATATCCTTAATTTTCTCTACTTTTTTCAAATTAAGTTATCAAAAACAATATTATTTATATATCCCTCGAGGTTCTCGTAAATTCCAGGAACCGAAGGGTCAAAACGACCAGTGGTCTTATAGATAATAAACGGGCTTTTCATGGGTTTTTCCAGATTGAAAAAAATTTTTAAGTGATTTTAAGGCTGCAAGGATTTTTTTGATGATGTTGATTTTTTTTAACAACTACAACTGGATTTTTACTATTTTACTATTTACAATAGTGAAACTTCCCAATAACGGACACTCCTGGGGACCGGAAATTTGTCCGCTATATAGAGGTGTCCGCTTATCGGAAAATAGGAAAAAAATTTTTTTAAAAAATGAAAAATAAAGTTTAATTTCTGATTAGGAAAACATAATACACGTATATATTATTACATACATATATACGATATTACATATGTACATACATATTAAAAATAAAAAATTAAACTTTTAAAAAGTCGGTAATTTTGAAGTGAAGTCAGGAGTAAAACTGAATTTTATAAATAAAAGACATGGCGAGGGACAAAAAGGGATTAACTAAGGTCAAATATCATAAGTAAGATGCAAAATGTAAACAAAACATCTCTAGAACAACAGAATGTCAATAAACTTTGTCCTTGAAAATCCGTGCTGTCCGCTTATAGGAGACTTTTAGGGGTAAAATTGAATTTTTCAGGCTGTCCGCGTCCGTTATTGAGAGTGTCCGCTTTATAGAAATATTTAGAATACCTTTTCCTATGATTTAACGCCGGGGAATCAGAATTTGTCCGTTGAAGGGAGATGTCCGCTTTTAAGAGGTGTCCGTAAAGGGAAGTTTCACTGTATTAAGAACCTATTCATCTAAATTTTAGTGAAATCCCTGAAAGCTAGAAAAAATTACTTCTATCCACTCCGGAGACCATTCGAGTATTTTAGGCGCATAGAGAGCAAAAAAGTTTCAGATGATGATGTCAATAATTTTAATTTTATGTAAATATTTGTCGATGTACAATTAATTAATGCCTAGGCTGTATAAGGAGTCTTACCTGGGCTTATTATAATCCTCCTCTTCACTCATGCGCAAATATCAATTTGGGGAAAGTTTCCATTCCGAAAATTTTGCTTTGTATTCAGTTTGTTAGTGAATTTTTACCTTCTTCCCACTGAACAAACCCATAATCGAAACGATCGGTGAACCCTTAAAAAATGAGGAAAAAAAGGGAGGATGTTCAAATAAAATGAAGGGCAATTAGGTTGCCAAAGGAAGAAACGGGTTAAAAAAAGGAGTAGGTATAACTTTTATCTTTTCCTTTTTGTTCCCCGTCTGAAAAACAATTCGCTCTTTCCTTTGAATTTGTCTTTTAGGGGTCCTCGTTTTTTTCTTTAACCGGGTGAGTTTGGGGATGTTAACGCCTTATCAGATCCTCAGTTCACGGCCTCCCTAATCTTGGAACAAAACGGAAGGACCTTTCTTTTATCTTTCTCAAATCATGCCATTTTATCAATTATAATAGCTAGATTGAATTTTTCTCAATACAACATCATTTTAAAAAGCTTTACTTTCTCCAAGTGATATTATTGTATTACTCTTTATTTCCAGTTTGGTGAAGGGAGACAAATTAAAGGAGGAAAATTGCTCCTAATACAGGGTGTTCCAATTAGAGCGGACAAGCAAAACGGCAAAGCTTTAGTCCTACAAAAAAAAAAAGTTAAATTTAAACCCCCCTAATTTTTGGACGAGGAATAGGCTCCTGGTAGATTTTGAATTTTGTATACAGGGTGTCCCAGAGTGACACTTTATTTTATGCTTTTAATCGATTCTACGCTCAGTTTTAAGCAACTTTTATTAGGTGTGCAAAATGAAACTCAGCCACAGGGTAAATTTGAATTTTGTAGATTTTAGCCGAGTTTCATTTTGTACACCTAGTAGTTCATTTTTTCAAAATTTTAAACATTTTAGGCGTTAAAGTCCATCAAAAGTGGACCTTCTCCGTCTAAGAAGGTTATTGAAGTATAACCATTAAGAAGGTTAATTTTTAAAGGCTTCTAAATCGTAAACCGTTACAGATATTGAAAAAATGCACAAAGTAAAATATGTTGGAAATACAATTTTCTTTAATTTTTATTCTATTCATTTTTTCTCTAGAACTCACTGTTTTCAAGATAAATTTATTTAAAAAAAATTATTTTCCGAAAATGGTGCATCCTAGAAAAAAAATAATTACTAAGTTCAAATTTATAGAGAATTAAATTTCTTACAATTTTTATTTATTAGGTGTACAAAATGAAACTCAGCCGCAGGGTAAATTTGAATTTTGTAGATTTTAGCCGAGTTTCATTTTGTACACCTAGTAGTTCATTTTTAAAAATTTTAAACATTTTAGGCGTTAAAGTCCATCAAAAGTGGACCTTCTCCGTCTAAGAAGGTTATTGAAGTATAACCATTAAGAAGGTTAATTTTTAAAGGCTTGTAAATCGTAAACCGTTACAGATATTGAAAAAATGCACAAAATAAAATCTGTTGGAAATTCAATTCTCTTTAATTTTTATTCTATTCATTTTTTCTCTAGAACTCACTGTTTTCAAGATAAATTTATTTAAAAAAAATTATTTTCCGAAAATGGTGCATCCTAGAAAAAAAATAATTACTAAGTTCAAATTTATAGAGATTTAAATTTCTTACAATTTTTATTTATTAGGTGTACAAAATGAAACTCAGCCACAGGGTAAATTTGAATTTTGTAGATTTTAGCCGAGTTTCATTTTGTAGGTACACCTAATAATTAACGAATTTTGATTTTGGTGTACAGGGTGTCCCAGAGCGACACAAACTTCGTTATTTTAAGCTTACTTAAAACCCCTATTTTTATTTTAGATTCGAAATCTACGCTAAATTTCAAGTTGATTTGACTATCTATATGTTTGGACAACTTAAAAAAAATGCTAAAAGCGGATTTTAGACCAAAAAACGTCCGTCGGCGTCGCCAGCTTCTTCCTGGAACACTTTACAACCGCAAATATACGTTCTTAGTTTCCAATTTATTTATATTTTCCCTGCGGTGATACCACATTTTTTGTTTTAAACAGAAATAAACGTAAGCCAAAATTACCTAATTCCAAAAGTCGTAAATATCCCCAAGAATATTTGATTTATCTACAGATCTAATTTCCCGACTCGAGCCATCAATCTCCACCATTGAGTTGCGAGGATATTCACCACTCTACCCTGATTGCCAACCATTTTTCGTCAAGATATAGAGTCTTTCATATATTTTATTTTTATTTCCATCCGACAGTTTCCATTGTCCCAACCGATGATTGGAATAAAACGCCTACGCCTCGTGAAAGCACTTTTTCAAAAAAAATTTTATTTTTTTATCTCTGTCTTTTTTATAAAAACAAATTGCGTGACAACCTGTATAAAGGTGTGCTGGATGCAAATGTTCAACGTCTACTGTAACATCTGAATAAGGCTTAATGTCATGCACATACATTAGGAGATGTAATGCACTCCTTTCAACCTCGTATTTAAACTTCCCACCCCTTTATAATTAGCCTTTGAATAAAATAGGAAACTGTGAAGCGGAAGTCTCAGATAAGATAATACCGCCTCAAAGGGAAATAATCTCCTACCTGAATAGGGTTGACTCTTTTATTTAATTTTGGTTTCATACCATCGAAAAATAACTTTTTAAGTTTGTCGCTTTCTCGTGATTTGCAGAGGCAGTAACGCCTTAGGGAAAATCGCTGCAAAGAAATGTCTGATACATGTGAGTTTACGTTATCACAGCTACGCGCAGCCGCGTTTTTGGTATTTTTTGTTCCCACGTTTAATAACGGAGGGTGAAGTATAAAGGAGGGGAAGTATTAGGTGTACAAAATGAAACTCGGCTAAAATCTACAAAATTCAAATTTACCCTGTGTGGCTGAGTTTCATTTTGTACACCTAATAATAAAAATTTTAGGAAATTTAATTTTCTATAAATTTGTACTTAATTATTTTTTTCTAGGATGCAATATTTTCGGAAAATAATTTTTTTAAATAAATTTATCTTGACAACAGTGCGTCCTAGAGAAAAAATGAATAGAATAAAAATTAAAGAAAATTAATTTCCAACAGATTTTATTTAGTGCATTTTTCAATATCTGTAACGGTTTACGATTTACAAGCCTTTAAAAATTAACCTTCTTAATAGTTATACTTCAATAACCTTCTTACACGGAGAAGGTCAACTTTGATGGACTTTGACGCCTAAAATGTTCAAAATTTTGAAAAAATGAACTACTAGGTGTACTGAAACTCGGCTAAAATTTACAAAATTCAAATTTACCCTGTGGCTGAGTTTCATTTTGTACACCTAATATAAAAACTGTAGGATATTTAATTCTCTATTTTGTACCTAATTATTTTTTTCTAGGATGCACCATTTTCGGAAAATAATTTTTTTTTAAATAAATTTATCTTGAAAACAGTGCGTCCTAGAGAAAAATGAATGGAATAAAAATTAAAGAGAATTAAATTTCCAACAGATTTTATTTAGTGCATTTTTTCAATATCTGTAACGGTTTACGATTTACAAGTTTACAAAATTAACCTTCTTAATGGTTATACTTCAATAACCTTATTACACGGAGAAGGTCAACTTTTCATTGACCTTAACGCCTAAAATGTTTAAAATTTTGAAAAAATGAATTACTAGCTGTACAAAATGAAACTCGGCTAAAATCTACTAAATTCAAATTTACCCTGTGGCTGAGTTTCATTTTGTACACCTAATATAAGGGAGGGGAAGTATAACGGAGGGGAAGTATAATGGAGGGGGAAGTATAACGGAGGGGGAAGTATAACTGAGGGTGAAGTATAAAGGAGGGGAAGGAAAATTAACAAACTGCTTTAAAATGACAATATAGCCCTGCCTAAAATGGGAATTTTAGTTTTCAACCTTAAATTCCACAAAATTAATTCATATTCTTTAAAGATTCATAAAGGAAAAGCCTAATAAAAGAGTGGGTAGAGCTTTAAAAACCTCGTTTACTAAGGAGCATTATTTTTAATCCAAACAAATAAATTAATTTTTTGTCGAGAAAAAAAAAAAAAAAAAGAAGAAGGGGACACTAATCCTCTTGTAGACTAATTCTCTTTTGAGATTAGTCTAATAGAAGATTATGACGTAGGCTTCTTATCGATCAGGGAATGAGATTCCTTACTAGAAGACTCTTCTGAGCTTAGAAGAAAACCTGATTAATGACTTCCTCCTTTTTTTTATCACTTTGAGGCCTTAATATTTTCCCCTTGGAAAAGAGAGAAAAGGATGAGTAAAAAAAGGGAAGGGATAAACCTTTTTGAGGGAATAAAAGAGTTTGGAATCAAAATAAAAAATCAATTTATTCAAGTGCTTTTGGCGTTCTAGTTTTTAAACATTTTAAATGTTGGTATTTTAGTGTTTGTTGTACCTATTACAGTTGTCTATCATTGGTTAGTTAGAAACGGGAATCCAAGAGGTTAACCACAGCATCACCTCATAAACCGAACCTCGTTATACGATCCGATAAATTTATATCAAATTATATTAAAAATTGATCCTGGAAAGAGTTTCCAAATGATTCATTGAAACCTAGTATGGACTTTATTTACGATTAAGCGATTTTTTTTCGTCCATCCGCTAAATTTGGCGTTTTTTATAGCTGTCTAAAGTTGAATAGTCATATCAACTTGAAATTTGGGGTAGATTACGAATCTGAAATAAAAAAAAAATAAGGGTTCTTATTTAAAAAAAACGAAGTTGGTGTCGCTCTGGGGCCACCAAAATTGTTATTCGTAATTTGCAATCGATTCTTCAACCAAAATAAGGGGGTTTACATTTAACTTTTGTAGGACGAAAATTATAGAAGTTATTCGGCCCATTTTAGTTGGGACGAAATTCATACCAAAATAAAACAGCTCCAATCGAAAAAGTGACGTAAGTAAAAGTCGGCTAAAATTGAGCGTAGAATCGATTAAAAGTATAAAAACATAAGGTCTTCTTTAAAATTACGATGTTTTTGTCGCTCAGGGACACCCTGTATACCAAAACCAAAATCTACTAAATAATTCGATTTCCCCTCCAAAAATAGGGGGGGTTTACATTTAACTTTTTTTTGAAGGACTAAATGCGTTGCTGTAAAGCTACTGGTCCACTCTAGTCGGTACACCCAGTATAGTTTGAAGGCGTAAATCTTTACTATTAGGTGTACAAAATGAAACTCAGCCACAGGGTAAATTTGAATTTTGTAGATTTTAGACGAGTTTCATTTGTACACCTAGTAGTTCATTTTTCAAAATTTTAAACATTTTAGGCGTTAAAGTCGAGCAAATTGACCTTTTCCGTGTAAGAAGGTTATTGAAGTATAACCATTAAAAAGTTTAATTTTTAAATGCTTGTAAATCGTAAACCGTTAGAGATATTAAAAAAATGCACTAAATTAAATCAGTTGGAAATTTAATTCTCTATAATTTTATTCTATTCATTTTTTCTATAGGACGCACTGTTTTCAAGATAAATTTATTTAAAAAAAAAATTATTTTCCAAAATGGTGCATCCTAGAAAAAAATAATTAAGTACAATTTTATAGAGAATTAATTTCCTACAATTTTTATTTATTAGGTGTACAAAATGAAACTCAGCCACAGGGTAAATTTGAATTTTGTAGATTTTAGCCGAGTTTCATTTTGTACACCTAATATACCTTATTTGTACGTTTTCAACAAATTTTATCTGAAAATTGATTGCACCGCATCTTCTATTAGTCGATGGATATTATCGATGGGGGATTTGAAAGTGGAAAAAAAAAGGTCAGGTATATTAGGCTGTTGTTTGCTATCAGATATTCCCGCGCTCAGGTGGTCCTTACAGCCTCCCCCACTGTTTGTCTTTGTCCAATAAAGCGGCCAGCTCTAGATAGAATTACGACTTAATCACCCCCTATTCCTTTAGTAGCCAAAACGATTAATTTACAGTCAATAAAATTCACTTTATAAACAACTTTCTTTAACCGTCGACCAATTAAAATTGAGATTTGTTGGATTTCATTTTAGACAATTGAAAATTTATGTTTTTTTATGGAGATAAGAAAGAGAAAATGGTTTTATAGAATTAGAGATTGACTTTGGGCGTAAAGGAAATAGGGGAATCGTTCCAGGTTAGATTTTGGAGCGGATAAAGTTATATGTCCCTGAGTAAAAGGGACAAACGTGCCAAAACTACCAGGGGCTAAGCCCGAAATGGGCAGAGCTCCAAATACTCCGTCATAATTTATATCTAAAGCCCGCCTCTCCTATCTCACTCGAAGGTGCGACGATTCCCTCTCTCGTACAGTCCGAGTGACGAAACGCCGAGAAAATGGACGTTTACGAGGTTCGCTACTTCCCATGGAAGTGATCCATCAATCCTCGGGGGTTGCGAACACGATAATCAAACCAACAAGTTTATCAGAGAAAACAGGAAGGGATGGATGACCTTTGGACAGTAAGTGTAATCTATCGCTTGATACAACGCCCTAAAGAAAACGTAATTATAAACAAAATGTTTAAAAATAACAGTTTGAAGAGCTTCCAAATAAAACATTTTCAAAGAAGCTATAGCTTTGTTCCATCCGTAGTTTGAAACTCCTGGAGCACGCGCAGAATGATTGTACGTCAACTTTGACGTCGTCGAAACATAGTTGATCGGTATAAATCAGTGTTTCTCAATCTTTTTGAAGTCTGCCCCCTCCTAAGAAGAGGAAAATACTTACCACCGCGGTTAAGTTTTTACCCTTTACTAAATGGGCCAGTTAACTTTTTGCCCTTTACTTAACGAACTGGTTAATTTTTTTAACAGGCGGTTAAGATTTTGCCCTTCACTTAACGGGCCGGTTAATTTTTTTAACGGGGGTTAACTTTACCCTTTACTTAACGGGCCGGTTAACTTTTTGCCCTTTACTTAACTGGCCGATTAAATTTTTAACGGGCAGTTAAGTTTTTACCTTTTACTTAGAGGGCCGGTAAAATTTTTTAACAGGGCGGTTAAGTTTTTGTCCTTTACTAAACGGGCCGGTTAAGTTTTTGTCCTTTACTTAACGGGCCGGTTAAGTTTTTGCCCTTTACTTAACGGGCCGGTTAACTTTTAACGGGCGATTTAGTTTTTCCCCTTTACTTAACGGGCCGGTTAAATTATTTAACGGGCGCTTAAGTTTGTGCCCTTTACTTTTCGGGCGGCATTTAAAATTAAACAAAAAAAGGACTCACGCTAACGCCTCCATGGCTGGCCACTTAGCCATTTCCCCCCTATCGCCCAAATTTTGCATAACGCCCCACAGTAACTTCTCAGTGCCCCCCCCCCCCTCCATCGTTGAGAATCACTGGAATAGATCATTATTCGATTTGACCCACCGGTGTCTGGATGACCCCAAAAAACCGACGTTGAGGGTAAAACAATATCTTTTTTAGGAAAATATACTAAAATTGGACTTATAGCTAAGCTAAACTTACTATCCGAACATAAATTTTTTACTCGCTTCTTTTTTATTGGAATAAACAAAAGAAAAATTAAAAAGCTTTCAAAGTTGTAAAAACAAAGAGTTTTATAGAAGTTTATCCCACCCACTGGCCATCGAATCGGGAACATCAATCAACCCCTTGTTTGCTCCTCGTATCAAAAACTTCGGTTTAACCCCATCCCACTCGGTAGACTTTTACGAATGAGAAAAACCGGGAAGTGCTTTTGATGTTTCACTAATTGAAAACATATTTTACGAATCCGTGTCGACTCTTAAATTAAACAGCGTCGTCGTATTCGAGAAACTAAACAACGCTTTAATTTGTTGGGAAGCACAAGGTTGACTAGCGCCGTTCCACCTGTCCCTCAAGCACTTGAGTTAGATTAACTACACCCCCGTCCCCCTTTTCAGGCAGACCGAGCCATTTCCGCCCTTTCTCTTAATGTAATCAAATCGTTTGTCTCTAATTCTCACAAGATTTGTGGTAGAAGAAAGACAGATAAAATCCTAATACTTGCATCAAAATTAAAGTATTAGGTGAACAAAATGAAACTCGGCTAAAATCTACAAAATTCAAATTTACCCTGTGGCTGAGTTTCATTTTGTACACCTAATAAATAAAAATTGTAGGAAATTTAATTCTCTATAAATTTGTACTAAATTTTTTTTTCTAGGATGCACCATTTTCGGAAAACATTTTTTTTTTTTAAATAAATTTATCTTGAAAACAGTGCGTCCTAGAGAAAAAATGAATAGAACAAAAATTAAAGAGAATTAAACTTCCAACAGATTTTATTTAGTGCATTTTTTCAATATCTGTAACGGTTTACGATTTACAAGCCTTTAAAAATTAACCTTCTTAATGGTTATACTTCAATTACCTTCTTAGACGGAGAAGGTCCACTTTTGATGGACTTTAACGCCTAAAATGTTTAAAATTTTGAAAAAATGAACTACTAGGTGTACAAAATGAAACTCGGCTAAAATCTACAAATTCAATTTACCCTGTGGCTGAGTTTCATTTTGTACAATTAAAGTAGTTCGCTTGGTCGCTTTTTTTTTTTTTTTTTTTTTCGGCAACGCTTTTCTAAAAGTTTTCCTTCATTACGGTTCGTTTGACTTTAAGTTTATAATAAAGTTAGACGTCTCTGAAATGTTTGCTAAGTTTGCACTTGACAATGTCCTCTGCGTCTGACGAGCCTCCTCCTTCCACAAAGGGTCTTCTCATCTACAATTAATCACGTGGCCTACCCATAATCCAAATCAGCTTCATACTTAAATTATTTTTGAAGAACACGTTTAATGAATAACTTCCCCAAAAAAAAAACTCTAGACCTTTGCTAAGAATTAAATTTATGATTAAAACCTGAAAATAAACCGTGAGGACCATCCGGCCTTCCGGCCGTCCCCATTTTTGTGAAATTATATCCTTAATATCCTGAATCGGCCTCAGGAACTATCTTGGAATCTTGCTGATTTTTTTATACAGTGAAACTTCCCTTAACGGACACCTCTTAAAAGCGGACATCTCCCTTCAACGGACAAATTCTGATTCCCCGGCGTTAAAACATAGGAAAAGGTATTCTAAATATTTCTATAAAGCGGACACTCTCAATAACGGACGCGGACAGCCTGAAAAATTCAATTTTACCCCTAAAAGTCTCCTATAAGCGGACAGCACGTTTTTTCAAGGACAAAGTTTATTGACATTCTGTTGTTCTAGAGATGTTTTGTTTACATTTTGCATCTTACTTATGATCTTTGACCTTAGTTAATCCCTTTTTGTCCCTCGCCATGTCTTTTATTTATAAAATTCAGTTCTACTCTTGACTTCACTTCAAAATTACCGACTTTTTAAAAGTTTAATTTTTTATTTTTAATATGTATGTACTTATTATGTAATATCGTATATATGTATGTAATAATACATATTATGTTTTCCTAATCAGAAATTAAACTTCATTTTCATTTTTTTCAAAAGTTTTTAACTTCCTTAAAGAAGTTATTGCGTTTTTTTTTTCCTATTTTCCGAAAAGCGGACACCTCTATATAGCGGACAAATTTCCGGTCCCCAGGAGTGTCCGTTATTGGGAAGTTTCACTGTAATTAATTAATAATTGATCAATTAACAATTGATTAGAAAATATCGGCTATAATAATAACTCTGCACTTGAAGCCATACTCGTATTCCTCAGTAACTGGTAAAGGACTTTTCTATAAATAAAAACTCACTTTTATTGATATTTTACTTTTTATCTCTTCGTTTTTATTGCGGAAAAAAAAATCATAGCAAAATAATATGAGTAGTTCAATAAAAAAATTTTCTCTTAAAATTTAAGGAGTGTAAAATAGAAGATGAAAGTTCAATAAAAAGAAAATCGTAAGAAATAAAGGAGTTGAGAGCTGAGTGAACTGAGGCTGTTATTTTACTTAAGCAACAACAGTCGTAAAAGTGTTTGCTCCCCAAGTTGGGTGATTGCTTGAAGGATCACTTTGCTTTTTTCTCTTCGTAATTTAATACATTTAATTTTTCGTTTATTATTACATGATGGAAAGGGATTGAAAGTTATGGCAAGGGGAAGTCGGTAAAAGTATTTAGATCAGTTGCCATTTGAATTGGAACTAGAACTTTTATGTACAGTGAAACTTCCCTTTACGGACACCTCTTAAAAGCGGACATCTCCATTCAACGGACAAATTCTGATTCCCCGGCGTTAAAACATAGGAAAATGTATCCTAAATATATCTATAAAGCGGACACTCTCAATAACGGACGCGGACAGCCTGAAAATTCAATTTTACCCCTAAAAGTCTCCTATAAGCGGACAGCACGGTTTTTCAAGGATAAAGTTTATTGACATTCTGTTGTTCTAGAGATGTTTTGTTTACATTTTGCATCTTACTTATGATCTTTGACCTTAGTTAATCCCTTTTTGTCCCTCGCCATGTCTTTTATTTATAAAATTCAGTTCTACTCTTGACTTCACTTCAAAATTACCGACTTTTTAAAAGTTTAATTTTTTATTTTTAATATGTATGTACACGTGTAATATTCTATATATGTATGTAATAATACATATTATGTTTTCCTAATCAGAAATTAAACTTCATTTTTCATTTTTTTAAAAGTTTTTTTTTTTCCTATTTTCCGAAAAGCGGACACCTCTATACACGTATAGCGGACAAATTTCCGGTCCCCAGGAGTGTCCGTTATTGGGAAGTTTCACTGTATTTTAAAATTATGAATTGAATGATGAAGTTTTTAATTTGGCTTTAACATAATCTTTCTTATGCTTTTCCTTCTTGCATTCATTTTTTTTAGGTGTGTTTTATCCTACTTTTACTCGCTCATCCTGATCTCCATTTTACTGCTTCCTTAATAGCTTTCCACTTACTTTCCGGGCCTTTTGTCTTTTTTCTTTTTTCCGATAGACGTGGACAACTTTTTGTATTAAGGGAACATGTGTGAGCCTCCTTACGAAAAACTCCTTTTGGAAGCAGTAAAACTCACCTAAAGATCAATCTTTTCGCGAAGTCTTCAAAGTAATTTATATAAAAAGGAAAAGGTGGATGGAATTTTCGCTATTGCCTTTTTATATAACCATTTTTTACTTTCTCAAAGGGAAGTTATTATTATATTATTCGGGGTTTTCTGATCTGCCAATTTTTTAATCTTTCTTAAAGACGTTATTGTGATACCCACCAAGTATGGTTTTTGGGGAAGATTCTTCTTTCCGACACGCAAGCGTCAAATCGAATATCGATACTTGAAATTATACATCTCCCCCTCTATACTTCTCCCTCCTTAAACTTCCCCCTCCTATTTTGTTCCTTCTCTTCAAGGAAGTTTTCGTTGGAAGCTCATCAAACAGGTGTACAAAATGAAACTCAGCCAGAGGGTAAATTTGAATTTTGTAGATTTTAGCCGAGTTTCATTCTGTACACCTAGTAGTTCATTTTTTCAAAATTTTAAACATTTTAGGCGTTAAAGTCCATCAAAAGTTGATCTTCTCCGTGTAAGAAGGTTATTGAAGAATAACCATTAAGAAGGTTAATTTTTAAAGACTTTTAAATCGTAAACCGTTACAGATATTGAAAAAATGCACTAAATAAAATCTGTTGGAAATTTAATTTTCTTTAATTTTTATTCTATCCCTTTTTTCTCTAGGACGCACTGTTTTCAAGATAAATTTATTTTAAAAAAATTATTTTCCGAAAATGGTGCATCCTGGAAAAAAATAATTACTTAAGTGCATATTTATAGAGAATTAAATTTCCTACAATTTTTATTTATTAGGTGTACAAAATGAAACTCAGCCAGAGGGTAAATTTGAATTTTGTAGATTTTAGCCGAGTTTCATTCTGTACACCTAGTAGTTCATTTTTTCAAAATTTTAAACATTTTAGGCGTTGAAGTCCATCAAAAGTTGATCTTCTCCGTGTAAGAAGGTTATTGAAGAATAACCATTAAGAAGGTTGATTTTTAAAGGCTTGTAAATCGTAAACCGTTACAGATACTGAAAAAATGCACAAAATAAATCTGTTGGAAATTTAATTCTCTTTAATTTTTGTTCTATTAATTTTTTCTCTAGGACGCAGTGTTTTCAAGATAAATTTATTTTTAAAAAAATTATTTTTCGAAAATAGTGCATCCTAGAAAAAAATCATTAAGTGCTAATTTATAGAGAATTAAATTTCCTACAATTTTTATTTATTAGGTGTACAAAATGAAACTCAGCCAGAGGGTAAATTTGAATTTTGTAGATTTTAGCCGAGTTTCATTTTGTACACCTAATAATACCTTTATTTGTTATTAAATAAAAAGTTGTCTGAGAGAACTAAAACTGTTATGTTTAAGGATTACTGAAAATGATTGGAAGAGGGGAAATCGAATCTATGATATTTGGTTCGATACACAAAAAATTGCAATAATAAATCAATCCAGCGTTTATCTTGTTTTTCCCATCTGGTCACAAACAATCCCAAGTTCTACATTTGATTTAAAACATAAATTAAATTAATAATTTTACGAGGAAAGAGAAAGGATAACATATTATGGCTTTAATAGTGAGATGTGTACCTAGTTAGTGGTAAATGTGGTCGTTATAAGTGCAGAGGACGGTTTTATTGTGGATGTGACGCATAATATATTAGGGCGGGTTGGAAGCATTCCATGAAAGGAGCCAGTTTTCGAGAGGCTCCGTGGTGAAAACGAGATTCCTACGTGATCTGCTTCGAAGACTTTTTGACTCACCGACTCTTCCCCTTTTTCTCGACGATTGATTTGATTGGAACGCTCTTGTTATCAACAAAATCACCTCCAGGTTATTATCTCCTGAGTGGGTAAATCATTGTTGAGTCAAGCGAAGCATTAAAATGCATGGGGTGGGGCCGTTAGGATGGGAGTTGGACGCGCGCGACGTGAATGCATTTAAAGCCCCCATCACCGACACCATATAATTCTCTAATTGCCTTCACTTTGATTATTTACAAAACGCTTTTTTACCTTCCCTCAAATACTTGTATAAAAGCGAATCCAATCTAATTCAAAATAAATCACGGTTTTCTCTTAGCACTAGGGCTAACAAACTGCTGAACCTTTTAATTTATGGGAAACGTTTTGATAATTACAAATCAACCCTCAATATTTTTTTATTTTATTTTTTTATACAGGGTGTCCGGAAACACATGGCAAGCGGCATGGAGAGCGTTAAAAAGTGGTTTTACGAAAAAAAGTTAAATGTAAACCCCGCTTAATTTAAATCAAAGAATTTGATGGTGTAGTTTAAAATCCGCCTGGATATACAGGGTGTCCCAGACACAACCTAACTTCGTTATTTCAAATGAGAACCCCTATTTTGTATTTCAGATTCGTAATCTACGCAAAATTTCAAGTAGATTTGAGTACTCATATGACAATTTTGGACAACTTTTAAAAAATGTCAAAATTTAGCGTTTTTTGCGCTAAAATCCGTTAAAATTGACCTAGGAGACTCGTTTTTTTTTTAATTCCACTTATTTTTTCCCGAAGAATCCAACTGTCTCAAATTTGAGCATCTTCGCATTCAGCATCACGAGATTTCGTCGCTAGTGGCCTTTTTTCAAGTTTAACTCCAAATTCCATACTTCAAAAATGGAAATTAGCGATTTGTTGACGGAATTTTAATTTTTGATGCATAAACACAAAGACGCTGTAGCTCTTTCAAAATTTGTGGTCCGAAAGAAAAATTCCTTTCAACAAGTGCTAATTTTCATTTCTGAACTAAAAATTTGGGTTCTAACTTGAAAAAAGGCCATTAGCGACGAAATCTCGTGATGCAGAATGCGAAGATGCTCAAATTTGAGACAGTTGGATTCTTCGGGAAAAAATAAGTGGAATTAAAAAAAAACGAGTCTCCTAGGTCAATTTTAACGGATTTTAGAGCAAAAAACGCTAAATTTTGACATTTTTTAAAAGTTGTCCAAAATTGTCATATGAGTACTCAAATCTACTTGAAATTTTGCGCAGATTACGAATCTGAAATAAAAAATAGGGGTTCTTATTTGAAATAACGAAGTGAGGTTGTGTCTGGGACACCCTGTATATCCAGGCGGATTTTAAACTACACCATAAAATTCTTTGATTTAAATTAAGGGGGGTTTACATTTAACTTTTTTTCGTAAACCACTTTTTAACGCTCTCCCAGACGCTTGCCATGTGTTTCCGGACACCCTGTATAACTACATGTACTCGTACCTGGAGGATCCGGAAATTCTCTATAGTGCGAAACTATGGGTAGAAGGAAAATAAAGGAAAAGATGTACGAACTCATGAAAAAGTACTAGTTTGAAGAGATAACAACGATAAAATTCCTTAGAGAGAAGGATCAATATAGGAGGGGATAGTATCAAGGAGGGGAAGTATAACGGAGGGGGAAGTACAACTCAGTGGAAGAATGACGGAAGGGAAGTCTAGGTAGGGGAAGTTTCATTTTTTTAAATTTTAACCTTTTTTTTTTGAAAAATTTTCCATTTTTTTCCGAAAAATTTTGTAAGTTATTTTTCCATTTTTCTTTTTCGAAAAATTTAACATTTTTTTTTTTCAGGGTCCACAATACCGTCTAATGAAAGTCAAGTAAAAAGTGTAGGAGAATGAAAAATAAGGAAATAGTCCACCTGATGAGGCGTATTATGCCGAAACCGGTCGTGGAATATCCGTTTTTTTCATTCTTTCTCCCTCTGTAACTTTTAATTGCAATTTTTTTTTGTTTAATTCAAATTCCTGGAGCATGCGCAGAAGGATTTCGACTTCAAAGACGTCAGATGGCATCGGATTTGACGGGCAAACGATTTGAACTCTAAATTGACGTTCAAATTCTTCTGCGCATGCTCCAGGAGTTTCAAACCAGTTTGAAAGTTATTTATTACCGTGACTTTTTAATGATTCCCTTAAATAAACGAGGGAGTTGGGTTGATTTTTTTCCTCTCGCAGGGAAAGCTCGTTTGAAAACGCCAGCACTATGTCATTTGGTTTTTATTACAAAATACGGTCTTTTACTTTTTAATTTTTATTGCGTCCGTATTCCGCAAGTTTAATGAATAATTCATTTATATAATTAGTTATTAGTACTAATTAAATAATTAGTAAATTATTTACTATCTAAGAATCACCAATAAAGAGGAAGAAATGACTGTGATAACGGGTATCTCACGACACGTTTCGGCTTAAAGAGAAGGAACAATACAGGAGGGGAAGTATAACGGAGGGGGAATTATAAAGGAGGGGAAGTATAACGGAGGGGGAGTATGCATGATGGAGAAGTATAAAATTTGTTGAAAATCGGTTCAAAACTGTGACCGAAAAGTTTTTCAGAAAAATGCTAAGGACGGCCGGACGGAACCGCAGACAAAGTTAAGATCAGTATTGATTCCATAATCGCTTTGACCCTCCGGGGTCTGGGAGACCCTTCCCCCAAAACGTAGAGGGTATTACAGTATTTTCTTTAAGAAAGTTAAAAAGTTAGGGATGGTGAAAGTAGGGATAAAGTAGTAAGAATTCAGGGACAAAAATAAAATTTACCTAAAACAAAAATAAAAAAGCGATCAAAAACGAATAGAAGAAAAAAAATGCTTCGAGATAACCTTTGAAAGGGATAAAATCTCAAAAGGGAGCTTTCAAGTAACGACTTCTCGAATGGATTTTTTTTTCTCTTGCCTTCCGTGTGATCAGTTAACCGTTTAAGACCGAAATAGAGAGTGGATGAAAAAGGGAAAAGCTGAGAGAAAAAAAAAGAAGAAGAAGAAGGTTAACCTCCCGTTGAGAAGAAATGAGGGATTCGAAAATGGTGGATGCAATCGGAAAATTGATCAGGACAAAAACAGCGAGTATGACAGGGGGGATCATAAGAAAAACTGAGGCTGCTCATGACGTTTTCAAGAGTTATCAATTTTACCGTGTACAATTAACAGCAGAGACTCCCTCTCCCGATAAAAATAGCCACCAATCATTCCCGCACAAATTGGTTGGAAAAATTGTAACTTTTTGAAGAAGAAATCCATGAACAGTTTTAGTTTCAAATAAATCTGGTTTCATGAATATATTTATATTCTTCTGAATAAATCGCCTCACTTTTTAAACAAGTTTGAAACATTCTTCCTTCATGAAAATACCTACCGTTTTATAAATAAATAATAAAATAAAACGAAAATGCTTTTACTCCCATACTAAAAGAGGCTTTTTGCTTTTATTTTTGTCACTTTTAACTTTGTAATGAGGTCGTTAGGTGATATAGGGCAAAATAATTTTCTAAATTAAAATATTATGTAAATTATTTGGCCCCGGGCCGCAATACCATAGTATGGGTCTTAGGGGAGTTAACTAAAGTAATTAGGGCCACAACTCTTTTTTTTTTTTTTTTTTTTTTTTCCACCCACCCCAACAACGGCGAAAGAATATATAATGTCCAGGAACGAAAATATAAGTGGAAAAGCTCAAAAATATTTTAAAAAATTCCCCACTTTCTCGTTGTTACCCAATTTAACCAGTACCACCAACTTAATAATTAACAAAAAAAATTATAATCAAATAAATGAATACTTAAGTTTTTTTTCTTTAAGTCCCGCTAATGGAGCTATTTATTCAGGTACATATTTGTTCATTTATTATTAAAATTTATTAATTCATATTTCGCTTTTAATTTTAATTTAAATGATAAAAATTAAGCAGTACCTACTTACCATTTTGTAAAATTTCTTATATTTTCTTACATTTCTTCAGTTTCTTTATTAAAGGAACCAGAATACCGGCGAGAAAGGAGCCAGAATACGAGAGTGAAAAGGAGCCAGAATATCGGTGAAAAAGGAGCCATAATATCGGTGTGAAAAGGAGCCAAAATTCCTGTGTTAATGGAGCCAGAATACCGGTATTAAAGGAGCCAGAACACCGGTGTGAAAGGAACCAGAATAACGGTGTGAAAAGAAACCAGAATAACGGTGTGAAAGGAGCCAGATAACCGATGTTATAGGAGCCAGAATACATGTGTGAAAAGGAGCCAGAATATCGGTAAAAAAGGAGCCATAATACTGGTGAGAAAGTGAGCCAAAATTCTAGTGTAAATGGAGCCAGAATACCGGTGTGAAAGGAACCCGAATAACGATGTGAAAGGAGCTAGATAATTGTTGTTAAAGGAGCCAGAATACCGGTCTGAAAAGAAACTAGAATACCGTTGTGAAAATGAGCCAGAATAGCCAGAATTTAAATGCAAAGCAGTAGGTACCTACTTACCACTTAGTAAAATTTCCCATATTTTCTTACATTTCATCAGTTTTTTTTTGAAATTTGACTAAGTAAATAAGTTTTTTGAACATCGCAGAATAAAGTTTTAAAAAACAAACGTCCGATTATTCATTATTCATTAAATAAACCAATAATTAAAAACATTATGTTAAATAATCCCTTATATTAATCTGTACCTGGGCGTTCATTCCTAATTTAAGAACAACAAAAATTAAAAAACCTGTTTTAGAAGAACATTTTTTTTTCTAGATGGAATGTAAATGTGGATTTCTGATTTCTTTCTTCAAAATGTATAAGGTTTTTTTTTTTGTAGTTGCTGCTGCTGAGGGGATTCGGCTCGTTTCTTCCAAGTAGGGTTTCATTATGGTCAGGTCATGAGGGAGACGGAATACGTGGCCTTCTTTCTCTCTCCGAGCGTAATAAGAAAGTGCTTAGCTGTCATTGAGCTTGACCGCCTCTCTGTTTACTCAAAGGGTGCAACGGGGAGCAATTCGAGCCCGAAAACCCTTTTTCCATGCATAGAAACCCTCACTCGGAAAGGGCCTTCCCATTGTTCAGAAAGGGCGAATATCAATTAAACCCTGATGCGCATTAATTATGTCTATTGATCTTTTCGAAAATTGCAACTCTCTATAGAATCCCCCCGTTATTAGTTTGCAGTCCAACACACCTGTTTTTGTTTGCATTGTCCAATTTCATATTTGGTTTGTCCCAATAAACCAAAGTTTATCGACGAAAATGACAATAATGCGACCTATACATTCTCGATTATTGGATTTTAATGATTAATTTTTAAGTTGAGAGAAGAAGAAATAATTAACTATAGATTTAATGAGAATATAGGTAGGTACATTTGAAGGAAGGGTAGTAGTTCGTCCCACGCCCGTTTTCCGCAGAGTAGAACTTTGTTGTTAAACATAAAGAGATTTTAATTGGGACAAGTGCCCTACGGGCTTAAAGCCGTTTGCTTAACCTTCTACCCTGAGGAGGGGATGAAGGGGGTTGAGAAACATATTTAACAATTAGGAAGAACCCTTACGACACAGTAGACTGTAAATATCAATTTATTAAGCCTGCGGTGTTCCTTATCTACTTAAAAAAAAAGAAGAAAAAAAGCAACACTTTTTAGGTATTTTTTAAAACTCTTGTCCCCCTTTTTTTCCCCCATTTTTTCTATACCGTGATTGCGCATTTTTTCTCTTGTTTCAACAGTTCAGGCACATGCGCTTTTTTTTTTTTTTTTTTTTAAATGTGTGATTTATTGAAAATGTGTAATCCCGTAACCGGAATGTGTCGTGTAAGCCAGAATGCCGGAGTTAAAGGAGCCAGGATTTCGGTGAAAAAGGAGCCAAAATGCCGATGTTAATGAAGCCAGAATAACGGTGTTAAATGGAGCCAAATAACCGGTGTTAAAGGAGCCTACCGTTGTGAAAATGAGCCAGGATACGGGTGTGTAAAGGAGGCTGAACACCGGTGTTAAATGGAACCAAATAACCGGTGTTAAAGGAGCCAGAATAGCGTTTTGAAAAGGAGCCAGAATACCTTTGTGAAAAGGAGCCAGAATACGGGTGTGAAAAGGAGCCTGAACACCGATGTTAAACGGAGCCAAATAACCGGTGTTGAAGGAGCCAGATTACCGGAGTGAAAAGGAGTCAGAATAGGTGTTAAATGAGCCAGAATACTCATGTGAAAAGGAGCCAGAATACGGTGTGAAAAAGAGCCAGAACACCGGTATGAAAAGAAACCACAATACCGGTGTAAAAAGGAACCAGAATACCGGTGTTAATGGAGCCTGAATTCTTTTGTAAAAAGGAGACTGAATACGGGGTGAAACGGAGCCTGAACACCGGTGTTAAATGGAGCCAAATAACCGGTGTGGAAGGAGCCAAATAACCGGTGTGGAAGGAGCCAGATTATCGGAGTGAAAAGGAGCCAGAATACGGATGTGAAAAGGAGCCAGAAAACCGGTGTTAATGGAGCCAGAAAACCGGTGAGAGAGGAGCCAGAATATCTGTGAAAAAGGAGCCAGGATTTTGGTGTAAAAGGATCCAAATGCCGGTGTTGATGAAGCCAGAATACCGGTGTTAATGGAGCCAGAATACCGGAGTTAAAGGAGCATGAATACCGTTGTGAAAAGGAGCCAGAATACCGTAGTGAAAAGGTGCCAGAATACGGGTGTGAAAAAGAGCCAGAATACGGGTGTGAAAAAGTGTCAGAACACCGGTATGAAAAGAAACCACAATACCGGTGTAAAAATTAACCAGAATACCGGTGTTAATGGAGCCAGAATTCTTCAGTAATAAGGAGCCAGAATACGGGTGTGAAAAGAAGCCTGAACACCGGTGTTAAATGGAGCCAAATAACCGGTGTGGAAGGAGCTAGATTACCGGAGTGAAAAGGAGCCAGAAAACCGGTGTTAATGGAGCCTGATTTCCGGTGAGAGAGGAGCCAGAATACCATTGTGAAAAGGAGCCAGGATTTCGGTGTAAAAGGAGCCAAAATGCTGGTGTTAATGAATCCAGAATACCGGTGTTAATGGAGCCAGAATACCGGTGTTAATGGAGCCAGAATACCATTGTGAAAAGGAGCCAGAATACGGGTGTGAAAAAAAGCCAGAACACCGGTGTGAAAAGAAACCAGAAAACCGGTGTTAATGGAGCCAGATTTCCGGTGAGAGAGGAGCCAGAATATCTGTGAAAAAGAGCCAGGATTTCGGTGAAAAAGGAGCCAAATGCCGGTGTTAATGGAGCCAGAATACCGGTGTTAATGGAGCCAGAATACTTGTGTTAATGGAGCCAGAATACCGGTGTTAAAAGGAGCCAGAATACGAGTGTGAAAAAGAGTCAGAACACCGGTATGAAAAGAAACCACGATACCGGTGTAAAAAGGAACCAGAATACGGGTGTTAATGGAGCCTGAATTCTTCTGTTAAAAGGAGCCAGAATACGGGTGTGAATAAGAGCCAGAACACCGGTGTTAAATGGAGCCAAATAACCGGTGTTGAAGGAGCCAGATTACCGGAGTGAAAAGGAGCCAGAATAGGTGTTAAAGGAGCCAGAATATAGAAAAAAGGTTGCCGTGGTTAAATAAAACAGAAAAAAAAAACACTTTCGGAAACAATCGTCGACTAATATTAGTTGTAAGTTGCATTGGGGGTGGAGTAGACAGGGCAGTGGTTAGAAAAGTTTTAGAAATTAAACTTTTTTTTTTTCCTCGAGAAATAACTTGGGTCGTCGTCGTCGTCGGGTAGAACAGATGTTGTTGAAAGTTCTAGACAAAGAAAAACCGTACAATTTCACGAAGGGGCCCGTTCGGGGTGGTACGGTGACAAGGAAGCGGATAAAGGAAGAAAAAAAAAAAGGTGCGGGCGGTAAAAGTTGAAAACTCACTAAAGGAATGTAAAATGTGAAGAGAATAATAATCTGCACAAAAAAAAATCGTTTTGAACTTGTATTGGACATCATTATAAACCAGAAATCGACTTTTTGAATACACTTTTCTTTATAACTTACGAAAGTGACTTGGAAAATTTTTTATTTGGAAGCAAATATTTTCGTTGTGCCACTCGTTTTCTTACATTTCTTTTTTACTTAAATTATTAACTTAAAAAGGCATTATTTTACAAAATTTTCAGGAGTTTCATTATTAACGGAGGAAAAACCGGCGGTTTTCAGGCCAATAAGCAAGGAAAATGCCACATTAAAATAACCGCGGAAAACGCCAGGAATTTTATTTTTTTCTCTGACAAGGCTTTTCAAATAACTATTTGAGTGGTAAATTTAATATATTATTAGAATCATAAGCTCGGAAACCTTTTATAAAATGAAATTATTTCGTTAAATTAGCGAATGGTAGATTAAATTGAGGTATAAATGAAATAGAAAATGTCAAAAGGCCAACGCCGGTTTAACTGCCGTTTTATTCATGTTAGCTTGTCCGTAGGTACATAGGTGAATGGGAAAAAAAGTTTCAATTTTTTTTTTAATCGTCTTAAACTTCATTAAAACTGTTTACGATCTTCCCTGGAATTTAATTTACTATGTTTCAAAACGGCTAACTTTTATTAACTAATAAAATATTTTATGATGAATTTCATTTTTAGTGCAATAAATATCTAGTTTTAGGGCACCTGAGCTAAAAAGTTATATTTTCACTTCTTTACATTAAGGAGAACAGTAAAAAATAAAAATAAAAAAAAGATTTTCTGAAAGAAATCTGCTCAAAATGATTTTTGTGAGTTTACGATACCAGAACAACTCGCAGGCGAAAGCATTCGTGTGTTTTTATTTCCTGCGTTTTTTTCAAACGTTTATCTTGGAGATTTGCGAAAAGCAAACTATTAGGTGTACAAAATGAAACTCAGCCACAGGGTAATTTGAATTTTGTAGATTTTAGCTGAGTTTCATTTTGTACTCCTAGCAGTTCATTTTTTCAAAATTTTGAACATTTTAGGCGTTGAAGTCCATCAAAAGTTGACCTTCTCCGTGTAAGAAGGTTATTGAAGTATAACCATTTAGAAGGTTAATTTTTAAAGGCTTGTAAATCGTAAACCGTTACAGATATTGAAAAAATGCACAAAATAAAATCAGTTGGAAATTTAATTCTCTATAATTTTTATTCTATTCATTTTTTCTCTAGGACGCACTGTTTTCAAGATAAATTTATTTAAAAAAAAATTATTTTCCGAAAATGGTGCATCCTAGAAAAAACAATTAAATACAAATTTATAGAAAATTTAATTTCCTTCAATTTTTATTTATTAGGTGTACAAAATGAAACTCAGCCACAGGGTAAATTTGAATTTTGTAGATTTTAGCCGAGTTTTATTTTGTACACCTAATAGTATGATAATACGAGGGAGTTCATTTTTTTCCTCTCGGAAGAAAAGCTCGTTAGGAGAGGGAAAATAATCAAACGAGCCCTCCTTGCGAGAAGAAAAAAATCAACCCATTGTGCTATCAAACAAGTTTGAATTTAGGCAAATCTTAAACATGAATTGTACATGAAAATAATGAATCTTAGTGATTGAAGCCTTGTTTTGAAAATTCCTCCAGGGGTTTTTAACCGAGATTTTCCGAGGGTTCAGGTGTGCCACCTTGATAAAGTACCTACCTAGTTTTACAATAAGTGGGTAAAACCGGAGAAAGGACAAGGCCATACATTTAAGGGTCGGCCTGGGGAGTAGCGGGGAACCTCTTTCGCTTCCTCCGCCCTACGAAACCTATTCCACGCACCTCATTCTCCCAAAAAGCTTTTTCACCCCCCCCCCCCCCCCAAGTAATCACACTCACTATTTCTTCACTTTTACATATTGATGGAACATCACTTGTCAAAAGATGGGAAAAATCTTAATATACCTTTGTTCCAACTCAAGTTTAAAACTGGTTTGAAACTCTTGGAGCATGCGTAGAAGGATTGTTCAAATCGTTTTTTCGTAAATTTGAAGTCTTCTGACGTCACATTTGACGTGCAGATACTTCTACGCATGCTCCAGGAGTTTCAAATCAGTTTCAAACTGCGTTTCTAACAAACCTAATACTTTTTTTAATTTTCCTTCCAGAGGTAAAAATTTTACATCACAAAAAAATTTTTACAGCTTTGACCTCTGTAAACTAAAGACTTCACTGCATAAAAACATCTTAATCAAAAAGTTTATAATCGCTTAAAGATTTCATAAAAAAAATAAGGGGTCCTAAAAAAAATTATAAAATGAGGTAAAATTATTTTATTTGGATCCCTTTTTCGTTTGTGAAGGGTGGGAAATTAAAGGAGTATTTCTATGAAGGGCTCGAAATTTACATTTAATTAAAACTTCATTAATCGTTCTTTTTACAGTTTTAAAATAATTCAAAATTTAATAATTTAGTTATAAGAAAAATAATTTTGTTTTTTTCTATAAAACTTTTGAAACGTGCACTGGAGCCAGTTTTTCCGAGTCAAAAAAGAGCTTTTCCGAAAAGGGGAGGGCGCGGGCAACTTGCGAAGAAGGGCCCCAGATGACAAATGGACGAACGAACCAACGCCGCACGTCTCGACAAGAGCAATTTGTCAAATTCACGTTAGTTCCAGCTGAAAGCTCCACACCCAGTCTCCCTCCGTGGACTTTCCTCTTTGAAAAATTTACCTCGATAACAAAACAAATGAATTTTTTTCTCCCGAAAATATCGCAGCATTAACATATTTCAAACTAATAACTAATTATTCCAGAGAGTATTGACTAATTCAATGATCACTGGAGAATAATGCACCTGTCACTTTGGTGACACAGCAGATTATCCACCAATTACGTTGGATGACCAAAGGCAATACGTAGACATATTCATAGCATCTTAAAATTTATAATAATAAACGATATATTAGGTGTACAAAATAAAACTCAGCCACAGGGTAAATTTGAATTTTGTAGATTTTAGCCGAGTTTCATTTTGTACTCCTAGTAGCTCATTTTTTAAAATTATGAACATTTTAGACGTTAAAGTCCATCAAAAGTTGACCTTCTCCTTGTAAGAAGGTTATTGAAGTATAACCATTAAGAAGGTTAATTTTTAAAGGCTTGTAAATCGTAAACCGCTACAGATATTGAAAAAATGCACTAATAAAATCAGTTGGAAATTCAATTCTCTTTAATTTTTATTCTATTCATTTTTTCTCTAGGACGCACTGTTTTCAAGATAAATTTATTTTAAAAAAAATTATTTTCCGAAAATAGTGAAATTAATACAAATTTATGCTTTTCATGGTCTTAAATCCGCTACATTTGGTATTTTTTAAAGGAAGTTGATGTCTTTCTGGGACAACCTGTATACCAAAATCAAAATCTACCGGAGTCGATTCCCCGTCCAAAAATAAGGGGAATTGAACTTTTTTTTCTTGGACTAAATGCTTTGCCGTAAAGTTGCTGGTCCACTCTATTTGTGACACCCTGTATAGCGATCGTTGTTTCAATAAAGTACTACATCATTTCAAAATTTAACTGAATCTTTAAGCGGATACTGCTTTTAGAGGTGGATCCCGGCCGCCAAACAGTTTTCGGCTTATAAAGCTTTTGCTTTGAACCCAATACATTAGCAAGTCATGAGTTTTCTAAACATCTGTTGTCCAACCAGGCGATCGGTAGTAACTGACGGGAGGAGGGGGGCTTAAAGGGTTTTGACATGCATGACAATATTGCAACGAAAGCACCATTGCAGTACGTGACAGGACATTTTCCAACATTTCCAGGCACCCGCTTTTTTCTTTTCTATCTACCTAGTTAGAATGAAAAAATATACTAAAAAACTTAGAGATTTAATAAACCCTGTACTAAAATAGTCCATCTGACGAGGCGTATTAGCGTATTACGCCGAAACCGATCGCGGAATATCCGTTTTTAAATGTGTATTCCAAATATAATAAATAAAACTTGTAGGAAATTTAATTCTCTATAAATTATACTTAATTATTTTTTTCTGGGATGCACCATTTTCGGAAAATAATTTTTTTTAAAAATAAATTTATCTTGAAAACAGTGCGTCCTAGAGAAAAATGAATTGAATAAAAATTAAAGAGAATTGAATTTTCAACAGATTTTATTTAGTGCATTTTTTCAATATCTGTAACGGTTTACGATTTACAAGCCTTTAAAAATTAACCTTCTTAATGGTTATACTTCAATAACCTTCTTACACGGAGAAGGTCAACTTTTGATGGAGTTTAACGCCTAAAATGTTCAAAATTTTGAAAAAATGAACTACTAGGTGTACAAAATGAAACTCGGCTAAAATCTATAAAATTCAAATTTACCCTGTGGCTGAGTTTCGTTTTGTACACCTAATAAATAATAATTGTAGGAAATTTAATTCTCTATAAATTTGTACTTAATTATTTTTTTCTAGGATGCACCATTTTCGGAAAATAATTTTTTTTAATAAATTTATCTTGAAAACAGTGCGTCGTAGAGAAAAAATGAATAGAATAAAATTAAAGAGAATTAAATTTCCAACTTTTTTATTTAGTGCATTTTTTCAATATCTGTAACGGTTTACGATTTACAAGCCGTTAAAAATTAACCTTCTCAATGGTTATACTTCGATAACCTTCTTACACGGAGAAGGTCAACTTTTGATGGACTTTAACGCCTAAAATGTTCAAAATTTTGAAAAAATGAACTACTAGGTGTACAAAATGAAACTCGGCTAAAATCTATAAATTCAAATTTACCCGGTGGCCGAGTTTCATTTTGTACGCCTAATATTTTGATTCAAACTTAGAATAAACTGACATCGACGTAACAGAAGATAATCCACTTAAAGCTAAACTTTATCAATATAAGGGCCCAGATCGAACTTGATCTATGCGTTAATTATACAATTTCAACTAGTTTAGCCTAGTCTTACATTGATTCATGAAGATACGTGTTTCGGAATGCAGTCTATTGTTCATTGTGTTTCGAATCCCTTCACCAGATTCTCCCCATAACTCCCAGAATTAATCAAATAAAATTGTTAATAATTTTGATAACATTACATTCTCGTGTAATATTCAGGGACTTGAGAAGAGAATGCAAAAAATAAGGAAATAGTCCACCATGTCGAAACCGGTCGTGGAATATCCGTTTTTTTTTAATTCTTTCTCCCTCCTTAATAAAATGTATTTATTTTTATTATAAATTTATTTAATGCTTAAAATTTGATGAAATTTTGATTTTCAGAATTACTGGATATATTGGATTGAGAATTATTGAAATAGAATCCGAAAACATGAGAGTATGTAGTTAGCTCTACATAATTTAAATGAATAGGCTTTTGTCGATATAAATTGAATTATCTACCTACTAACAAAGGGAAGGCTTTCTTTGAAGTCTACCCCTTTAATAGAATCTAAGGAAAAATTAAATTATGTATTTCATATGAAATAATTCAATTTAAACATAAAATATTTTCGATTTTTTTATTAGGTGTACAAAATGAAACTCAGCCACAGGGTAAATTTGAATTTTGTCGATGTTAGCCGAGTTTCATTTTGTACACCTAGTAGTTCATTTTTTCAAAATTTTGAACATTTTAGCCGATAAAGTCCATCAAAAGTTGACCTTCTCCGTGTAAGAAGGTTATTGAAGTATAACCATTAAGAAGGTTAATTTTTAAAAGCTTGTATATCGTAAACCGTTACAGATATTGAAAAATGCACTAAATAAAATCTGTTGGAAATTTAATTATGTTTAATTTTTATTCTATTCATTTTTTCTCTAGGACGCACTGTTTCCAAGATAAATTTATTTTTAAAAAAATTATTTTCCGAAAATGGTGCATTCTAGAAAAAAATAATTAAGTACAAATTTATGGAGAATCAAATTTCCTAAAATGTTTATTTATAATAGTAAAATATAACTAGACATTTCGAAGAATAATTTTTAAGTCGAAAGTTAATTGCTACATACATAGCTGGGTTTATACAGGGTGTTCCAACTAGAGTGAACCAGCAACTTTAGAGCAAAGCATTTTAGTATCACTAAAAGTCCTACAGTTTTTCATATTAAAAGTTGACATTAAAAATTTTTTCTTAGGATGACAATTATAGAAGTTATACTGAGTGGTCCATCTAGTTGGGACAAAATTCATACCAAAAAAAATTGCTCCAATCGAAAAAATGACCTACGTAAAAGTTGCTTAAAATTGATCGTAAAGTCGATTAAAAGCATAAAAACATAGGATTTTAATTCAAAATAACGAATCTGGGATACCCTGTATACCGAAACCAAAATCTAACAAATAGAGTCGACTCCCCGACCAAAAATAAGGCGGGTTTACTTTTAACTTTTTTTCGTAGGACTAAACGTTTTGCTGTTAAGTTGCTGGTCTACTCAAGTTTGAACACCCTGTATTGCTCGTTTGATATACAGAAGCAAATCATATCTTTTATTTTTATTTATTTGTTCCCCTAACTGAGGAAAACGCCCGAATAGTAAATTATTCGCCAAACAACCAATAGTTAAAAACGGACGAAATCGCCAAATATTAGTGAGGAAAACATATTAATGATAACGGCTATTCCTTAGCCATGTCCTGGTTTTTTTCAAAAATGTTTTTGTGAAGGCTGGAAAGTGTTTTAAAAAAAATATGAGGAAGAATTCCATATTATTTTATATAAATACCTTTCGAGGACATAAATAAAGTTCTTTGGCCGTTCGAGGAACTTTGTGGTCTCAAGATGGAGAAGTTTTGAGCTATATTTCATCGAGTAGAGCAATAACGCCTTGGCCAATAATAGTGGGAGCGTTTCGAGTCGCAATATCGGACCTTAGGCTTCTCCTCCTCCTTTTCAGCCGGCTCGCGGAATGCAATGGAACAAAGTCAACTAACTCTCTCTCTTCTATCCTTCCCGAAGATTCCACGCTACTCGAATTCCGTTCGGAATTCGCCCCCGTCCTAGATTATCAAAGGGATGAGCCCAAGCGTGGGGAACCAATCGCCCGGGGTGATTTTAATAAAGTTCTTGACATACATGACGTGTTTTACCCACTTTTTTCCGCCTCCGGCCGGCTAGAATCGGTCATAACCCAACTTTCAAAAAAAAATTTTTTTTTTTACAATAAAGGAAAAAACTGGCCTGAAGCTGCTCCCTACGGGAACATCCTCAAGGCATTTTAATACGTCATAATGAAGAAGCTAAACATATATAGATCGGTGATTCTCAACGGGGGCGGTACCGCCTCCCTGGACGCGGAGAAGTTACTGGGGGGCGTTATGCAAAATTTGGGTGATAGGGGGGCAATGGCTAAGTGGCTGGGGGCGTTAGGGTGAGTCCTTTTTTTAATTTGTCCGAAAACCTATATTCTGGAAATTCGGTCGGAAAACCTATAATTCAGCCCTTTAGTCCGAAACCTATAATCCGGCCCTTTGGTCCAAAAAACGTATATTCTGGAACTTTGGTCGGAAAACCTATAATCCGGCCCTTTGGTCCAAAAAAAACCTATATTCTGGAACTTTGGTCGGAAATCCTATATTCCGGCCCTTTGGTCCAAAAAAACCTACCTATATTCTGGAACTTTGGTCGGAAAACCTATAATCCGGCCCTTTGGTCCGTAAAAACCTATAACCGGCCCTTTGGTCGGAAAACCTATAATCCGGCCCTTTGGTCCAAAAAAAACCTATATTCTGGAACTTTGGTCGGAAATCCAATATTCCGGCCCTTTGGTCCAAAAAAACCTATATTCTGGAACTTTGGTCGGAAAACCTATAATCCGGCCCTTTAGTCCGAAAACCTATATTCTGGCCCTTTGGTTCAAAGAACCTATATTCTGGAACTTTGGTCGGAAAACCTATAATCCGGCCCTTTGGTCCAAAAAAACCTATATTCTGGAACTTTGGTCGGAAAACCTATAATCCGGCCCTTTGGTCCGAAAACCTATAACCGGCCCTTTGGTCCGAAAACCTATAATCCGGCCCTTTGGTCCAAAAAAACCTATATTCTGGAAGTTTGCTCCGAAAACCTATAATCCTGCCCTTTGGTCGGAAAACCTATATTCTGGAACTTTGGTCGGAAAACCTATAATCCGGCCCTTTAGTCCGAAAACCTATATTCTGGCCCTTGGGTTCAAAGAACCTATATTCTGGAACTTTGGTCGGAAAACCTATATTCCGGCCCTTTGGTCCAAAAAACCTATATTCTGGAACTTTGGTCGGAAAACCTATAATCCGGCCCTTTGGTTCAAAAAACCTATATTCTGGAACTTTGGTCGGAAAACCTATAATCCGGCCCTTTGGTCCAAAAAACCTATATTCTGGAACTTTGCTCCGAAAACCTATAATCCTGCCCTTTGGTCCGAAAACCTATATTATGGAACTTAGGTCGGAAAACCTATAATCCGGCCCTTTAGTCCGAAAACCTATATTCCGGCCCTTTGGTTCAAAAAACCTATATTCCGGAACTTAGGTCGGAAAACCTATAATCCGGCCCTTTGGTTCAAAAAACCTATATTCTGGAACTTTGGTCGGAAAACCAATAATCCGGCCCTTCGGACCGAAAACCTATAATCCGGCTCCCGTTTTCAAGCTCCCCTTGGCGGCGTCGCTAAATGCTTGTTTACAGGGGGGCGCAGGCTTCAAAAAGGTTGAGAAACATAGAGGAGAATACTAAACCTGAAATACCGGGCGGTCGTGCGGAAAGTTGCTATGTAAATAGAAAAACTCCTAAAAAAATTGCTTTCAAAATAAAAGGAGGGAATAAACAAACAAAACAAGCTGCAATAACAATAAATATTATTTGCGATAAAATATTGTTTATTTTATATCTCTTAATGAGGGTATTGTGGGAGGAAAAAAGGCGATAACCCCTTAATGGCCGACTATTTTCTCCCCTTCTCACCCCCCGGGGATGTCGTTCTCTTCCATCCAAAAACGCCGAACATCCCCGGGTTTATGTAGATCGCTGTAATTCTACACGAAAGTTGGGCCTCGCTCAAACTTGATCGTCGCCGGGTCCTTTGTAACTAATGTTAGGAGAAGAAAACGCTAGGTTAACACAAAAATAAATACCTAACAAGAATTTTATGTGTCTTTTGTGAAATTAAAATGAATAATTCGGGTTCATCAAAGATGACTTAATGACCTCAATCTGAAGATAGGTACAGTGAAACTTCCCTTTACGGACACCTCTTAAAAGCGGACATCTCCCTTCAACGGACAAATTCTGATTCCCCGGCGTTAAAACATAGGAAAAGGTATCCTAAATATTTCTATAAAGCGGACACTCTCAATAACGGACGCGGACAGCCTGAAAAATTCAATTTTACCCCTAAAAGTCTCCTATAAGCGGACAGCACGGTTTTTCAAGGACAAAGTTTATTGACATTCTGTTGTTCTAGAGATGTTTTGTTTACATTTTGCATCTTACTTATGATCTTTGACCTTAGTTAATCCCTTTTTGTCCCTCGCCATGTCTTTTATTTATAAAATTCAGTTCTACTCTTGACTTCACTTCAAAATTACCGACTTTTTAAAAGTTTAATTTTTTATTTTTAATATGTATGTACATATGTATCGTATATTTGTATGTAATAATATATTATGTTTTCCTAATCAGAAATTAAACTTTATTTTTCATTTTTTTTAAAGTTTTTTTTCCTATTTTCCGAAAAGCGGACACCTCTATATAGCGGACAAATTTCCGGTCCCCAGGAGTGTCCGTTATTGGGAAGTTTCACTGTATTCTTTTAAGGCAATAAGTGAAAGAAGTTTTTGGGTTTTTGTTTGTTTCGCTTTAAGCCACCCATCGACTAGAGTAATCGTCGTAAACCCTTCAGACTCATCGGCTGATCATTGAAATCTTCTTAAAGGCTTAAAACTTTTATGAGAGTTTTCACCGCTAAAGACTTATCATTTGTTTTAAAACTAAAAAAAATACATAACTGTGCGTAGAAAAAAAATTTTACCTCTGTAATTAACAGAAGATTGCAATAGTTTAAATTAATTCATTACCTAAAAAACAAAAAAGAAAGGAAAAAAAGAGTCAAGAATGATATATTTTGCTCCGTAGGAACAAAAGGAAGAGAAACGTTCTGCATAAAAGCTTCAACCCAGCAATTTACATTCGGGGGGTTGTCATGAACTCTACTATTTCAAGACCTCGTAGTTTTATTCGAGTTGAATTCCGCAGTTGACTCTCCAAAGTTAATTTTCACCCCTCAAGGACACCCTTGTTCTTCTATTTGATTTCATGTAAAGAACGTCGCAAACACTTTAAAGATTTTCATTCAGATCTTAATGCAAAATTTCTTTAAATATCATGTTTCTATCCAATTTATTCAACATATACATATGCTGTAAATAAATCCTTAAATTAAAATTTAAAAAAAATTCTACCTACTAGACTAATCTATGACTGAATACTGAATTTTGGAGGATGAGATTAAAAAACGGTCGGCAATTTCAAATTGATTGATTACAATGGAAGCATCTCTCATGGGATCGATGAAAACAAAAGTCGGATGAGTGGAAACAAATCAATCAAGGAGTAAACGGGGGGACTTGTGATGGAAAAGGAAACAGAGGAACTGGAGACGTCTCTAAACGCTTTAGAGGGGGGGGGGGGTATCGATAGAGGAAAGCGGGGATCCAATCCACTGGACACAACACAATTTCTTCTCCTATTGACACCACCACTCGCTTCCCAACCGCTTTTTCACAAAACATTCGCCATCGTCTTTAGGGTGCTCCTTTATTTACTCATTGTTTGGAAAATACGGCTATACTCACACAAATTTCAAAAATAGCAAAAATGAAAGGTAGGAACTAATTGTATGATTCATTACATTGGATTGCGCAATGTAAGGATTTTCAGGCTCGAGAGTTTGTTCGCTTTTTGAGACTTTAGAGTGGGCCTTTTATATTAGGTGTACAAAATGAAACTCGGCAAAAATCTACAAAATTCAAATCTACCCTGTGGCTGAGTTTCATTTTGTACACCTAATTAATAAAATTGTAGGAAATTTAATTCTCTATAAATTTGCACTTAATAATTTTTTTCTAGGATGCACCATTTTCGGAAAATAATTTTCTTTTAAATAAAATTTATCTTGAAACCAGTACGCCCTAGAAAAAAAACGAATAGAATAAAAATTAAAGAGAGTTAAATTTCCAACAGATTTTATTTAGTGCATTTTTCAATATCTGGAACGGTTTACGATTTACAAGCCTTTAAAAATTAAGAGTGCCTACAACTCATCCGAAAGTATTCTCATCCGAAAAAGGGGCGTGGACGTTTCGGACTTCTTTTTGGGTGTACCGAGCTCATTATCCAACCCAGGGCAGCCTATAGGGTGAGCAAATCCTCGCGAGAGGAAAAAATCAACCCCCTTGTGTCATAAAACGAGCTGATCCTCGCGAGAAAAAAAAAATTAACCCCCTTTTGTCATAAAACGAGCACATCCTCGCGAGAGGAAAAAAATTAACCCCCTTGTGTCACAAAACGAGCTGATCCTCGCGAGAGGAAAAAAATCAACCCCCTTGTGTCATAAAACGAGCTGATCCTCGCGAGAAAAAAAAATTAACCCCTTTTGTCATAAAACGAGCACATCCTCGCGAGAGGAAAAAAATCAACCCCCTTGTGTCATAAAACGAGCTGATCCTCGCGAGAAAAAAAAAATTAACCCCCTTTTGTCATAAAACGAGCACATCCTCGCGAGAGGAAAAAAATTAACCCCCTTGTGTCACAAAACGAGCTGATCCTCGCGAGAGGAAAAAAATCAACCCCCTTGTGTCATAAAACGAGCTGATCCTCGCGAGAAAAAAAAAATTAACCCCCTTTTGTCATAAAACGAGCACATCCTCGCGAGAGGAAAAAAATTAACCCCCTTGTGTCATAAAACGAGCTGATCCTCGCGAGAAAAAAAAAATTAACCCCCTTTTGTCATAAAACGAGCACATCCTCGCGAGAGGAAAAAAATTAACCCCCTTGTGTCACAAACGAGCTGATCCTCGCAAAAATAAACAAATAAACCGACCGTGACTTGCGGGGGTCGAACGCTGCCTCATTTCTACGACGCAGCAATTTTCGTACGTTAGTTTTCGGATGAGTTGACATTCGGATGAGAATACTTTCGGATGAGTTGTATTCACTGTTTTCTATTTTATTAAAGTATAATATTTAAAAAAATATAAACAGACAACTCATCCGAAAGTATTCTCGTCCGAATGTCTACTCATCCGAAACGGCCACGCCCCTTTTTCGGATGAGTTGTCTGTTTATATTTTTTCTATTTCTATTATTTTCGGATGAGTAGACATTCGGACGAGAATACTTTCGGATGAGTTATGTGCCCCAAAAATTAACATTCTTAATGGTTATACTTCAATAACCTTCTTTCACGGAGAAGGTCAACTTTTGATGGACTTTAACGCCTAAAATGTTCAAAATTTTGAAAAAATGAACTACTAGGTGTACAAAATGAAACTCGGCTAAAATCTACAAAATTAAAATTTACTCTGTGGCTGAGTTTCATGTTGTACACCTAATAAAATTTTGACTAAAACTATGACTCTAACCAAAGATGCTTACTCGGCTCTTCGGCCTTCACGCAGGAAGAAAGACGGACGGCGACTGGAATTTTTGGGAAGGAAACTCGCTTGAAATAAAGGAGGGACTCTCCATTAAAAAACCATAGTGTGCAAAAACCTAAGGTTTGCTTTGTCTTTTTCTCCAGAGGGCCAACTTCATAGCTTCAAGCCCCACGCCGTTTGAACCCGGGAATGTTATCCTTACTCAGTTTTTTTTTTTCTCTCACCAAAATTAAATTAAAATGTCATCATATAAGTTGGAAAATGTCCTTTCATTTGTTAGTCGCGAGGACATTTGTCGGGTGGAAAAGATTGTTTGTTCATTCCGGTTGCCTACAAGGACGCATACAGATATCAAATTTTTTCGAGAACCCACCCTTTCCTCCTCACTCAACTCAAGAGAGTGCGGTCGGACGAAGTGTTTTGTATTCATGCGAGGCTTGGAAGGATTGTCCCAAGCCCCTCCATAACAAAACATCCCATTTAACGTGGTTTTTAGTACTCTCTTTGGACCTTTGTCCAGTAGGGTAGGCTCTGACCTGAATCCAAAATGGCTTACATCCCCCAAATTTAATAAAGGTCACACACTAATATTTTTTTTTCACTGTCACAATTTTTACAAGAAATATACACTTTCTCACAACCTCTATTATCAGAACGGTAATTATTTCAGGAGTTCCAACCGCTTCCAACCGCAGTCTGGAACTCCTGGACCATGCGCAGAAGGGTGTACACGTCAAAATTGACGTTCAGATTTGACGGAAAAACGATTTAAACGACGTAAACTTGACGTCCAAATCCTTCTGCGCATGCTCCAGGAGTTTCAAATTTAAGAGGGAGTTAAAAGGGACCTCCATGTTCCTGTCAACATTCATTTTGGCATACGGGCAACCAAATGAAAGGAAAGAAATTGATTTAAACCAGAAAGTGGTTTTCTGTAACAAGATTCTCAAAACAAACGCTTCTTCTCCTTGTTTTCAAACTAGCTTTATTAGATTGAGTGCCTACAACTCATCCGAAAGTATTCTCATCCGAATGTCGACTCATCCGAAAAATAATAGAAATAGAAAAAATATAAACAGACAACTCATCCGAAAGTATTCTCATCCGAAAAAGGGGCGTGGCCGTTTCGGATGAGTAGACATTCGGACGAGAATACTTTCGGATGAGTTGTCTGTTTATATTTTTTTTTAAATATTATACTTTAATAAAATAGAAAACAGTGAATACAACTCATCCGAAAGTATTCTCATCCGAATGTCAACTCATCCGAAAACTAACGTACAAAAATTGCTGCGTCGTAGAAATGAGGCAGCGTTCCACCCCAGCGAGTTTTAAACTCCTTTTTGGGCGTACCGAGCTCATTATCCATCCCAGGGCAGCCTACAGGGTGAGCAAATCCTCGCGAGAGGAAAAAATCAACCCCCTTGTGTCATAAAACGAGCTGATCCTCGCGAGAGGAAAAAATTAACCCCCTTGTGTCACAAAACGAGCTGATCCTTGCAAAAATAAACAAACAAACCGACCGTGACTTGCGGGGGTCGAACGCTGCCTCATTTCTACGACGCAGCAATTTTTGTACGTTAGTTTTCGGATGAGTTGACATTCGGATGAGAAAACTTTCGGATGAGTTGTATTCACTGTTTTCTATTTTATTTAAGTAATATTTAAAAAAATATTAACAGACAACTCATCCGAAAGTATTCTCGTCCGAATGTCTACTGATCCGAAAAGGCCACGCCCCTTATTCGGATGAGAATACTTTCGGATGAGTTGTCTGTTTATATTTTTTCTATTTCTATTATTTTTCGGATGAGTAGACATTCGGACGAGAATACTTTCGGATGAGTTGTGTGCCCCCATTAGATTTAGATTAGAAGTTTATCATGGTGCTGGTTTCAAAATAAAAGAAAAGAGAATTCCAAAATGTTTTACCTAGTTCCCATACCTTTAGGTTTAGAGCAAACAAAAAATAATTTAAAACAAATTAAAAAGATTATATAATATATGTTCATTTTTTCAAAATTTTAAACATTTTAGGCGTCAAAGTCCATCGAAAGTTGACCTTCGCCGTGTAAGAAGGTTATGGAAGTATAACCATTAAGAAGGTTAATTTTTAAAGGCTTGTAAATCGTAACCGTTACAGATATTGAAAAAATGCACTAAATAAAATCAGTTGGAAATTCAATTCTCTTTAATTTTTATTCTATTCATTTTTTTTCTAGGACGCACTGTTTTCAAGATAATTTTATTTTAAAAAAAAATTATTTACCGAAAATGGTGCATCCTAGAAAAAAAAGTAATAATAATTAAGTACAAATAAATAATTAAAATAAATTAAATAATTAAGTACAAATTTATAGAAAATTAAATTTCCTACAATTTTTATTTATTAGGTGTACAAAATGTAGAAAATTACAGAACTCATTAATCGATCCCCCCCCCCCCCAGCATTCCATTTTAAAATGTTTTTATTAAGTATTAGGTAGTCACACTCAGAAAAAAAAATAAACTACCTTTTGAGGAAGTTGAAAAACAGACTGGTGATCAAACAGAGTTTAACAAACAAAAAAGCCTTTTACATCTCATTTAGAGTGATGTGGAAACCGGATAGGCTGAAAAATGCACGGGGGTAGACCTGCTACGAAAAACGCTGTTTGACAAGGTTGAATTGTAAATGGTTAATTCGAGTTAAAACGACTCTTTTGTAAATTTGAAATATCATGGGCTTAACTGTGTTTTTTCCTTTGTTAATTAATTTTAATTAATGAAGGGAAAAAAAAGTTCTCTGAAAATATTTCGAGAATATACAGGGTGTTCCAACGAGACCAGTTACTTTTTGCTAATGCATTTAGTCCTAGTTATTAGAAAGTTTATTCCTAGTTATAGAAAAAAAAAATGTAAACCACCATTATTTTTAGACAATGAATTGACTCCATTTGGTAGATTCGGATTTTATATACAGGGTGGCGCATAGAGGTGCTAACTTCATTACCTATTTTAAATGGCAACCCTATGTTCTTATGCTATTAATCAATTCTACGCTCAATTTTAAGCAACTTTTGCTCGTTATTTCAAATGAGAACCCCCTATTTTTTTAAATGCAGATTCGTAACCTACGTAATCTTCGTAATTCGTAATCTACGCAATTTAACTTTTCATAGGACCTCTTTGGACAACTTAAAAATGCCAAAGGCGTTTTGGTCAAAAATCCATTTTCACACATTTTTTAAGTTTTCTACAGTTGGGACATCATGTATTTAATGTATTTATTATACAGGTGTCCGGAAACACATGGCAAGCGTCTGGGAGAGCGTTAAAAAGTGGTTTTCGAAAAAAGTTAAATGTAAACCCCCCTTAATTTGAATCAAAGAATTTGATGGTGTAGTTTAAAATCCGCCTGGATATACAGGGTGTCCCAGACACAACCTAACTTCGTTATTTCAAATAAGAACCCCTGTTTTTTATTTCAGATTCGTAATCTACGCAAAATTTCAAGTAGATTTGAGTACTCATATGACAATTTTGGACAAATTTTAAAAAATGTAAAATTTTAGCGTTTTTTGCTCTAAAATCCGTTAAAATTGACCTAGGAGACTCGTTTTTTTTTTAATTCCACTTATTTTTTCCCGAAGAATCCAACTGTCTCAAATTTGAGCATCTTCGCATTCAGCATCACGAGATTTCGTCGCTAATGGCCTTTTTTCAAGTTAGAACCCAAATTTTTAGTTCAGAAATGAAAATTAGCACTTGTTGAAAGGAATTTTTCTTTCGGACCACAAATTTTGAAGAGCTACAGCGTCTTTTGTGTTTATGCATCAAAAATTAAAATTCCGTCAACAAATCGCTAATTTCCATTTTTGAAGTAGGTATGGAATTTGGAGTTTAACTTGAAAAAAGGCCATTAGCGACGAAATCTCGTGATGCTGAATGCGAAGATGCTCAAATTTGAGACAGTTGGATTCTTCGGGAAAAAATAAGTGGAATTAAAAAAAACGAGTCTCCTAGGTCAATTTTAACGGATTTTAGCGCAAAAAACGCTAAATTTTGACATTTTTTAAAAGTTGTCCAAAATTGTCATATGAGTACTCAAATCTACTTGGAATTTTGCGTAGATTACGAATCTGAAATAAAAAATAGGGGTTCTCATATAACGAAGTTAGGTTGTGTCTGGGACACCCTGTATATCCAGGCGGATTTTAAACTACACCATCAAATTCTTTGATTTAAATTAAGGGGGGTTTACATTTAACTTTTTTTCGTAAAACCACTTTTTAACGCTCTCCCAGACGCTTGCCATGTGTTTCCGGACACCCTGTATATTAGGTGTACAAAATGAAACTCAGCCACAGGGTAAATTTGAATTTTGTAGTTTTTAGCCGAGTTTCATTTTGTACACCTAATATATGATAAAATGTTACTTTACCTATGAGTTTTTGTTATTTATAGGCCCTGAAGAGGGAAACTGAATGTTTCCGAAATATGTAGGCTTTAAAAAATAAAAGTCTGAATAATACGAATTCCAAACAATGGTCTGAATTTCATCAATTTTTCATTAAATACTCCTCATATTTTTTACGAATTTTTGATGTGAAAAAAATTTTTTTTTTAGTAGGGAGAAAATTTATACTTCCGCCATTTGCTAGAGGGACATGCCTTGGGCAAAAGGTCGGTTATTTCTATCTGGAAAATTTTGTCGGAAATTATCTAGAAAAAAACTTCAAAATTTTTTGTAAAAAAAAGGAAAAACTAAAAATTTTACAAAAAAAAACGTTGATAAAAAATTTTTTTAAGAAAACTGAAAAAAAAGAGAAAAAAAACTTCGAAAAAAAATGGAGATTTCTTTTGAAAATAAAGGAAAATAAGTTACTTTTATTTGTTTAAGTATTTAAGAAAAAGAAGACATTTTCTTCAATAAGAAAATGCTATATTCTAGAGAAATCTCAGGGATCGGCTTAAGGTAGTGGATCCTCGTGAGTGTTTACTCTTTGTATATTAAATGCGTTGAGGAATGGACCGGTGAGGTTGAAGTAGGCACTTATCGACAAATCGACAATTCTCTCCGACCTAACTTTACTCTTGTATACTTTCTCTTCTCCTTCTCCTTCTTTTTTTTCTTGAACCTACCCTGCCGCCACCCCGTTGTATTGAGCCGTTGTAAGCGGGCTCTTTCAAGTGGATCAGAATGGCGCGCCTTCCTTGCACGAACGACTGCACTAATTCTATTGGAACGAAATAGGTTTCAGAACCTCTACGAACTTGATGTGGGGTGAGGGAAAAGCCCGATGCCCTGAAAAGGTGTCTTCAGACTTCTGATAAAACACCTTCTTCTAAGAAAAAAAGTTTGAATCGATACAGGATCTGCTCACTACTAAAAATCAGCTATCGCTTATGGTTTGCGTTTTAACCAGGTGTAAGGATTACAGTGAAACTTCCCAATAACGGACACTCCTGGGGACCGGAAATTTGTCCGCTATATAGAGGTGTCCGCTTTTCGGAAAATAGAAAAAAAAAACTTTAAAAAATAATGACCCTGCGGTAGCAGGGACTAAAAGGTAGATTTCTTTTCATGATTAAAATTAAAATGTATAAACACAAAATATATAATTATGTTATAAAAATGATGATATAAGAAAAATTGCGCCACTGAGCCCCTAGAAAAACATCTGATAATTTTATTAATAAAATATTTAATAATTTCCCGGTATAAATTCAAATTTTTTTTAAAGTTTAGCTAGTTCAATATTTTGCGCCTGGCTCGTCCAAACCTGCTTTAATTAATTTTTTACACGCCCTCGCAGAGGTCTTAAAGTTTTTTTTTGCAAAAGGACTAGGATTTCAATAGAAAATGCCAATTTTGTCTTTTAAGCCCTAAGTAAAGTAGGTGAATCGCTGGTCCGATTTCAGCCATTAACGAACTCGTCCGAGCTATTGAGATAAAAGCTCTAAATACCGGATATCGTCACCCTCACATTAAAATTGCTCCAGTTATCGTGCTAATATATATATAAACTTTTCAACTGAGGATGGTTTTGGGGTCCAGGAGGTATGAAACGAAAAACGTATAGAAATTTTTTGAATCTGCGACTACTTGGAACATTACAATAGGTAGATTTTTGAAGAAAACAACAGAATGTCAATAAACTTTGTCCTTGAAAAAACGTGCTGTCCGCTATTAGGAGACTTTTAGGGGTGAAATTGAATTTTTCAGGCTGTCCGTGTCCGTTATTGAGAGTGTCCGCTTTATAGAAATATTTAGAATACCTTTTCCTATGTGTAACACGCCGGGGAATCTGAATTTGTCCGTTGAAGGGAGATGTCCGCTTTTAAGAGGTGTCCGTTAAAGTAAATTCCTCGTTGTACGGATTTATGTTTATTTATTATTCCTTGAATGGCTGTTTCATTAGTTAATTAATTTTCTTAGCGACGAGTCGAAAACGGTTCGTGTAAGAAAGGTTGGCCGATAAGGTGGGCGAAGGGAAGCCCGTATGGTCGGATTTGCGATAGAGTCATCGCCGAGGGCATTTTCTCCAAGCGGAGATTTCCACTCCTAAGATAAGGCATGGCATTTTTCACGGCCAATAAAGTCCTAGGGCAGTTGATGAATGGACGAGCGCTGATAATGTAACCGACCTCAATAAACAACTTGGCCCGTTGCCTTCTCACACTAATCATAAGCTACTTTTTCTTCTTTCAGTCTTTTTCACTCCAATCCTCCTCCTCCAACTTTCACATCTCATTAATAATTTTGTCATCATTATTTTTTTTTAAATTAACCTATACATTTCTCAAAAGTTCATGAGGTCATGTGAAATTGTAATGGAGTTTTGTAACGTCCAGTCTTGAGTGAGTAATAAGCTTGAACCCTGTGAGGACATCCTAACTTGTTTTCCCACTTCCTAGTAAGCCCTTTGTGTTCATTTCGCTTCGTTTCATTTTCCTTATGAGCCTCAAATACCCGATATCCTTCCTTCACCCATCATTTTAAAGGTGCTCTCGAAAACAATAAATTGTGTAAATCCTGTTTATAATCTAGGTGTACAAAATGAAACTCGGCTAAAATCTACAAAATTCAAATTTACCCTGTGGCTGAGTTTCATTTTCTACACCTAATAAATAAAAATTGTAGAAAATTTAATTCTCTATAAATTTGTACTTAATTATTTTTTTCTAGGATGCACCATTGTCGGAAATAATTTTTTTTTTTAAATAAACTTATCTTGAAAACAGTGCGTCCTAGAGAAAAATGAATAGAATAAAAATTAAAGAGAATTTAATTTCCAACTGATTTTATTTAGTGCATTTTTTCAATATCTGTAACGGTTTACGATTTACAAGCCTTTAAAATTTAACCTTCTTAATGGTTATACGTCAATAACCTTCGGTACACGGTTCGTGTTATGTGTATCACCATTGTTTTTGGAGTACCTACTTACATTTTGGATATATATTTTTTTCTTTTAAATTTGGTTGTAGAAGACTTAGATTTTCGTGACAGAAAATCTCCAGAATTTATCAAATGATTCGTCTAATTTGGTGTTTCTGCCTCGAAAACCCAAGTCTTCCAAAACTAAATTTAAACCTAAAAAGAAAAAAGAATAATCAAAAATGTAAGGAACTGCTGAATTCTAACTGTAATATGCTAACTGCTGAATTCTAACAGTTATATGCTAACTGCTGAATTCTAACAGTTATATGCTAACTGCTGACTGTTGACTCTTGACAGCTAACTGCTGAATTCTAACTGTAATATGCTAACTGATGAATTCTAACAGTTATATGCTAACTGCTGACTGTTGACTATTGAAGCTAACTGCTGAATTCTAACTGTAATATGCTAACTGCTAAATTCTGACAGTTATATGCTAACTGCAGACTGTTGACTCTTGACAGCTAACTGCTGAATTCTAACTGTAATATGCTAACAGCTGACTGTTGACTCTTGACAGCTAACTGCTTAATTCTAACTGTAATATGCTAACTGCTGAATTCTAACTGTAATATGCTAACTGCTGACTGTTGACTCTTGACAGCTAACTGCTGAATTCTAACTGTAATATGCTAACTGCTGAATTCTAACAGTATATGCTAACTGCTGAATTCTAACTGTAATATGCTAACTGCTGAATTCTAACTGTAATATGCTAACTGCTGAATTCTGACAGTTATATGCTAACTGCTGACTGTTGACTCTTGACAGCTAACTGCTGAATTCTAACTGTAATATGCTAACTGCTGAATTCTAACAGTTATATGCTAACTGCTGAATTCTAACTGTAATATGCTAACTGCTGAATTCTAACTGCAATATGCTAACTGCTGAATTCTGACAGTTATATGCTAACTGCTGACTGTTGACTCTTGACAGCTAACTGCTGAATTCTAACTGTAATATGCTAACTGCTGAATTCTGACAGTTATATGCTAACTGCAGACTGTTGACTCTTGACAGCTAACTGCTGAATTCTAACTGTAATATGCTAACTGCTGAATACGAACTGTAATATGCTAACTCCTAAATTCTAACTGTAATATGCTAACTGCTGACTGTTGAATCTTGACAGCTAACTGCTGAATTCTAACTGTAATATGCTAACTGCTAAATTCTAACTGTAATGTGCTAACTGCTGACTGTTGACTCTTGACAGCTAACTGCTGAATTCTAACTGTAATATGCTAACTGCTGAATTCTAACAGTTATATGCTAACTGCTGAATTCTAACTGTAATATGCTAACTGCTTAATTCTGACAGTTATATGCTAACTGCTGACTGTTGACTCTTGACAGCTAACTGCTGAATTCTAACTGTAATATGCTAACTGCTGAATTCTAACAGTTATATGCTAACTGCTGAATTCTAACTGTAATATGCTAACTGCTGAATTCTAACTGCAATATGCTAACTGCTGAATTCTGACAGTTATATGCTAACTGCTGACTGTTGACTCTTGACAGCTAACTGCTGAATTCTAACTGTAATATGCTAACTGCTAAATTCTAACTGTAATGTGCTAACTGCTGACTGTTGACTCTTGACAGCTAACTGCTGAATTCTAACTGTAATATGCTAACTGCTAAATTTCTAGATATCGGATGACGTTGGGCTCTCCAGTCAAGGGTTGACGAGAGTTAGAGAAAGACACGGAGAATTCGGTGCTTGAGAAATGTGTTTCTCTTTAGATATATTTTTTGATATAAAATGTTCGGTTTAAAGTTAAACTTAAGTGTTAAAATAAATAATTCAATTCCAAAGGATTTTTTCCCCTATCTCAGGTAACTATTTTTTTTATGGAACATATAAGTTGACTGGGTAACAATCTGTCGGTGAAACGCAAGGAGAAAGTGTTGCCAATATCCACTTCCCCCCCAGGTCCGCCAGGGAAGCGAACAACACGCCGCCGCCCAAATATGTGCATATTTCCCCGGGTAATGTAGTCAGCTCGCTCCACGGTTATCAATGTATAATTTACGGCCTGTAAACCCGGGGTGGGAAGGGTAGGAGCTCACCCACTCTTTCTACCTCCTTTGTAGCCTCTCCGCTCTCACACGGTCCTCTGAATTACATTTCTCTCAGGACCTCTATTTATTCTGATACCATTATTTATACCGTGCTAATAAATCAGGCCCAGAACGGCTCTACCCACGTCGCATATTTCATGCATGAAAATATTTACTTAAATGTTTTAATCGATTTTAATATTTTTAAAATGTGTTTATTTAGGTGAACCGTTAATAAGGGTACCGGAGATTTGTCGGATGGGATCTTGAATCCCCGAAGTATCCCCGAGGTTGGCTAAGGCCGGCCTCAACCCTCAAGCCCCACGGGAATTGTACAAAATTACTCGTCGAATCCTCTTGCTCCTGGTTGAGCACACTTTTCGTTTTATCGGTTAAATAAAACTTTTGTTAAATACTTCATCACCCGCAGCGATTTTCAATCTGCTACAATTGATGATACTTTACTCAAGATATGATCGTGGAAGCGGGAAAACAAGGAGCTTTTATTAAACTTCGAAAAGGACTTTGTTAAGATTTCATTTCAGACCTAAATCCTATTCTCGTTAATACTTTATTGCTAGAAATTGTATACAAGAGAACAGGTAAAAGCCCATCGAGAAATAAATTACAGTTTTTAGAAGTACAGAATTTGAAAATATATCCCAAATCAATATGGAACCTATTAGGTGTACAAAATGAAACTCGGCTAAAATTTACAAAATTCAAATTTACCCTGTGGCTGACTTTCATTTTGTACACCTAATAAATAAAAATTGTAGGAAATTTAATTCTCTATAGATTTGTACTTAATTCTTTTTAACTTCCTTAAAGAAGTTATTGTGATACCCTCCATGTCGGGTTTTTGGGGAGGGGTCTTCCGGGGTCCGGAGGGTAAAATCGAATATTGATCTTTACCGATCTCAACTTTGTCTGTGGTTCCGGCCGACCGGCCGTAGCATTTTTTTCCGGAACACTTTACGGCCACAGTTTTCATCCGATTTCCACCAAATTTTCACCAAAATTTCTTTAGCCGGTGAAGAAGAATATGACGAGGGGGATTTTTGAATTTCGAAAAAATGGCGGAGATATGTCTGTTTGAAATTTTAAAAATTCGCTGCGGCCGAACCGTTAATCCGATTTTCACCAAATTTTCACCAATTACTCCTTATATTTTTTAAGAATTTTTGGTGCAAAAAATTGCCACTTTTTAATCATTAATTTTTTTTTGTAGGGAGAAATTTCGTACTTCTACCCTTTACGGGAGGCACATCCCTAGGCCAAAGAGCCCATTATTTCTACCTTGAGACTTAAAAAAATTTTTCGAAAAAAAGAACTTCGAAAATTTTTCGAAAAAAAGAAAAAAAAAAAAAAAAAAAAAAAAAAAAAAGGAAAGGAAATCCCGGAAAATTTTTGAAAAAAAAAAATTTTTTTTTGGACAAAAATAAGGAAGTTAAAAACTTAGAAAATTTTTCGAAAAAAAAAGTTAAAACTTAGAAAATTTTTTGAAAAAAAGAACTTAGAAAATTTTTCAAAAAAAAAAAACCCGGAAAATTTTTCGCAAAAACAAACTTGCAAAATTGTCCTTTATACTTTCCCTCCCTACTAAATCCCCTTCCTTTATACTTCCCCCTCCATTATATTTCCCCCTCTGTTATACTTCCTACTCCGTTATACTTTCCCCTCCGTTATACTTCCCCCTCCGTTATACTTCCCCTCCCATATACTTCCCCCTCCGTTATACTTCCCCTCCCATATACTTCCTACTACTTTTTACGTCCCCTCCGTTATACTTCCCCCTCCTATATAGATACTTCTCTTTAAGGAAGTTTTCGTTGGAAGCTCTTCAAACCAGTACTTTTCTAGGATCCACCATTTTCGGAAAATAATTTTTTTTAAATAAATTTATCTTGAAAACAGTGCGTCCTAGAGAAAAAATGAATAAAATAACAATTAAAAAGAATTAAATTTCCAACAGATTTTATTTAGTGCATTTTTCAATATCTGTAACGGTTTACGATTTACAAGCCTTTTAAAATTAACCTTCTTAATGGTAATACTTCAATAACCTTCTTACACGTAGAAGGTCAACTTTTGATGGACTTTAACGCCTAAAATGTTCAAAATTTTGAAAAAATGAACTACTAGGTGTACAAAATGAAACTCGGCTAAAATCTACAAAATTCAAGTTTACCCTGCGGCTGAGTTTCATTTTGTACACCTACTAATAGAAAGAAAGACAGAAAAAAAATGTTTTTTTTTTTCAATATTTTTCGATACGTGCAACAAATATTTTAATGATTAATATATTTTTTTCTCCTTTGCAGGAGGGACATAAGATATTTTAAAGTTGGTAATAGATTGTTAATTCTAAAAGATGGCTTATATAAAAGGAAGAAAAATGTTTTTGCTAACTCAGAATTAAACTCGTCGAAATCCAGTTATATCAAGTTTTGTTGTTTCAGTATTTGCATTTCGATTTGCAAAAGACAAAAGGGTGGGTTTCGTTCGTTTTGTCGAAAAGGGAGGTAAAAGGGATGAAGTAAGGGAGGCGGCGTATTTCCTCACCCCCCTCGCAGGAGTTCTTCAATTCTACAAAACTCTAACCCCCTACCCACTCAGAGCTAACGTCGAAGGAAAATAGAAGGAGATATGAAATGGCATAGAATCGGCCAGAAGAATCTCGGAGCGATATGTATCTCCCGGGCCCCATTATCATAATCTTTGTGGAAGAAACGAGAAAAGAAAAGAAAAAAAAAGTTTGGTGAGAAAGGTTTTTTATATTCTACCCTCCTTTAGTGGATCTATTCTCAATGGCCTTCTAATGGTCTGTAAAGGTTTTTTTTACCGAAACGTAAATTTTTATTTGAAAAAGATTGATTTCTCAGGCTTTTAGGTATTTTTCAATCTTTTGGACCGAAATTTTGAAGTTTTGTAAGTCAACACTCTCGAAAATTTAAGTTCGCCTAAACGTGACGATGACCTCCTGGCGACTTTTTGATTAGGATAATTTAATTCTTTAGTTTGAGAAAAAATTTGTGAGTGTATGAAACTTAATAATAAAGCGATCTGCGATCGAGGGAAACTATAAAGGGAGGAGATAACCTAGAACCTTCCTCTGATAACCGAAGATCACTGGCCTAATTGGCGCCCTTTCCCAACTATCGATTCCCAATAAACTCACCATCATATTTGATCCTTTCACTCCCGTTTTTGGTTTCGCAGCAAAAAAAAAACGTTTAAAATAATGATGATACTTAAGGATCATTAAAAAAATTTTAATTCACCACATTAAAATAGATATGCTGGAAATTGAGATTCGACGGGAACTTCCTTAAAAGATGACGGAGGAACACAATAACAAATTTTAGGTAATGTACAGGGGTTTCCCAACTAGAGTGGACCAGCAACTTTACGGTAAAGCATTTAGTCCTGGAAAAAGTACTGGTTTGAAGAGCTTCCAACGAAAACTTCCTTAAAGAGAAGTAACAATATAGGAGGGTGAAGTATAACGGAGGGGGAAGTATAATGGAGGAGGAAGTATAAGGTAGGGGAAGTATAAGGGAGGGGAAGTATAAGGAAGGGGAAGTATAAGGGAGAGGGAAGTTTTTTTTTTAAGTTCTTTTTTTTCGAAAATTTTTTAAGTGTCGAGGTAGAAATAATGGGATTTTTGGCCTAGGGATGTGCCTCTCGTAATGGGTAGAAGTATAAAATTTCTCCCTACTAAAAAAATTAATAATGAAAAAGTGGCAATTTTTTACACCCAAAATTCGTAAAAAAAATAAGGAGTAATTGGTGAAAATTGGACCAACGCGACGGTTCAGCCGCAGCGAATTTTTTAAAATTTCAAACAGACATATTTCCGCCATTTTTTCGAAATTCAAAAATCGCCCTCGTTAGTTTCTTGTTCACCGACTAAAGAAATTTGTGAAAATCGGATGAAAACTGTGGCCGTGAAGTGTTCCGGAAAAAAAAGGCCGGACGGCCGGCCGGAGCCACAGACAAAGTTGAGATCGGTAAAGATCAATATTCGATTTGACCCTCCGGGGTCTGAAATACCCTTCCCCAAAAACCCGATGTGAAGGGTGTCACAATAACTTCTTTAAGGAAGTTAAAAAATTAAATGTAAACCAGCCATATATTTGGAAGAATCGGCTATATTTGGTGGATTTTAACGTCTTTTGAAGAGGTTATTGTGAAAGTCTCCACGTCGGGTTTTTGGGGAAGGGTCATCCAGACCCGGAGGGTAAAATCGAATGTTGATCTATACCGATCTCCGCTTTGTCTGTCGTTGAAAATTTGTCAAATTTTCACCAAATTTTCACCAAATACTCCTTATATTTTTTTCAAATTTTCGGTTTTGTAAACTTTTTTTTTTTTTTTTTTTAGTAGTGAGTAATTTGATTCTTTCAACCGTTACTATAAGGACCTCCTTTGGGCGAAAATCCCATTATTCCTACCTCGATACTTCAAAGAATTTTCGAAGAAAAAAAACTTTGAAATTCTTTCAAATACAAAAACATAGAAAATTTTTGAAAAAAATAAACCTCCTTTAATTTTTCCTCCCTTTTACTTCCTCCTCCTTCTACTTCCCATTCTTTATACTTCTCCCTCCTTTATACTTCCCCACCTTTATACTTCTCCCTCCTTTATACTTCCCCACCTTTATACTTCCTCTCCTATGTACTCCCCCTTTATAATTCCCCCTCCTTTATACTTCCTCCTCCTTAGTACTTCCCTCTACGTTATACTTTCCCTTCCAACAGCGACGCCAACTTCATTGGTAAAACCCCTATTTTATATCTATTGAAAATTCATAATCCAGCTTTAAAAAATGCCAAATTTTAGGATTTTAGACCAAAAAAAAACCGGTAAATGTAATTCGTAAAAATAAATAACATTTTGCTAGTCAATCTATTTTTACACTTTTATTTCGTTCCATTCTAGTTATTCAGAGATAATGGAAAGATAAAGGATTGAAATAATGTTTTGAGGTGAAGAAATAGGTGAAGAAGGTGGGTGAAATGAATTTAGTGGGTTGATAATGGTGAGGTCAAAAGCGATATTGTGAAACAAAGTGGGGAAGCTCAAATGACGAGTGTACCGGCGGTTACTTTATCTCCGGGAAACAAAGGGATTGTGTTTTACTCGTTCGAGATTCAAAGGTTTAGGGGGGGAGGATACACTCTCTAATCCGTTTAAATCGTGGCGATTGGTCAGAGAGAACGAGCCGCCGGGAGAACTAAGGCGATCAATCACTATGCTAAGTGGATGTCCTGAAGTACACAACTCATTAGGCTCCGTTCGATAATTACAGAACCGTAAATGTGAACTACGGCCCTTCTCTCTAATCTACCTTTCTCATCCCTCTTGACAGTAGGAAATCGGCTTAGAAGAAAAAAATCACTTTACCCAAATCTATCATTGCGCATACTCACAAAAGCTATCAATCTTTTTACTCCTATCTATGGCCTCCCTTTTTTGACATCAAAACGCCCTTTTTTGGCGAAATTTCATAAAAATCAAGAGTTTTGAGGTAAAAATCGACTAAATTTTTGTCATATTCACACTTGATTTGGACTCTGCACCTGACATCCCACAAAATGATCTACTATGCGTCACCTTTTTGACATCAAAACGCTATTTTTTTGGCAAACTTTTATATAGTAGTTCATTTTTTCAAAATTTTGAACATTTTAGGGATTAAAGTCCATCAAACGTTGACCTTCTCCGTGTAAGAAGGTTATTGAAGTAAAAGAAGGTTAATTTTTAAAGGCTTGTAAATCGTAAACCGTTACAGATATTGAAAAAATGCACTAAATAAAATCTGTTGAAAATTTAATTCTCTTTAATTTTTATTCTATTCATTTTTCTCTAGGACGCACTGTTTTCAAGATAAATTTATTTTTTAAAAAATTATTTTCCGAAAATGGTGCATCCTAGAAAAAAATAATTAAGTACAAATTTATAGAAAATTAAATTTCTTACAATTTTTATTATTAGGTGTACAAAATGAAACTCAGCCACAGGGTAAATTTGAATTTTGTAGATTTTAGCCGAGTTTCATTTTGTACACCTATTAAAAATCAAGAGTTTTGAGGTAAAAATCGACTAAATTTTTGTCATATTCTCTATGTCTCTTCTCTAAACCGTCAGTCTGATCAAACCTTCTTATATGGTATCTTTGTATACAGGGTGTCCGGAAACACATGGCAAGCGTCTGGGAGAGCGTTAAAAAGTGGTTTTACGAAAAAAAGTTAAATGTAAACCCCCCTTAATTTAAATCAAAGAATTTGATAGTGTAGTTTAAAATCCGCCTGGATATACAGGGTGTCCCAGACATAACCTAACTTCGTTATTTCAAAAAAGAACCCCTATTTTTTATTTCAGATTCGTAATCTACGCAAAATTTCAAGTAGATTTGAGTACTCATATGACAATTTTGGACAACTTTTAAAAAATGTCAAAATTTAGCGTTTTTTGCGCTAAAATCCGTTAAAATTGACCTAGGAGACTCGTTTTTTTTTTAATTCCACTTATTTTTTCCCGAAGAATCCAACTGTCTCAAATTTGAGCATCTTCGCATTCAGCATCACGAGATTTCGTCGCTAATGGCCTTTTTCAAGTTTAACTCCAAATTCCATACTTCAAAAATGGAAATTAGCGATTTGTTGACGAAATTTTAATTTTTGATGCATAAACACAAAAGACGCTGTAGCTCTTTCAAAATTTGTGGTCCGAAAGAAAAATTCCTTTCAACAAGTGCTAATTTTCATTCCTGAACTAAAAATTTGGGTTCTAACTTGAAAAAAGGCCATTAGCGACGAAATCTCGTGATCAATCTCCTAGGTCAATTTTAACGGATTTTAGCGCAAAAAACGCTGAATTTTGACATTTTTTAAAAGTTGTCCAAAATTGTCATATGAGTACTCAAATCTACTTGAAATTTTGCGTAGATTACGAATCTGAAATAAAAAATAGGGGTTCTTTTTTGAAATAACGAAGTTAGGTTATGTCTGGGACACCCTGTATATCCAGGCGGATTTTAAACTACACCATCAAATTCTTTGATTTAAATTAAGGGGGGTTTACATTTAACTTTTTTTCGTAAAACCACTTTTTAACGCTCTTTGAAATTTTTTCAAATACAAAAACATAGAAAATTTTTGAAAAAATAAACCTCCTTTAATTTTTCCTCCCTTTTACTTCCTCCTCCTTCTACTTCCCATTCTTTATACTTCTCCCTCCTTTATACTTCCCCACCTTTATACTTCCTCTCCTATGTACTCCCCCCTTTATAATTCCCCCTCCTTTATACTTAATATAAGGTATATTCTCTTATATATCTTTGTTCCAACCGCAGTTTGAGACTGGTATGAAACCCATGGAGCATGCGCAAAAGGGTTTGGACGTCAAAATTGACGTCGTTCTAATCGTTTTCCAACAAACGAACAAAATATGCCCTCCCCCCCCCCCCCCCAACGTAAAATTAACCACACATATTGCGCACTTATAGATCAAAGAGTAAATAAAGAAATAAAAAAAATATATTGTGTGAGAGGACGAGTAGGAAAGTGGGTTTTCCGGATGATAAAGGTTGACTTTTAATTTGGACTCCGGTCACATGATGAATCCCCAAGCTAGAAAATGTCAGAAACCGGAGACGCAGAAAAAAAAAAAAAAATTGAGAGACCAGTGGCATTTTCCTTTGTCCACTCTAATGCCAAATGATGCTCGAGTTCAAGGATTCTTTAACTGTTCATCACCTAGATTATTTTTCATCCCCCGCTACACAAACAGAAAAAAAAACCGTCGAGATCAATAATCCTTTATCACTGAAGAACACGAACTTCATTTCGCTTATGTTGTTGCCGTTAAGTTGGAGGGCTTCGCATTAGCCTGATGGAATCGGGAATGAAGTTCAAGGAGAGTTTGTACTCAATAGGTTTCGTTGTTTACTAAACTTGAAACTACTGCTCACTCGTTACGCCCTATCATATGCAAGGAATTTTAACGCTGAATACACACCCGAAAGTTCAAAGAGAATCAATTCAGGCGAATCTTACATAAAAAATTATAATATTAGGTGTAAAAAATTAAACTCGGCTAAAATCTACAAAATTCAAATTTACCCTGTGGCTGAGTTTCATTTTGTACACCTAATAAATAAAAATTGTAGGAAATTTAATTCTCTATAAATTTGTACTTAATTATTTTTTTCTAGGATGCACCATTTTCGGAAAATAATTTTTTTTAAGTAAATTTATCTTGAAAACAGTGCGTCCTAAAGAAAAATGAATAAAATAAAAATTAAAGAGAATTAAATTTCCAACAGATTTATTTGGTGCATTTTTTCAATATCTGTAACGGTTTACGATTTACACGCCTTTAAAAACTAACCTTCTTAATGGTTATGCTTCAATAACCTTCTTACACGGAGAAGGTAGGTATAAAATTTTTAAAAAAATGAAAGTGCGTCAATCGAAAAAATGATCTAAGAAAAAGTTGTTTAAAATAGGGCTTAGAATTCATTAAAAGCATAAAAACATGGGATCCTATTTACAATAACGAAGTTTGCACCTCTTTGCGCCATTCTGTATACCAAAACAAAAATCTACCAAATCGAGTTTACATTTAAAAATTTTTTCTAGGACTGTACAGAGATTTTTTTAAAATTGCTTTAAAAAAAATATTAGTTGAGAGTAAACATAACGAAAAAAACAAAAGTCGTGAAAATTTGACACGTATAGGTAACTAAGCTTGAAAAAAGTAGACGAGAGTTATCTGTCCTCCGTTAACATAGGCCTCCGGAGACCATAAACCATGAATATAGATTATGGGTTTTGGTTTACCCCAACATATGAATATTTATTTTCCCAAAGGCCTGGACTTTATTGCACTAATAGAATTCCCATCAGCGACCCACGCCCCTTCGCTGGCTGGAGGAAAAAATTGTAGGTACGTAACTTCAGTTTATTTTCAACGATCGACCTAAATGCCAAATTACCCGGAATTCCTTCCACTTTTCTCCTTCCAAAACCTTCCTCCTGAACAGTTTTTCTTAATTTCGAACAACAACTTCGATACGATTCTGTTACGTTTTACTTTTTCAAAGAAACGATATTGTATTACTCTCCAGGTCTGGTTTTGTGAGATTTCCGGATCCAAAAAAAAATTAATTCGCGATTTTTATGGATCCCGCAATACTTCAGGGTAGCAATTTTAATTCGAATTTCAGCGATTTTTAAAACACGCTTTTTTACATCTTCTTTTTTCAGCGCTTTGTAGCTCGGAAATGGCCCATCCTGCAATGAAATTGATTTCGTTTAATTTTTAGGAAAATTAATCACCTTTCATTTTTGTATTATACATTTTTTGCCTACGAAGTACCGTTTTGAAGATACAGGCGAAAAACAGCAAAATGTCACGCACCATCCCAAGGTCATAAATTTTTTTTCTTTTTTTTCCACTGTTTTTCGCCGCCGTGTAGCATGCGCGGTGCTGGTCGCACAAAACAGTTTATTGAATTAAATTTATAGCAATTTTAATCAGCTTTCTTTTTTAACTTATAAATTTTTTGGCTACGAATCACCATTTTGAAGATAAAGGCGAAAAACAGCGAAAAGTCACGCTCCACCGCCCAAAAAATCAAATTGTTTTTGCACTGTTTTTCGCCGTAGCTTGGTGGCTGTAAGTCAAACAAAAAAACTTATTAAACAAATTTTATAGATAATGTAGTCAGCATTCTTTTCTAACTTATAAATTATTTGGCTACGATGTACCGTTTTGGAGAAACAAGCGAAAAAAACGGGAAATTCCGCGTTTAAACCCTCATGGCCAATGGAGCACAAGGTAGGTTCGGGGTTTTTATGTGGGATACTCATGGGACCCTACACATTTCCGTAAAAAAAAATATCAAAATACCATATTTTTTTATTTTATTTGCCTTTTCGATGTTTGGATTGGCTGGACCATCAAATAAATTATTAGGTGTACAAAATGAAACTCAGCCACAGGGTATAATTGAATTTTGTAGATTTTAGCCGAGTTTCATATTGTACACCTAGTAGTTTATTTTTTCAAAATTTTGAACATTTTAGGCTTTAAAGTCCTTCAAAAGTTGACCTCCGTGTAAGAAGGTTATTGAAGTATAACCATTAAGAAGGTTAATTTTTAAAGGCTTGTAAATCGTAAACCGTTACAGATATTGAAAAAATGCACTAAATAAAATCAGTTGGAATTTCAATTCTCTTTATTTTTTATTCTATTCATTTTTTCTCTAGGACGCACTGTTTTCAAGATAAATTTATTTTTAAAAAAAATTATTTTCCGAAAATGGTGCATCCTAGAAAAAATAATTAAGTACAAATTTATAGAGAATTAAATTTCCTACAATTTTGTACACCAAATATTAAGTCTTGAAAACGTTTAAATCAAAAGGAGAAATAAAAATTTTTCTGTGGTTGTCAATATGGTAGCTTAATCGTTTGGATGATCAATAAATCTTGTAGAGTTTGATTTATAAGAGCAATCCTTTAGTTTAACGATTCGGCTTAAGATCCTGGGGTTTTCGAAAAGCGAGGGTGAGAAGGTCAGATTTCAAAAGGGGTGAGAAGGGCAAAATCACCAAGAAAACCCCACGTAGAAACGTAATTGCACAATAAACACCATTTATTAGAAAAGCGGTGAACTTTCAGAATACTATTTGTCTTCTTTGTTGTTCCCTCAGACGCATTTCGTGTAGAATATTAATGAGCCCTCAAGCTTCCCGTAATTAGTAGCTGGAGAAGGGTTGTCCAGAAGTCTCGGCAATTTATTAGATGTTCAATCAGTTTGGGAGGACTCAGGTGGTCGACAGTATCAACACATTTCACTGTCCCTCCCGCCCTTCACCACCCGAAAACCCCCATCCTTAATTCCTCCTTAGCCTTCATTACACAAACTCTTCCTCTAATCTTAAAATCAAAGCAACCGTTTTAATTAGTATCCCTCACAAAATTTTAATCACTTCAACAAATAGTAATTTGCAAACACTCTGTCTTTTTTTGGGTAGATTTTTTTTCCCTTCGAAATCAAGTTATTGAAATTTTTTTTTTTTTTTCACCAAAAGAAAAAATAGGCGCGGATTTTCCCGGTTTTTCGCTTGTTCCTCCAAAACGGTTCGTATGAGACAAAAAATGATAGAGTTAGAAAAGAAAGCTGACTAAATTTACAATAAATTTTGTTCAATAAAATGTTTTGTACGACCAACGGCGCCTGAGTTACACAGCGGTGAAAAACAATGCTAAAAAAAATTGTTGTCGGTATTCTGGCTCCTTTAACTTCGGTATTCTGGCTCCTTTAACTTCGGTATTCTGGCTCCTTTAACGCTGGTATTCTGGCTCATTTAACGACGGTTTTCTGGCTCCTAACGACTGTTTTCTGGCTCCTTTAACTTCGGTATTATGGCTCATTCAACGACGGTTTTCTGGCTCATTTAACGACGGTTTTCCGGCTCATTTAACGACGGTTTTCTGGCTCATTTAACTTTGTTCTTCTGGCTCCTAACGACTGTATCCTGGCTCCTATAACGTCGGTATTCTGGCTCCTTTAACTTCTGTATTCTGGCTCCTTTAACGCTGGTATTCTGGCTCATTTAACGATGGTTTTCTGGCTCCAAACGACGATTTTCTGGCCCATTTCACTTCAATATTCCGGCTCCTAACGACTGTATTCTGGCTCCTTTGACTACGGATTTCTGGCTCATTTAACGACGGTTTTCTGGCTCATTTAACTTCTGTATTCTGGCTCCTTTAACGCTGGTATTCTGGCTCATTTAACGCGGTTTTCTGGCTCCTTTAACATCGGTATTCTGGCTCCTTTAACGTCGGTATTCTGGCTCCTTTAACTTCGGTATTCTGGCTCCTTTAACGCTGGTATTCTGGCTCATTTAACGACGGTTTTCTGGCTCATTTAACTTCGTTATTCTGGCTCCTAACGACTGTATTCTGGCTCATTTAACTTCGGTATTCTGGCTCCTTTAACGCTGGTATTCTGGCTCATTTAACGACGGTTTTCTGGCTCCTTTAACGTCGGTACTATGCCTCCTTTAACTTCGGTATTCTGGCTCCTTTAACGCCGGTTTTCTGGCTCATTTAACTTCGTTATTCTGGCTCCTAACGACTGTATTCTGGCTCCTGTAACGCTGGTATTCTGGCTCATTTAACGACGGTTTTCTGGCTCATTTAACTTCGTTATTCTGGCTCCTTTAACTTCGGTATTCTGGCTCATTTAACGACGGTTTTCTGGCTCCAAACGACTGTATTCTGGCTCCTTTAACTTCGGTATTCTGGCTCATTTAACGACGGTTTTCTGGCTCATTTAACTTCGTTATTCTGGCTCCTAACGACTGTATCCTGCCTCCTTTAACGTCGGTACTCTGCCTCCTTTAACTTCGTTATTCTGGCTCCTAACGACTGTATTCTGGCTCCTTTAACTTCGGTATTCTGGCTCCTTTAACTTCGGTATTCTGGCTCATTTAACGACGGTTTTCTGGCTCCTTTAACGTCGGTATTCTGGCTCCTGTAACGCTGGTATTCTGGAGTAAATAAACTTCCTTTACATTTGTTTGAATAAAACTTTTTGTACGACCAACGGCGCCTGAGCTACGTGGCGGCGAAAAACAATGCTTAAAAGGACAATGATGTAAAACTGCTGAATGCCTCATGTTAGGTGAAATGACAATTTTTTTGATAAACATTTGATGAGAAAGTTACACTGTCAGGAGCAGCTCACTAAACTTTAGTGTAGCAAACGCATTTAAAACTTTTTAAATATGAGAATGGATAATGCAAAAGGAAGTGGAAGTTCGGACTGCATAGTCAATTTTGTTCAAATAACTTGAAAAATTGCTAAACTTTTTTTTTACTGATAATTATAGCTATCGCTATTCATGAATAAATTAGTTTCAGGATGAAAAACGTATCCGAATAAATATGAAAGGGACAAATGTCGACTTGGGAAACGTTCAAAAATACCTTTCATTTCAGGGAAAAGGCTCTCCATCACAATTTTCATGGGAATGAAAAGTGGAGAGGATTTTAAAACTAAAGAGTATAATTAAAGAAAAGGACGAGACTACGTGGGGCTAATTAAACCAGATAAACGATCTTCTCAGCAATTCCTCTTTCTCCCTCAAGTTTTTACTTTTTCCCTCTTCAACTTTTTAAATAGAGTTATCCGCAAAAACTGAAAAAGAGAAAAGTATAATAACAATCACAAAAATCATTCAAAATCTATTAAACAATTTGGTCCAGGAAGCCTTGAAAGGATGTGAAAGAAATTTTTTCCTCACAGTGGGGAATAGCGATAATTTTTCATCGATAATAAAATGTTTAGTACAGCCATACCACATGGCTACCCAGTAGAGGAAAACTGATTAGTGAATTTGCCGATCATGAGGTTGTCTGTGGTGCCGGCCGTCCGTCGCAAATTTCATTCGGCAAATTCACCAAAATTTTTACAGGTTCTTCCTTTTGTAGAAACTTAAAAAATGACAAGATTTTTTTAAGAAATTCGCAAAAATGGTGGAGATATTATGTTTGTCTAAAGTTCAGATTTATCGGCCGCCTTTGTTTTTCCACAATTCTTATCTGATTTTCACCAAATTTGATAGGATCTTACATTGATAGCTGTCTTAAAAATTACGTGCTATTTTTCGAATTTCACAAAAATGGCCGACATATATATTAGGTGTACAAAATGAAACTCAGCCACAGGGTAAATTTGAATTTTGTAGATTTTAGCCGAGTTTCATTTTGTACACCTAGTAGTTCATTTTTTTCAAAATTTTGAACATTTTAAGCGTTAAAGTCCATCAAAAGTTGACCTTCTCCGTTTAAGAAGGTTATTGAAGTATAACCATTAAGAAGGTTAATTTTTAAAGGCTTGTAAATCGTAAACCCTTACATATATTGAAAAAATGCACTAAATAAAATCAGTTGGAAATTCAATTCTCTTTAATTTTTATTCTATTCATTTTTTCTCTAGGACGCACTGTTTTCAAGATAAATTTTTTTCAAAAAAAAAAAATAATTTTCCGAAAGTGGTGCATCCTAGAAAAAATAATTAAGTGCAAATTTATAGATAATTAAATTTCCTACAATTTTTATTTATTAGGTGTACAAAACGAAACTCAGCCACAGGGTAAATTTGAATTTTGTAGATTTCAGCCGAGTTTCATTTTGTACACCTAATACTTCCCCTCTGTTATACTTCCCCTCCTGAAACTATACACCCTTTATTCTCCCGCCTCTAATTTACTTCCATATCCATTATACTTCCCCTCTTTAATACTTACCCCTCCTTGATACTCCCCCCTCCTTCTCTTTGAGTATGTTTTCGTTTCCTTTATTTGGTGAAACATGAAAATCAAAAGTTTTGAGGTAAAAGTCGACTAAATCTTTTGTCAGTTTCATACTGGATTCGGACTCTGCACCCAATATTGCACAAAATAAACGCCACAAACAACATAAACGCCCTTTCTTCGGCGAAAATCACCCGTTTTGGCATAATAATCGATTAAATCTAGTTGAAAATTTTTATCTGATTTGAGATTCATGAAAGTTTTCGTGAAGGAATAGCGACTCCGTAATAGCATTCACGTTAAGCCACAATCGAAAGGAGGAAGATGAGCCTATAGCTAAAACGAATTTAGAGTTTGAAAGGAAAGGGGCACTTGGCTCTAAAATTTGGAGCTCAACAACAAGCGGCTTTCCAAAGAATTGAAACCTGTATCCCAAGAGCGTTCCTTTCTGAATAATTTATATATTGCTTTTCTCTCCCACTTGCTCTAATTCTCGAGTCCAATTAGCCTTTTCTCCCTCTCACTTCCACTCGCCACTTTTTCCGTCTCTCTCGGGCTAAACGATTCTCGTTGTATTAATGAACCGACTTTATTTTCAAACACGGTTGCACAACAACTAACAACATTGTATAATTGGAACGGCCGGAGGAATGATAATCAACTCCCGTTAAAGGGCCAGTTAAATATAGGAATTTCTAACGATTATGAAGTTTTAATTAATTTTCAAGTTAGTTACTTGAGATGTACTCAATCTTATAGATGTGGATGCGTTATTGTAGGCACAGTTTCCTTGGCAGATTAGAAGGTAATTTGAAATCATAAGAAGAACTTTAAGGCAAAGCATTTAGTCAGCAAAGCAGTTGGATTCTTCGGGAAAAAATAAGTGGAATCAAAAAAAAACGAGTCTCCTAGGTCAATTTTAACGGATTTTAGCGCAAAAAACGCTAAATTTTGACATTTTTTAAAAGTTGTCCAAAATTGTCATATGAGTACTCAAATCTGCTTGAAATTTTGCGTAGATTACGAATCTGAAATAAAAAATAGGGGTTATCATTTAAAATAACGAAGTTAGGTTGTGTCTGGGTCACCCTGTATATCCAGGCGGATTTTAAACTACACCATCAAATTCTTTGATTTAAATTAAGGGGGGTTTACTTTTAACTTTTTTTCGTAAAACCACTTTTTAACGCTCTCCCAGACGCTTGCCATGTGTTTCCGGAGACCCTGTATAGGAGGGGGAAGTATAACGGAGGGGACGTAAAACGTAGGGGGAAGTATATGGGAGGGGAAGTACAACGGAGGGGGAACTATATGGGAGGGGAAGTATAACGGAGGGGGAACTATATGGGAGGGGAAGTACAACGGAGGGGGAACTATATGGGGGGAAGTATAACAAAGTGGGAAGTATATGGGAGGGGAAGTATAATGGAGTGGGAAGTATAAGGGAACGAAAGTATAAGGGAAGGGGATGTATAAGGGAGGGAAAGTATAAAGGAGAATTTTCCAAGTTTGTTTTTTCGAAAAATTTTCTAAGTTTATTTTGGAAAAATTTTCCGAGTTTTGCTTTTTACCAATAATTTTCCGAGTTGTTTTTTTTTTTCGAAAAATTTTCCGGTTTTTTTTCGAAAAATTTTCTAAATTTTTTTTTCAAAAATTTTTAAAAGTTTTTTTTTTCGAAAAATTTTCCGGGTTTTCCTTTTTTTTTTTTTTTTTGAAAAATTTTCTAAGTTTTTTTGAAAATTTTTCAAGTGTCAAGGTAGAAATAATGGGCTCTTTGGCCTAAGGGATGTGACTCTCGTAATGGGTAGAAATACGAAATTTCTCCCTACTAAATAGAATTAATAATTAAAAAGTGGCAATTTTTTACACCAAAATTCTTAAAAAATATAAGGAGTAATTGGTAAAAACTTAGTGAAAATCGGATAAACGGTTCGGCCGCAGCGAATTTTTTTAAATTTCAAACAGACATATCTCCGCCATTTTTTCGAAATTCAAAATCGATTTTCACCAGTTACTACTTATATTTTTAATTATTTTAATTTTGATTGCTATACGCAAATTGATTTTTATATCAAACAATTAACCAATAATAGAGGAAGAAATGACTGTGATAACGGGTATCTCACGACGCGTTTCGGCTTAATAAGCCTCGTCAGGTGAGCTATTCCCTCTATCACAATCATTTCTATCTTTTCTCTGTGGACCTATCTACGAGAGAATTAGTGGAAACTGCGGGAAGCTGGAGACAAATCGTCCCCCAAAAACCTCAACGCCGCCACTTCTCTAAGAGATAGAGCCACTCACCACCTCCTTATTGGTTTTTATGACAGAACTGCTGCCAAGGCATTACTTTACTTATTTTAATTTTGATTGCTATACGCAAATTGATTTTTATATCAAACAATTAACCAATAATAGAGGAAGAAATGACTGTGATAACGGGTATCTCACGACGCGTTTCGGCTTAATAAGGCTTAATAGAGCCGAGTGGCTCTATCTCTTAGAGAAGTGGCGGCGTTGAGGTTTTTGGGGGACGATTTGTCTCCAGCTTCCCGCAGTTTCCACTAATTCTCTCGTAGATAGGTCCACAGAGAAAGATAGAAATGATTGTGATAGAGGGAATAGCTCACCTGACGAGGCTTATTAAGCCGAAACGCGTCGTGAGATACCCGTTATCACAGTCATTTCTTCCTCTATTATTGGTTAATTGTTTGATATATTTTTAAGAATTTTTGGTGTAAAAAAATTGCCACTTTTTAATTATTATTTTTTTTTTAGTAGGGAGAAATTTTATACTTCTACCCATTACGAGAGGCACATCCCTAAGCCAAAGAGCCCATTATTTCTACCTTGACACTTAATTTTCCCAAGGATTCTATCACAAATATTCAAAACTTTTGTTTCTAGGAATAAGGTAAAGTTGCTGGTCCACTTGGGACACCCAAAACTATTTACAAATGTTAAAAAACGAGCATGAAAATGAATAAAAGTGGTTGCACGTAAACCGCTTGACAAAGGAAACAACAATTTTGGCTTAGGTGAGAGGAATTTGAAAGGATATATCACACGAGTATGCTAATGGGCTTTGTGTAAATGGCCGTGTGATTTGCAATGACTGTTATACCGGGTGGATTTAGTCCGGAAGATCCTAGAGATAACGCGGGAAATGACGGGACGGGGGTGCTGTTTAGGATGCTGTCGCTCGCCACCTCTACCGACTGGAATTTCGTATTGGAAGTCCGATGGTCCCGGAATTCCAAACCCAACCTACCTCGATACCCAATACTCACATTCTACCTATTCAAGGCGGAGTGAAAGCAAAAGGGATGAGAAGTAAAAAGAGAAAAAAAAAACCTCTCTCTTTTCTAAATCCACAAAGTGGGGAAGTTCGCTAACACTTTTCTTTTTTTCCCTTTTCTTCCAGTGACTTTTTTTTGTCCCTCAAAATAACAAACAATAAGGCTTTTTTCTTTATCGAAGAATTCAATTTAGCACAGATTCAAAATATAAAATACAAAGCGATTAATTTTAAATACAATTCATTGAGAACTTATGAATACATACAATATTTTAAAAAAAAATAGGTAGATTTTTGAAGAAAAGAAATCTACCTAATAGCGTTAAATATTAGGTGTACAAAATGAAACTCTGCTAAAATCTACAAAATTCAAATATACCCTGTGGCTGAGTTTCATTTTGTACACCTAACAATAAAAATTGTAGGAAATTTAATTCTCTATAAATTTGTACTTAATTATTTTTTTCTAGGATGCACCATTTTCGGAATATAATTTTTTTAAAATAAATTTATCTTGAACAGTGCGTCCTAGAGAAAAATGAATAGAATAAAAATTAAAGAGAATTGAATTTCCAACTGATTTTATTTAGTGCATTTTTCAATATCTGTAACGGTTTACGATTTACAAGCCTTTAAAAATTAACCTTCTTAAAGGTTATACTTCAATAAACTTCTTACACGGAGGTCAACTTTTGATGGACTTTAACGCCTAAAATGTTCATAATTTTGAAAAAATGAACTACTAGGTGTACAAAATGAAACTCGGCTAAAATCTACAAAATTCAAATTTACCCTGTGGCTGAGTTTCATTTTGTACACCTAATAAAAAAATTGTAGAAAATTTAATTCTCTATAAAGTACTTAATTATTTTTTTCTAGGATGCACCATTTTCGGAATATAATTTTTTTTAAATAAATTTATCTTGAAAACAGTGCGTCCTAGAGAAAAAATGAATAAAATAAAAATTAAAGAGAATTGAATTTCCAACTGATTTTATTTATTTAATTATTCTTGTTTTTGTCAGCCAGTTCTAATTTTAATTTTTTAGTTTAGTTGAGGATTGTAGAATGAATACCCTGAAGAAGGCTGGGAACCAGCCGAAACGTCGGAATAAATAAAAATGTCACATTAACCTGGATTTTTTTCTTCAATAGCCGCAATCCTCAACTAAACTAAAAATTATGATTTTATTTAGTGCATTTTTTAATATCTGTAACGGTTTACGATTTACAAGCCTTTAAAAATTAACCTTCTTAATGGTTATACTTCAATAACCTTCTTACACGGAGAAGGTCAACTTTTGATGAACTTTAACGCCTAAAATGTTCAAAATTTTGAAAAAATGAACTACTAGGTGTACAAAATGAAACTCGGCTAAAATCTACAAAATTTAAATTTACCCTGTGGCTGAGTTTCATTTTGCACACCTAATATTTAAAATAACGAAGTTGCTGTCGCTCTGGGACACCCTGTACACTAAATGTCGTTCTTCCAAAAGATTGATAAGTAGGAACGGCTGCTTTTTTTTAAGTTGACCTGAAAGAGCGGCTAAATCGGCTTTTGTGGAAGAGAAATGTCGAAAGTTACAAGTTATATGCGTATCAAGATTTTGATTCTTTTAAGATAGATTGTTCTTTTAATATTTTCTTAGCGTATAAATCCTTTCGATTGCCGTGGGGCTCACTCATTTGGAAGAGAAGCGATATAAAGATTCCACCTTTAATTATTTAGCATTGCACGACCGTAAATAAGTTTCTTCTTCAAAACCGATAAGACTTGAAATATAAAGTTTAATTAACTTTTTTCCGTTTCATTTATCAACGTCAAAGAGCGCCGGAGGGGATAAGAAAAAAAAGTTCTATGCATGTGTTGTGCGATAAAATGTATCTAGAATTCCAGATTGACTTTACACAAAAGGATCCTTTGGTCCAAAGTAGTTCTCTAAGTTTCTGTGACAAAGCGGGCAGATTCGTGGAGTTAAGAAAGTTAGAGAAAGCTAATACCTATTTAAAAGAGATAAATCCAAAACATTTTTTAGTCATGCAGATTTCTTTTCTTCAAAATTTAATTATTTCGAAATAGTCTCAGTATTAAATATTGTTGTATACTTTTTGGACCACAAAACCACTCTCAGCTCAAAAGCTACTGGGTATTCCAATTATTAGGTGTACAAAATGAAACTCGGCTAAAATCTACAAAATTCAAACTTACCCGCTGGCTGAGTTTCATTTTGTACACCTAATAGAACAGCAAATTTACGGCAAAGCATTTAGTCCGACAAAAAGTGAAGTCCAAAAAAAAAAAATATCCACAAATGTGGCATTTTTTTATGTTGGCCCAAAAGTTTATATAGTCAAATCAAATTGCAGGTCCACTCTAGTTGCAACACCCTGTATACACTGGGTGAAAAACTTGTCCCCCTCCAGTTAAATCCAAAACGACTCAAACTACTAGTCTGGAGCTGGCCCCGACGGGAACTTCCTTAAAGAGAAGTAACAATATAGGAGGGGGAATTATAACGGAGGGGGAAGTATAACGGAGGGGACGTAAAACGTAGTGGGAAGTATATGGGAGGGGAAGTATAACGGAGGGGGAAGTATAACGGAGGGTGAAGGATAACGGAGTAAGAAGTATAACGGAGGGGGAAGTATATGGGAGGGAAGTATAACGGAGGGGGAAGTATAACGGAGGGGGAAGTATAACGGAGGGGGAAGTATAATAATTTTCTAAGTTTTTTTGTAAAAAAAAAATTTTTTTTTTTTCGAAAAATTTTCCGGGTTTATTTTTTTTTTTTTTTTGAAAAATTTTTAAGTTCTTTTTTTCGAAACATTTTTAAGTGTCAAGGTAGAAATAATGGGCTCTTTGGCCTAGGGATGTGCCTCTCGTAAAGGGTAGAAGTACGAAATTTCTCCCTACTAATAAAAATAGTAATTAAAAAGTGGCAATTTTTTTGCACCAAAAATTCTTAAAAAATATAAGGAGTAATTGGTGAAAATTTGGTTAAAATCGGACCAACGGTTCGGCCGCAGCGAATTTTTTAAAATTTCAAACAGACATATCTCCGCCATTTTTTCGAAATTCAAAAATCCCCCTCGTTACTTCTTCTTCACCGGCTAAAGAAATTTGGTGAAAATCGGATGAAAACTGTGGCTGTAAAGTGTTCCGGAAAAAAATGCTACGGACGGCCGGCCGGCACCACAGACAAAGTTGAGATCGGTAAAGATCAATATTCGATTTGACACTCCGGGTCTGGAAGACCCTTCCCCATAAACCCGACGTCGAGGGTATCGCAATAACTTCTTTAAGGAAGTTAAAATCAAAAATTGATTAAAAAATGTTGCATTGTAGACCACCCTTCTAGTTTTTGAATTTTAGGTAGATTTTATTAAAAACCCGTCAACAAATTAATTTGCTATTTTGCTTTTATAGAAGCAAGTATTAAAAATTCGTGTATCTTAAGAGAGTAAGATATAGGGGGGGGGGGGGTATTTCTTTTAAATTTAACAGGTCATGCAATCCTGTTGGCGTGTGAACGGTACTATTTTTTCTTCATAAATATGAGCGAGTTTGTAAAGGGTATTTTTCGTTTCTCAGCTTTTTCCGTGGAGGCCCTACTTTTATTTACAATTATAATTTGAATCGTTGTAATTAACCCTCCAATTCCCATTGCACCCTCCAGGGTGCACCTCTTTGTTCGCTTGTTGTTAAAACCAGAGACTTTTTTTTTATGTTTTCCACTTCTAACTGACTCTCCTGTTGATGGAGATGACGTCTGAATTTTTCGAGGTGATAATATTGATAACAGGGGGCGTGATAACGGTTTGAAAGTTATGAACCTTGTGATTATGCTTCGTTCCGGACCGTGTTCTCTACTTTTACAAAAATGACTAGAAAAACGTAAGTACTTCCAGTTTTTTTGTGTTTTTTTGTTAAATTAATGTTTATTTAACCTGGTTGTAGTAGTTTTAGTCGATATTTATGTGTAATTTGTAAATAATCACGCATTTAGTTCTCGTGCACCCTGTAGGGTGCATTGGGAATTGTACCAACTACCTTTATTTTTTTCTTCTTTTCATATCTGGTATGTTTTTTGTTTCTAACGGCACCGAATCTCTATTTTTATGTCTCATAATCTTTATGTTATGTTTGCACGCATAATTATTTACTTAATTTTTTATGTTCCGAGTCCTTCTTGAGCACCTGGTTATGATTTACAGCAAGGTATGTGGACATTTTTTGTGCTTCGGATCGTGTTTGACATTCGTTTTCCCTCTAGGATTCCGTTGGATCAAGTTTTATCTATATTAGAGTCTGGTGTAGAGATATTGACGATCTAGAAATTAATTTTTTTCCTCCTGAAGATGAGGGCGACCTCACAGGGATTGAAAGCGGCGACGAAAATGAATTTGACATGAACTGACACGCGGTAGTTCAATACTACCTATAGGAGAAGCTCCAAAAAGAAAGAGGTCTGTGTCCGCAGTACCTACCGAAAGTCAAGGTGCAAAAAAGTACTAAATCTGACTTCCAAAGACGAAATGTGGGCATAGAAGGTGTCGGCAGTGCCATAAGAATACAAAAATTATGTGTACGAAATGTAATGTCCTGCTCCATATAGGATGCTGGTATGAATTTCCCCTAACATTGTAATTAATTTAAATAAAAAAACTTAAACAAAAGTGTATTAACTAATTTATGTTACCTTTTCCCCCTTATATTCACATTAAAAGTAAATTCTTGAATACGTTAGGAAAGAGTTGCTCAAGTGCCCAATGCACCCCTGAGGTGCAGTGCTATAGCTCGGCTAGTTCGTGCTATAGCATCAGACAAAAAATTTTTTTGGTTTATTTTGATGCCTAGTAACTAGAAAATTTTGGAAAATTTTAATTTTCACTTTTGGTTTTTCTATGGGAATTGAAGGGTTAAGGGGCCGAAGCGGAGTAAATAGAAGAACCCTTTAGATGGGTCGGAATCACGCGAGAAAGAGCCTCGTTTTGCTCAGGCGACAGCAAGAAAATCAGTTCGTGCGATATTTACCATCGCGAAACCGCCCGACATCTGGTAAACAGAGCCGCGAATATATTTTACAGACCGCGGAAAAACCCCCGTCCCCACCCGATGAAATATGTCCTCCGGCTTGTGTATATTTCAGAATTTAAGCGTGTTTTGTATAAATTTAAATCGACCACTTTTTAAAAGTTTCACTTTTTTTTTTCATAAGGGGGATCACCCAGCGGAGTTTTACTTAGTAAAAAGTGCGCGCTTTCTGTAATCCTAGTTCGGTTATATCTTATCCGATCGCATTGAATCTCTTTATATCATGTACTACAAAGTGTTATAAAATAATTTTTTTTTTTTTTTTCGACTTTAAAAATTTATATATAAAACTTTAATCGATGGATTTTAAATTTGTTAACTTATAATAGTATAGCTTATAGCTTATAATATGAAACTATATATGAATCTATAGTTTCAGGGAATCGTAATTTGCCCTTCCCGTATACGACTCACAAAACGGGAAAGGTCTTCTCGTAGAGGCCTAGGGAGTCGTTTCGACTCAGTTAGTTCACAATGTTCTCACAAGAGGAAATTCATGAATCGAAATATGGTTTTCCGATTAACTATAACATCACATAGAAATTACCTATCCATCTTCCGAAAAGTTCGGAATCAATATCCTTCTTCGATTTTAGCAAGTCTGTAGAGAAACTAGTTGATTTCCGAACCCGAAACTAAACGAGATAAAAAAAACAACCTTCGTTAAATATAACCTTACGTTTACTCGGAGTCGGGAAGTGAGTCGCTAGCGTATACGACTCAGCTGAGTCGGATCGCATTACGACTCGAGGTTTGAATCGTATGACCTTGGGTGAGTCGGATACGGGAGGGCAAATTACCATGCCCTGAAACTCTCTATTAGATTTGTTCTAACCGCTGAAGCTGGTTTGAAATTCCTGGAGCATGCGTAGAAGGATTTGGACGTCAAATTAGAAGACTTTCAATTGGTGTGTCCTTCAAACTGAAGTCATATGACGTCAAATTTGACGTGAAAATCTTTGTTGGAAAAAAGCGATAATGTACATATTTCATACATACTGGCATTCGATTTGAGATGATTCAATATGAGGAGAACCATCAGGTTTTTTGCCTCTGTTATCTTAAAATGCTAATTTCACAAAACGTAATTTTGAACGGAATTAAGCAAGTTGTAAGGGATTACACATCATGCTCCTAAATAAAACTTGTAAAATAAAATTAAAAATTGTTAACGCAATAGAATGCTCTTGATTCGCTTTGCGTGATAATTTATCAAGTTAGGGAAGAGTTAACTAGTGTAATTGCCTAGATCCACTTTGCATGTTTAATCAAAAGTGGCATGAAACGGAATATCCCTTGTTTTATTTTGCTAGAAAATTTTCAAAATCGTTAAACCTACCTACATATAAGTTGCAGTTTATATTACACCTACTACAGTGAAACTTCCCAATAACGGACACTCCTGGGGTCCGGAAATTTGTCCGCTATATAGAGGTGTCCGCTTTTCGGAAAATAGGAAAAAAAAACTTTTGAAAAAAATGAAAAATGAAGTTTAATTTCTGATTAGGAAAACATAATATGTATTATTACATACATATATACGATATTACATATGTACATACATATTAAAAATAAAAATTAAACTTTTAAAAAGTCGGTAATTTTGAAGTGAAGTCAAGAGTATAACTGAATTTTATAAATAAAAGACATGGCGAGGGACAAAAAGGGATTAACTAAGGTCAAAGATCATAAGTAAGATGCAAAATGTAAACAAACATCTCTAGAACAACAGAATGTCAATAAACTTAGTCCTTGAAAAAACGTGCTGTCCGCTTATAGGAGACTTTTAGGGGTAAAATTGAATTTTTCAGGCTGTCCGCGTCCGTTATTGAGAGTGTCCGCTTTATAGAAATATTTAGAATACCTTTTCCTATGTTTTAACGCCGGGGAATCATAATTTGTCCGTTGAAGGGAGATGTCCGCTTTTAAGAGGTGTCCGTTAAGGGAAGTTTCACTGTACATCATTCTGCGCGTTGCATTGTAACGCTTTAGTATTTAAAAAAAATTGATTGAAAGAGGTTTTCTATTTGTGAGAGATTGGATTTATGTATTTGGTTACTGATTTATTACATCAGTGTGGAATATTATTTATTACGAAGTTAAAATACAGCTGTGGGGGTATTATGAGTGGAATGAAAAATTAAATTAAATCGGACTTTACCTTTGCTGCTAGACTTGAGGTATTTACGTTACTATTACTATTTTAGAGACATTTGAGAGTGGGCCTTTTATCAAATTTTGAATAAAAACTATTACTCTAACTCTGGTCAAGGATGCTTACCCGGCTTTCGGCCTTCGCGCAGGAGGAAATATGGACGGCGATGGGCCACGATTTTTGGGAAGGAAACTCGGGCATCGAAATAAACAAGGGCTCAAATCTACAGAGATTTTAAGTTCAATATTGAGCTTACTTGTTTCTGCTTTCATTTTACGTAGAAGGTTTTTGATTCTTGAGGACATTTTGAGATCTATGAAACCCACTTTATTCTCGGTTTTCCGTAGATCTGAAGAATATATCTATATATTCAGACGATTACACAAGAGATACATTCCCCCAGTCTTTCTCTTTCCTTTTTTTCCCCCTTTTTTTCGGCCCCTTTCTTTTTGCTGTAATAATTCTCCATTACATCAGAATTTAAATAAAATACAACCCTCTAAAAGCGTCAGAAGTTTACTTATAAATCTAACTAATGAGCTTAATTACGGTGTCAGTGGGGTAAAAACTTTACTTTGGGGAAATGTATTTCGAAGGATATATATTCTAGATATCAATAATGAACTACAATAAATTTTTCCTCCCTTTTCTTCTTTTTTCTTTTCATAACTTCATTTCCATAGGACAATTTACCCGCACAACTCTACCCATTTCTGCTACTACTCTTCTACTTCTTTTAGGTAGATTATAAATCTAGGATTAAATAAAATCTAGGTACTACAAGCTAATAATCTTAATTTTATGAGAAGATTTTTGTGAATTGAAATATTAGGTGTACAAAATGAAACTCAGCCACAGGGTAAATTTGAAGTTTGTAGATTTTAGCCGAGTTTCATTTTGTACACCTAGTAGCTCATGTTTTCAAAATTTTGAACATTTTAGGCGTTAAAGTCCATCAAAAGTTGACCTTCTCCGTGTAAGAAGGTTATTGAGGTATAACCATTAAGAAGGTTAATTTTAGAAGGCTTGTAAATCGTAAACGTTACAGATATTGAAAAAATGCACTAAATAAAATCAGTTGGAAATTCAATTCTCTTTAATTTTATTCTATTCATTTTTTCTCTAGGACGCACAGTTTTCAAATTTATTTAAAAAAAAATTATTTTCCGAAAATGTTGCATCCTAGAAAAAAATAATTAAGTGCAAGTTTATAGAGAATTAAATTTCCTACAGGTTTTATTTATTAGGTGTACAAAATGAAACTCAGCCACAGGGTAAATTTGAATTTTGTTGATTTTAGCCGAGTTTCATTTTGTACACCTAATAAAAGGAAATTGAAAGGACTTAAAACCTGTTTTGATATTAATGCAGTATTCTGAATAAATTATCCTTATTGATCTGTATGGGAAAATTGTGGCTTTTACATTGCAATTTATAAAAACAACGAGCAATTAAAGTCTCGTCAAAAGTATAATTTACATTTTAAAATACGTTTTTGAAAATTTGATAAGACTGGGCAAAATTAAAGAACTGAGAAAAATCGACAAAAGAGCGTTAATAAATGAATGTAAAAACATTTTTACAATGAACATTTTTTTTCTCATTGAAAAGGAGGAAAATGTCGAAATGTTCGCTTAGTTATTATACAAATGTTTTCGCCGTTTGGGAAAGGGGTCGGCGGATCTGACACAGGTGTTCTCGGCTGAAGTGTAATTTATGCCCGCCTCTGAGTTGAATGGCTACTAGGAAAATGGTTCGGGGTCGGCGAAGGGGTGAGATGATGTGTCCCTCAAACTTAGACCATCCCCGTTTCCACTCGAATTATTAGACGGTCTTTTCTACGAAAAGGGCCAACCCTCATTTCCTACCATCAACGCGGATTTTCACGGTTTTTCGCTTGCATCTCAAAAACTGTATGTCGTAGCTGAAAAATGTTTAAGTTAAAAAAGATACGTAGCTTAATAAGTTTCCAATTTGATTTAATAAATCGTTTTGTACGAAGAACGCGCCCGTGCTACACGGCGGCGAAAAAGTACTAGTCTGGAGCTGGCCCCGACGGGAACTTCCTTAAAGAGAAGTATCTATATAGGAGGGGGAAGTATATGGGAGGAGAAGTATATGGGAGGAGAAGTATAACGGAGTGGGAAGTATGTGGGAGGGGAAGTATAACGGAGTAGGAAGTACCTATAATATGGGAGGGGAAGTATAACGGAGGGGAAGTATAACGGAGGGGGAAGTATAACGGAGGGGAAAGTATAACGGAGGGGAAAGTATAAGGAAGGGGAAAGTATAACAGAGGGGGAAGTATAATGGAGGGGGAAGTATAAGGGAACGAAAGTATAAAGGAAGGGGATGTAGTAGGGAGGGAAAGTATAAAGGAGAATTTTCCAAGTTAGTTTTGTCAAAAAATTTTTCGGGCATTTTTTTTTTTTTTTTTTTTTTTTTTTTTCGAAAAATTTTTAAGTTCTTTTTTTCGAAAAATTTTCTAAGTTCTTTTTTTAAAAAATGTTGTAAGTTTTTTTAAAAATTTTTTAAAAACAAAAATTTTTTTTTTTTCAAAAAATTTTCAAAGTTTTTTCAAAAAATTTTCCGGGTTTTCCTTTTTTTTTTTTTTTCCGAGAAATTTTCTAAGTTTTTTTTTCGAAAATGTTCTAAGTTTTTTTGTCAAAAAAATTTTTTTTTTCGAAAAATTTTCCGGGTTTTTCTTCCATTTTCTTTTTTTTTTTTTTTTTTTTTTTTGAAAAATTTTAAGTTCTTTTTTTCGAAAAATTTTTTAAGTGTCAAGGTAGAAATAATGGGCTCTTTGGCCTAGGGATGTGCCTCTCGTAAAGGGTAGAAGTACGAAATTTCTCCCTACTAAAAAATAGTAATTAAAAGTGGCAATTTTTTGCACCAAAAATTCTTAAAAAATATAAGGAGTAATTGGTGAAAATTTGGTGAAAATCGGATTAACGGTTCGGCCGCAGCGAATTTTTTAAAATTTCAAACAGACATATCTCCGCCATTTTTTCGAAATTCAAAATCCCCCTCGTTACATTCTTCTTCACCGGCTAATGAAATTTGTGTAAAAATTTGGTGAAAATCGGATGAAAACTGTGGCCGTAAAGTGTTCCGGAAAAAAATGCTACGGACGGCCGGCCGGCCGGCACCACAGACAAAGTTGAGATCGGTAAAGATCAATATTCGATTTGACCCTCCGGGTCTGGAAGACCCTTCCCCAAAAACCCGACGTCGAGGGTATCGCAATAACTTCTTTAAGGAAGTTAATTAAGGAAGTTAATAGTGCAAAAAAGGGAAAAAAAAATTTTTGACCTAGAGGCGATGGAGCATGACTTTTCGCTGTTTTTCGCCGGTTTCTTCAAAACGGTACTTCGTAGCCAAAAATGTATAAGTTTAAAATGAAAGCAGATTAAATTTCCTATAAATGTGGTTCCATAAAATTTTTTGTGAGATCTACGGTGCCCGAGCTACACGGCGGCGAAAAATAGTGCAAAAAAGCGAAAAAAAAAAAAAATTTTTTGACCTAGAGGCGATGGGGCATGACTTTTCGCTGTTTTTCGCCGGTTTCTTCAAAACGGTACTTCGTAGCCAAAAAATGTATAAGTTTAAAATGAAAGCAGATTAAATTTCCTATAAATGTGGTTCCATAAAATTTTTTGTGTGATCTACGGCGCCCGAGCTATACGGCGGCGAAATACAATACCAAATAACGAAAATAAAATTTGACCTTCGGGCGGTGGAGAATGACTCTTTGCGGTTTTTCGCCTGAATCTTCTAAACGATACGTCGATGCTCAAAAATGTATTTTACAAAAATTAAAGATGATTAAATTTTCTACAAATTAAACCGAATCAACTTCATTTCCGCCATTTCTGAGCTGCAAGGCGCCGATAAAAGTCGATGAAAAAATGATCAATCATCAAATTTGTAGGATACTCATGGGAAGCTCCCCTACACAATGCCGTCAAAAAGCCTGATTCCTTTCCTTCAAATTGGACTAAAATATCGAAATTTGTGGATGACTTTATTTTATTTCACTGTATTTAGATATGACACTACTTAATATTGATCGTTCCGTTAAATTTGTCAATTATAGTGCATCCAATGAGTTAACATTCAAGTTAAACGAGGCGTATACTGGACTTAACCTCAATCGACTCTACCGCACTCAGCTGATTAACTCTCAAACCATATAAATTCACTCAGCGATTTTTTCTTTCCGAAGGTGAAATTTCACTATAAAATTTTCAATACGAAACTTAATTTTTATTGAGTAAACGAAAATTTTTAAGAGCGTCCCAATAAAGTTAGAGTAAAATTGGATTTCTATGAGGGGAAAAAACCTTGGGAGACGTTCTCACTTCCTTAGAATCTGTAGAATTAAGTTAATAAGATTTTTTTTTTCCATCTTATCCTTAGTAGTTGTACCTAGGGAGTTTTTTTTCTTTCTCCTCTCTTTTTTCTTATATTCCTTATTTCGGCCTCCCCATTCTATAATAGCACGTAGGAATTAAGTTGTAATGAGGAATTTTCCGTATTGCGTGAAGATAATTCGAAAAGTCTGACTTTCCGCGGAGCGACGCTGTAATCTTTCTATGTAAGTGTTTTTCACACAAAAAAATAAAAACTGGAATTTTTAAGAGCTTTCGACCACTAAGTAACTTTGAAAGGAAATCGTTTTACCTTTAAAATGACATATTTGTTTAGCAAATCGGTTTTAAATGAAGGGAGATATAAAGATTTGAAGTATTAGGCCAAAATATCATTGACTCATGGCTTACAAGCTTTTTGACAATATTTGTGACCCTCAGAACACCCTGATCACGAAAATATAGCTATCGGAAAAAGAACACACCTAAGAAAGAGTGTGGGCCTAAAGTTACTTCCTGAGGGTTTGATTTCCCCACGAATTTGAGTTTTCAAACGCGTTTTTCACCTATAAGGCATTTTGAAGAGGTTTTGACCACTAAGTAACTTTGAAAGGAAATCGCTTTACCTTTAAAATGACATATTTGTTTAGTAAATCGGTTTTAAATGAAGGGAGATATAAACATTTGAAGTATTAGGCCAAAATATCATTGGCTTTACAAGCTTTTTGACTATATTTGTGACCCTCAGAACACCCTGATCACGAAAATATAGCTATCGGAAAAAGAACACACCTAAGAAAGAGTGTTGGGCCTAAAGTTACTTCCTGAGGGTTTGATTTTCACCACGAATTTGAGTTTTCAAACGCGTTTTTCACCTATAAGGCATTTTTGAAGAGGTTTTGACCACTAAGTAACTTTGAAAGGAAATCGTTTTACCTTTAAAATGACATATTTTTTAGCAAATCGGTTTTAAATGAAGGGAGATGTTAAACATTTGAAGTATTAGGCCAAAATATCATTGACTCATGGCTTTACAAGCTTTTTGACAATATTTGTGACCCTCAGAACACCCTGATCACGAAAATATAGCTATCGGAAAAAGAACACACCTAAGAAAGAGTGTGGGCCTAAAGTTACTTCCTGAGGGTTTGATTTTCACCACGAATTTGAGTTTTCAAACGCGTTTTTCACCTATAAGGCATTTTTGAAGAGGTTTTGTCCACTAAGTAAGTTTGAAAGAAAATCGTTTTTCCTTTTAATCTGAAAAAGAAACTGATGAAAATCGTTAATAAATTCGAGCGTCGTGAAATTTCCCCCTTTTGTGTGATAAGCGAAGTTGGGTTAATGGAGTAATTAGGTTATATAAAAGAGTTGTGTGCTCAAGGGCAATGTTTGTCGGGAGTCCTCCTAATGGGCTCTAGATCCTATCTAAGATCCCCCACCAGAACGTCTCCACTCACCCTTATTGTATCAATTAGTACACCATACACCTCTCTTCTAATTATCTAATCAATAAAAGCTCTTTCTATTGATTTACGCCAATCTAGCCATTCATCACTTTGGATGTAGAAATTTTTCCGCCAACAACAATTGTTTGGAATGCAAAGAAGGTGGCCGAAAGTCAACAAGGTGAAACATTTTTTTTGGAAGAGTGAACAAAAACGAAATGAGTTTAGCGTGCAAGTTTACCTTTTTTTCACACACCGTATAACAACCTTCGTCAACATTCTGCATCAGGGAAATCATAAAAATTAATAGCTACTTAAGTAGTAATTTTTTTAACCTTCAAACTGACGAAAGTGAATTTTTTTTTCCTCTCACCAGATTTTTTTCTCCCTCAACTCTCACTAAAATGGCATTGGGAAGACTTTTCCTAGTTAAAGTCCACTCTTACTAGAAAATATTGATTAAAATATTTTAAAATCAACTTTTGCTGAACCATATACAGTGAAACTTCCCAATAACGGACACTCCTGGGGACCGGAAATTTGTCCGCTATATAGAGGTGTCCGCTTTTCGGAAAATAGGAAAAAAAAACTTAAAAAAAATGAAAAATGAAGTTTAATTTCTGATTAGGAAAACATAATGTATTATTACATACATATATACGATATTACATATGTACATACATATTAAAAATAAAAATAAAACTTTAAAAAGTCGGTAATTTTGAAGTGAAGTCAAGAGTAGAACTGAATTTTATAAATAAAAGACATGGCGAGGGACAAAAAGGGATTAACTAAGGTCAAAGATCATAAGTAAGATGCAAAATGTAAACAAAACATCTCTAGAACAACAGAATGTCAATAAACTTTGTCCTTGAAAAACGTGCTGTCCGCTATTAGGAGACTTTTAGGGGTGAAATTGAATTTTTCAGGCTGTCCGCGTCCGTTATTGAGAGTGTCCGCTTTATAGAAATATTTAGAATACCTTTTCCTATGTTTTAACGCCGGGGAATCTGAATTTGTCCGTTGAAGGGAGATGTCCGCTTTTAAGAGGTGTCCGTTAAGGGAAGTTTCACTGTACTTTATAAAAACCTAGAGAGGGTTTATTCCAAAATTTTCCCCACCCACCGCCAACGAATATTTTGTATGTTTGCTTGGGTAAATGACCTCCGAAATTCCCTCTCATTCCAAGAATATTTTGTTACCAACTGAAATATTTTACAAAACTGCTTAATACAGTATAAAATACCTAAACGTATTAAATTTCTTTTTCAAATTATTTTTGCAGCTTTTCTCCGAGGATTACATTAGCTTTGTTACAATCGCAGTAAGAAACTCCTGGAGCTTGCGCAGAATGATTTTAAGTCTTTGACTTCGTTCAAATCGTGTGTCCGTTAAATCTGACGACACCTGACGTCATATTTGCCGTGAAAATCATTCTGCGCATGCTCCATGAGTTTCAAACTACGGTTGGAACAAAGCTATAATCAATGTGACAGTAGGATTTAGGACCAATGGGGGGGGGGGGGGGGGTCGTTTCCGACCCTTTAAGGACTAGTTATGCAACACTCAAATAAGCCCTTAGCCTAGCAAATTAATTAATTAAAGAAGCAATCGAAAGTTTAATCTTCAGATAAATCACTGTTTATTGTTGACGAAAACGCGTTTGAATCCTTAAATGGTTAAAATCAAACCATGAGTCCCTTGAGTCAGGGAGCAATACTATACTACTTATATTTGTTATTTTTAAGACGGCTATATTTTCGTGATAGGGGTGCTCCGAGGATCACAAATATAGTCAAAAATGCTTGTAAAGCCATGATTCTATGATATTTTGACCTAAAACTTCCAACATTATATCTCCCTTAAGTTTTAACCAATTTACTTATTAAATATGCCATTTTAAAGTTAAAAAAATTTTCTTTAAGTGTTACCTAGTGGACAAAAGCTCTTCAAAAATTCTTTATGGGCCAAAATAGTGAATTTTAATGATGATAGTAAAAAGAAAGAAAAAAAAAAGAATAAATCATGTTATAAACACTCTGACTCCCCCCCTTTTAAAGTATAGTAAAGTTTTATCATAAACTGTTTATGAAGTTGAAGGCCCGGTGATCCCCAACGACTAGTAAGAAAAAAAAAGAAAAAAGAGGTGACTTCCATAATCCTCCATACCGGCAAGGTCCGACCAAAACCCATTTAAAGTACTGAAGACCGGAGAAAGTAAAGTCGTATTCTGAATTCTAGTTCAGAAAATCTTTTCTGCTTTTCTTTCTTGTTTTAGACTTTTACCTTTCTCTGAAAAAAAAAAAAAAAAAAAAAAAAATAGAAGAAAGGAAATAAAATAGCTTTCTAAAAATTACTATTAGGTGTACAAAATGAAACTCGGCTAAAATCTACAAAATTCAAATTTACCCTGTGGTAGAGTTTCATTTTGTACACCTAATAAATAAAACTTGTTGGAAATTTAATTCTCTATAAATTTGTACTGAATTATTTTATTCTAGGATACACCATTTTCGGAACATAATTTTTTTTAAATAAATTTATCTTGGAAACAGTGCGTCCTAGAGAAAAAATGAATAAAATAAAAATTAAAGAAAATTAAATTTCCAACTGATTTTATTTAGTGCATTTTTTCAATATCTGTAACGGTTTACGATTTACAAGCCGTTAATTAACCTTCTTAATGGTTATACTTCAAAAACCTTCTTACACGGAGAAGGTCAACTTTTGATGGACTTTAACGCCAAAAATGTTTAAAATTTTGAAAAAATGAACTACTAGGTGTACAAAATGAAACTCGGCTAAAATCTACAAAATTCAAATTTACCCTGTGGCCGAGTTTCATTTTGTACACCTAATAACTAACTATGGAAATATGATAATTGCTGCAATTTTAATTTGAAGGAAACGAAATTTTGTGAAATTTAGCACGTTTTATTCAACAGCTCGGTCTACATTTCTGGTAAATAACTTAGGGCCTAAAACAGGAAATCCATGAAATCTTGTACCTACACTGATCTTCCAATCACGATTAAACTTTGATATTGTAGATGCGCAGCAAAGAAGGATTAAGTCAATTCGAAACAGCTGGATGCAACAGAACTATACAGACGTGATATTATTTGAATTCGAGGAAACCAGGTGAAAATTAGGTGATTACGAAAGAAAAAGATCTTTTGCCTTGCTACCGTAGGGCCATTATTTTTTTTTTCTTTGCAAAAAACGTTATAAAAAAAGATTTCTGCCTTGGAAACAACATAGGCCCGGCGAGACGGTAAAGTTTGATTGCTTCCAGAAAACTTCTTTTAAATAAGCAACTCTTCAATTCCATTGTCTTTTCAAAAAGTAAATAAATAAAATAAGAAAATAAATAAAAAGTAAAAGTTATTCTTCTTTTTTTGTATTAGGTGTACAAAATGAAACTCGGCTAAAATCTACAAAATTCAAATTTACCCTGTGGCTGAGTTTCATTTTGTACACTTAATATGAAAATAAATCAGAGGATTCCTGTTTAAATTGTGATATCTGCCACCAAAAAAGTTTTTGACTTTTTGAATTATGTACCAGAAAACGTTAGTCCAAAAAAATCCTAGATTTATCCACCACAAAATAAAAAGTGAATAATAATGAAATTAAAATCTTGAATCGAAATGTGTCAAAGTAAATTTATTTCAGCGTTCAGGATTCGTAATAAAATAAATTAGATAATTTCCTTGTTTCCTTTGAAGTCGGAAAATCGAAAGGACTTAATTAAATTTTTACTTAATTTTGTTCTCGTTATAAATAAGTAGGTAAGTAGTAGAGGTAATAAAAAAATGTTAAAAATTTGCAGTCCATATCTATTAGCAGTGTAAAAACGAAGCACATTAGAGTACCTTTCCTTATTTTATTTGTGTAATATCCCATTTGAATTTCGCCATGTGGGGCTTTTATGATAAAGGTATCATGAAAGTGCCGTACTATGCTAATTAGCTTCACGCTTTCCATTCGTAAATATCGTTTAGGACCTTGGTGTTTGGAACGCCATAACCGCATAAAAAAAGCGAAATTGGAAAAAAAAAAATTTAAAAAAAAAAAGATATGAATTAAATAAAATTTGATTGAGTGTTCCATCCAGTGCAATTAATCCATCAATAACAAAAGATTAAACTCGTGTTTAAATTTTAAAAGATACGAGTGTTTCCCTAAAATGGCCGGAACTATGTCTGTGGTTCAATAATTTTTATAACAGTTTAATTTCATTAAATAGATTTGTTCCAGCCGAAATTTGTAACTGGTTTAATACTCCTGGAGCATGCGCAGAAAGATTTGGCGGTCATATTTGCCGTCAGATGACAACAGTTTTAAACGACGTCCAAATCCTTCTGCGCATGCTCCAGGAGATTCAAAACAGTTTCGAACCGCGGTTGGAAACAAGCTATTATTAGGTATACAAAATGAAACTCAGCCACAGGGTAAATTTGAATTTTGTAGATTTTAGCCGAGTTTCATTTTGTACACCTAGTAATTCATTTTTTCAAAATTTTGAACATTTTAGGCGTTAAAGTCCATCAAAAGTTGACGTTCTCCGTGTAAGAAGGTTATTGAAGTATAACCATTAAGAAGGTTTATTTTTAAAGGCTTGTAAATCGTAAACCGTTACAGATATTGAAAAAATGCACTAAATAAAATCTGTTGGAAATTCAATATTCTCTTTAATTTTTAGTCTATTCATTTTTGTCTCTAGGAGGCACTGTTTTCAAGATAAATTTATTTTAAACAAAAATTATTTTCCGAAAATGGTGGATCCTAGAAAAAATAATTAAGTGCAAATTTATAGAGAATTAAATTTCCAACAAGTTTTATTTATAAGGTGTAAAAATTAAACTCAGCCACAGGGTAAATTTGAATTTTGTAGATTTTAGCCGAGTTTCATTTTGTACACCTAAAAATACCCCCTATTTTTTATTTCAGATTTATAATCTACGCAAAATTTCAAGTTGATTTGATATTCATATAACCTCTTTGGATAACTGTAAAAATGCTAAATTTAGCGATTTTTTAAGTCTAAAATCCATTTGTAGACATTTTTGTCCAAAAATAAGGGGGGTTTACATTTAACTTTTTTAAAATGCGTTGGCGTTAAGTTCCGGGTTCACTCTAGTTGGGACACCCTGTATAAATATAAAGAACAAATTATGTACCTATTTTGGGATAAAAGGTTTGATTTTGGTTGATTAAGGCGTTATTTAGACTTGGATTCATTAGGTTATCAAACGGAAGCTCATTAGTCGGGAGTGAAAAATAGTGAGTCTGCACTAAGGGTTTGAAACCCTTCGGTAATTGCATTAGAAGCCTCCGGGGGGGTCCGAATGTCGATAACGTGAGAAGCAAACACGGATTAGCAAGTCTTCCCCGACCTCTGCCCGGCGAATCTCAATTAATTTAATCGCGCTCGACTAGCGATAACAGCCCTCCGCAGACTCACGACCGCCGAGAATTGCTCCGGCGTTTCAGGTTAACAGCCCCGCCCGTGTCCGAAATTCAAACCTACGTCGATTACTCCCTTTCGCAGCATCCACTTCTCTCTTTGTAATTGTGGCTCCACATTTTAATTATAAAGTTCCCCCTCTCGTACAACAAAAAAAAGTAGCCGAAACTTTTTTTTTTTTAAGTTAAAGCTAACTTTATTTTAAATAATTAAAACGACTTTTTGGGGAGAGCAGTCCAGGGAAAACAAAAATGTAGTAAAAATAATAAATGTCGGTTTTTAACAAGTCATAGACTATTAACGCATACGCCAAACGATTTGTGCACTCCGACGGTTCATACTCAAACTATGACAGGTAGACAGGTGTTCAGTTTGATTAAATAACCTCCCTACTGTTATATTCAAATCGATCCGTGATTGATCAGTTTGATTAAAAAACCTCCCGACTGTTATATTCAAATCAATCCGTGATTGATCAGTTTGATTAAAAAACCTCCCGATGTTATATTCAAATGGATTCGTGATTGATCAGTTTGATAAAAAAAACCTCCCGACTGTTATATTCAAATCGATCAATGATTGATCCGTTTGATAAAAAAACCTCCCGACTGCTATATTCAAATCGATCCGTGATTGATCAGGTTGATAAAAAAAACCTCCCGACTGTTATATTCAAATCGTTGATCTGTTTGATAAAAAAAACCTCCCGACTGTTATATTCAAATCGAACCATGATTGATCAGTTTGATTTAAAAAAACCTCCCGACTGTTATATTCAAATCGATCCGTGATTGATCAGTTAGACAAAAAAAAACCTCCCGACTGTTATATTCAAATCGATCCGTGATTGATCAGTTTGATTAAAAAAACCTCCCGACTGTTATATTCAAATCGATCAATGATTGATCCGTTTGATAAAAAAACCTCCCGACTGCTATATTCAAATCGATCCGTGATTGATCAGGTTGATAAAAAAAACCTCCCGACTGTTATATTCAAATCGATCCGTGATTGATCAGTTTGATAAAAAAAAACCTCCCAACTGTTATTTCAAATCGATCCGTGATTGATCAGTTTGATAAAAAATAACATCCCGACTGTTATAATCAAATCGATCCATGATTGATCCGTTTGATAAAGAAACCTCCCGACTGCTATATTCAAATCGATCCGTGATTGATCAGTTTGATTAAAAAAATCTCCCGACTGTTATATTCAAATCGTTGATCTGTTTGATAAAAAAACCTCCCGACTGTTATATTCAAATCGAACCATGATTGATCAGTTTGATTTAAAAAAACCTCCCGACTGTTATATTCAAATCGATCCGTGATTGATCAGTTTGATAAAAAAAACCTCCCGACTGTTATATTCAAATCGATCCGTGATTGATCAGTTTGATAAAAAAAACCTCCCGACTGCTATATTCAAATCGATCCGTGATTGATCAGTTTGATTAAAAAAAATCTCCCGACTGTTATATTCAAATCGTTGATCTGTTTGATAAAAAAACCTCCCGACTGTTATATTCAAATCGAACCATGATTGATCAGTTTGATTTAAAAAAACCTCCCGACTGTTATATTCAAATCGATCCGTGATTGATCAGTTTGATAAAAAAACCTCCCGACTGTTATATTCAAATCGATCCGTGATTGATCAGTTTGATAAAAAAACCTCCCGACTGTTATATTCAAATCGATCCGTGATTGATCAGTTTGACAAAAAAACCTCCCGACTGTTATATTCAAATCGATCCGTGATTGATCAGTTTGATAAAAAAAACCTCCCGACTGTTATATTCAAATCGATCCGTGATTGATCAGTTTGATAAAAAAACCTCCCGACTGTTATATTCAAATCGATCCGTGATTGATCAGTTTGACAAAAAAAACCTCCCGACTGTTATATTCAAATCGATCCGTGATTGATCAGTTTGATTAAAAAAACCTCCCGACTGTTATATTCAAATCGATCAATGATTGATCCGTTTGATAAAAAAACCTCCCGACTGCTATATTCAAATCGATCCGTGATTGATCAGGTTGATAAAAAAAACCTCCCGACTGTTATATTCAAATCGATCCGTGATTGATCAGTTTGATAAAAAAAACCTCCCGACTGTTATATTCAAATCGATCCGTGATTGATCAGTTTGATAAAAAAACCTCCCGACTGCTATATTCAAATCGATCCGTGATTGATCAGTTTGATTAAAAAAATCTCCCGACTGTTATATTCAAATCGTTGATCTGTTTGATAAAAAACCTCCCGACTGTTATATTCAAATCGAACCATGATTGATCAGTTTGATTTAAAAAAACCTCCCGACTGTTATATTCAAATCGATCCGTGATTGATCAGTTTGACAAAAAAAACCTCCCGACTGTTATATTCAAATCGATCCGTGATTGATCAGTTTGATTAAAAAAACCTCCCGACTGTTATATTCAAATCGATCAATGATTGATCCGTTTGATAAAAAAACCTCCCGACTGCTATATTCAAATCGATCCGTGATTGATCAGGTTGATAAAAAAAACCTCCCGACTGTTATATTCAAATCGATCCGTGATTGATCAGTTTGATTAAAAAAAATCTCCCGACTGTTATATTCAAATCGTTGATCTGTTTGATAAAAAAACCTCCCGACTGTTATATTCAAATCGAACCATGATTGATCAGTTTGATTTAAAAAAACCTCCCGACTGTTATATTCAAATCGATCCGTGATTGATCAGTTTGATTAAAAAACCTCCCGACTGTTATATTCAAATCGATCCGTGATTGATCAGTTTGAATAAAAAAACCTCCCGACTGTTATATTCAAATTGATTCGTGATTGATCAGTTTGATAAAAATAACCTCCCGACTGTTATATTCAAATCGATCAATGATTGATCCGTTTGATAAAAAACCTCCCGACTGCTATATTCAAATCGATCCGTGATTGATCAGTTTGATAAAAAAAAACCTTCCGACTGTTATATTCAAATCGATCCGTGATTGATCAGTTTGATAAAAAAAACCTCCCGACTGTTATTTTCAAATAGATCCGTGATTGATCAGTTTGATAAAAAAAACCTCCCGACTGTTATATTCAAATCGATCCGTGATTGATCAGTTTGATAAAAAAAAACCTCCCGACTGTTATATTCAAATCGATCCGTGATTGATCAGTTTGATAAAAAAAACCTCCCGACTGTTATATTCAAATCGATCCGTGATTGATCAGTTTGATTAAAAAAACATCCCGACTGTTTTATTCAAACGATCCGTGATTGATCTGTTTGATAAAAAAACCACCCGACTGTTATATTCAAATCGAACCATGATTGATCAGTTTGATAAAAAAAACCTCCCGACTGTTATATTCAAATCGATCCGTGATTGATCAGTTTGACAAAAAAAACCTCCCGACTGTTATATTCAAATCGATCCGTGATTGATCAGTTTGATTAAAAAAACCTCCCGACTGTTTTATTCAAAACGATCCGTGATTGATCTGTTTGATAAAAAAACCTCCCGACTGTTATATTCAAATCGAACCATGATTGATCAGTTTGATAAAAAAAAAACCTCCCGACTGTTATATTCAAATCGATCCGTGATTGATGAGTTTGATTAAAAAAAACCTCCCGACTGTTATATTCAAATCAATCCGTGATTGATCAGTTTGATAAAAAAAACCTCCCGACTGTTATATTCAAATCGATCCGTGATTGATCAGTTTGATAAAAAAAACCTCCCGACTGTTATATTCAAATCGATCCGTGATTGATCAGTTTGATAAAAAAAAACCTCCCGACTGTTATATTCAAATCGATCCGTGATTGATCAGTTTGATAAAAAAAAACCTCCCGACTGTTATATTCAAATCGATCCGTGATTGATCAGTTTGATAAAAAAAACCTCCCGACTGTTATATTCAAATCGATCCGTGATTGATCAGTTTGATTAAAAAAACATCCCGACTGTTTTATTCAAAACGATCCGTGATTGATCTGTTTGATAACAAAACCTCCCGACTGTTATATTCAAATCGAACCATGATTGATCAGTTTGATAAAAAAAACCTCCCGACTGTTATATTCAAATCGATCCGTGATTGATCAGTTTGACAAAAAAAACCTCCCGACTGTTATATTCAAATCGATCCGTGATTGATCAGTTTGATTAAAAAAACCTCCCGACTGTTTTATTCAAAACGATCAGTGATTGATCTGTTTGATAAAAAAACCTCCCGACTGTTATATTCAAATCGAACCATGATTGATCAGTTTGATAAAAAAAAAACCTCCCGACTGTTATATTCAAATCGATCCGTGATTGATCAGTTTGATTAAAAAAACCTCCCGACTGTTATATTCAAATCGATCCGTGATTGATCTGTTTGATAAAAAAACCTCCCGACTGTTATATTCAAATCGAACCATGATTGATCAGTTTGATAAAAAAAAAACCTCCCGACTGTTATATTCAAATCGATTCGTGATTGATGAGTTTGATAAAAAAAAACCTCCCGACTGTTATATTCAAATCGATCCGTGATTGATCAGTTTGATTAAAAAAACCTCCCGACTGTTATATTCAAATCGATCCGTGATTGATCTGTTTGATAAAAAAACCTCCCGACTGTTATATTCAAATCGAACCATGATTGATCAGTTTGATAAAAAAAAACCTCCCGACTGTTATATTCAAATCGATTCGTGATTGATGAGTTTGATTAAAAAAAACCTCCCGACTGTTATATTCAAATCGATCCGTGATTGATCAGTTTGATAAAAAAACCTCCCGACTGTTATATTCAAATCGATCCGTGATTGATCAGTTTGATAAAAAAAAACCTCCCGACTGTTATATTCAAATCGATCCGTGATTGATCAGTTTGATAAAAAAAAACCTCCCGACTGTTATATTCAAATCGATTCGTGATTGATCAGTTTGATAAAAAAAACCTTCCCGACTGTTATATTCAAATCGATCCGTGATTGATAAGTTTGATAAAAAAACCTCCCGACTGTTATATTCAAATCGATCCGTGATTGATCAGTTTGACAAAAAAACCTCCCGACTGTTATATTCAAATCGATCCATGATTATTTATCTGTTCCGTCAACAACTCAGAATCACAAACTAATTTCAAACAGTACATCGTTGGCGCATGCGCTTTTAAAAACCATCAACTAATTTTTAAACTAATCAGAAACAGTCAGAGTAATGAAACCTAATATCTTTGTTCCAACCGCAGTTTGAAACTGGTTTGAAACTCATGGAGCATGCGCAAAAGGATTTGGACGTCAAAATTGACGTCGTTCGAATCGTTTGTTCGTCTGAATCCGTCTACGCATGCTCCAATAGTTTCAAACTGAGGTTTGAAGGTTAATGATGGTAAAAATGTCAAATTATTTTGATTTTGCATGAAAAAATCATCTTCGATTAAAAATGAAGCAAAGCGTATCGAACTACGCGGTTTTTCCTGCGGTAAGAAAATACGAAAGGACCGTGATATTCGAAAGATTTCCTGTTGTTAGCGGTGGCCAGCCAATCACTCTCGAGCAAACCTCGATAATCATTCAATGGTTAAAACCTCACTCTGGGCGCAGTTTATCAACCGAAATAAACCTTTTGAATCCCTTAAAATCTAGGAAAATTAAGTAAACTTTGGGCAACTCGATGAACAAAGTAAGGAACAATATTAGCTTTGTTCCAACCGCAGTTGAAACTGGTTTGAAACAATTGGAGCATGCGCAGAAGGATTTGAACTTCAGATTTGACGGCCAAATGATTCGAACGACGTCAATTTTGACGTCCGAATCCTTCTGCGCATGCTTCAGGAGATTCAAACTACGGTTGGAAAAAATCTATTATTATGAGTGTTTAGGTTAAGATTTATTTAACTATAATTTTGGGTGCATATTCTTATTTATGTCGTCAAGTGAGGGTTAAATAAAAATGAGAAGAGAATAAAAAAATAAGGAAATGGGCCTCCTGACGAGGCGTATTACGCCAAAACCGGTCAAGAAATTTTTTTTTTTTTTTTTTTTTTTTCAAGTTTTCGATTAAGCCCCATAGTAATCTGGGCAATTCGATAAGCTATGCCATTCATATATGTGGGTAGGCGGAATTCCGACATTTGAAATAGTCCGATTTACCTTAATGTCATTTTCTGTTGCTTGATATTTGCCCCCTAGATAGGAGAAAGCAAAGCTATTTCGTTTTTTTTCGTATCTTCTCCCCCTCACTTCTTCTACTTCTCTTTTAATCTAATTTTTCCAATTTTCTTCAATATCTTGCTTTTTATACGATTTTCTCTGTAGTGAACGTTTTATTGACAGACTCGAATATATTTTGATCTTGTATACCTAACGAAAAACTGAAAATTGCAGGGAAAACATTATTAGGTGTACAAAATGAAACACAGCCACAGGGTAATTTTGAATTTTGTAGATTTTAGCCGAGTTTCATTTTGTAGGCGTTAAAGTCCATCAAAAGTTGACCTCCGTGTAAGAAGGTTATTGAGGTATAACCATTAAGAAGGTTTATTTTTAAAGGCTTGTAAATCGTAAACCGTTGCAGATATTGAAAAAATGCACTAAATAAAATCTGTTGGAAATTTAATTCTCTTTAATTTTTATTAAATTCATTTCTTCTCTAGGACGCACTGTTTTCAAGATAAATTAAAAAAAAATTATTTTCCGAAAATGGTGCATCCTAGAAAAAAAAATTAATTAAAAACTTATAGAAAATTAAATTTCCTACAATTTTAATTATTAGGTGTACAAAATCAAACTCAGCCACAGGGTAAATTTGAATTTTGTAGATTGTAGAGTTTCATTTTGTAGGCGTTAAAGTCCATCAAAAGTTGACCTTCTCCGTGTTAGAAGGTTATTGAAGTATAACCATTAAGAGGGTTAATTTTTAAAGGCTTGTAAATCGTAAACCGTTACAGATATTGAAAAAATGCACTAAATAAAATCTGTTGGAAATTAATTCTCTTTAATTTTTATTAAATTCATTTTTTCTCTAGGACGCACTGTTTTCAAGATAAATTTATTTAAAGAAATAATTATTTTCCGAAAATGGTGCATCCTAGAAAAAAATAATTAAGTACAAACTTATAGAAAATTAAATTTCCTACAATTTTAATTATTAGGTGTACAAAATCAAACTCAGCCACAGGGTAAATTTGAATTTTGTAGATTTTAGCCGAGTTTCATTTTGCAGGCGTTAAAGTCCATCAAAATTTGACCTTCTCCGTGTAAGAAGGTTATTGAGGTATAACCATTAAGAAGGTTAATTTTTAAAGGCTTGTAAATCGTAAACCGTTACAGATATTGAAAAAATGCACTAAATAAAATCTGTTGGAAATTAATTCTCTTTAATTTTTATTATTCATTTTTTCTCTAGGACGCACTGTTTTCATGATAAATATTAAAAAAAAATTATTTTCCGAAAATGGTGCATCCTAGAAAAAATAATTAAGTACAAACTTATAGAAAATTAAATTTCCTACAATTTTAATTATTAGGTGTACAAAATCAAACGCAGCCACAGGGTAAATTTGAATTTTGTAGATTTTAGCCGAGTGTCATTTTGTACACCTAATATAATAAATAATTTAATAATGTATAGTATTTTATAAGTAATGAGGTTGGCTAACCTAAAAATAAAACAAACCAAACGAAATAAGAAGAATGAAACGCCTTTTCACAGATTGTAAAAGCTCCCTAATCTTGATTGTGACTATATCGTGACTTCTTAATATTAGGAGACGAGGTTATGACTGGTGGAAGGTTATGACGGTATTGACGGGTAAATTACGGCTCACTTGAAACCATTTTGTTGGCTAGCGTAAGACTCTAATAAAAAATACACCCTCCATATAAACTTTATTCAACATAAAAGAAAGGCAGTTTTTAATTATAAATATTTTCATCGGTTTTTAAATATAAAAAAGAAAGGGGAGAAAAAGACAAATAAATGTACTTTAAAAACTACCCCACTCAATCATAGCTTGTTGAATTTTTGACCAGATTGATGAACGACATCAGAAAATAATGGAGTACTTTCTTCCCCACAAGATTAATTGATTTTCGTCCTAAAATAATAATCAACTTTTGAAGAGGGTAACATATAAGGCAACCAGACAACCTCAATTTCTAAACTTTTTTTCTAATTAAGGTAAAACTTGAAACATAGAAAATTAAATTATAAAATAACAATTTTTAGGATCTTAAATTTTATTACCCATGAGATGTTTCAAGTTTGTCGCTATTCTACCAAATGTCTAACCTGTATTATGACGAGTCAATTTAATCCCTAGATCCCCATCTGGCATTCGACATAAACAACGAATATGTCTGTTAAAGTTGGTATTATTGACACCTTTTTCATCTAACGCTAAACCAAAAAAATATCTATCTACTGAGAAAAAAAATTCCCGTTGTATTTTTGCTCGACAAAAAATAATTAAATTGCTGCAAAAAATTAAATTGAAGAGATTAAGCGCCAACGATCTGTTCCTACTTAGTAAAAACTAAAAACTTTTTATTAGGTGTACAATATGAAACTCGGCTGAAATCTACAAAATTCAAATTTACCCTTAGGCTGATTTTGTACACCTTATAAAAAAATTGTAGGAAATTTAATTCTCTATAAATTAGTACTTAATTATTTTTTTCTAGGATGCACCATTTTCGGAAAATAATTTTTTTTTTAAATAAATTTATCTTGAAAACAGTGCGTCCTATAGAAAAAATGAATAAAATAAAAATTGAAGAAAATTGAATTTCCAACTGATTTTATTTAGTGCATTTTTTCAATATCTGTAACGGTTTACGATTTACAAGCCTTTAAAAATTAACCTTCTTAGTGGTTATACTTCAATAACCTTCTTACACGGAGAAGGTCAACTTTTGATGGACTTAAATCCCTAAAATGTTCAAAATTAAAAAAAAATGAACTACTAGGTGTACAAAATGAAACTCGGCTAAAATCTACAAAATTCAAATTTACCCTGTGGCTGAGTTTCATTTTGTACACCTAATTTGATAACGCGATGGGGTTAATTTTCCTCTCGCAAGGAGAGCTCATTTTTTATAGCTACGAGATTTTCTTGAGAGAGGAAAAAAAATTATCCCCCTCCCGTTATCAAACTAGTTTAAAAAGCAAATCTCAAATATGAAAAAAAATGCGGGAGCTTAAAACTAATTAATGCTCGCGCATGCGCATTGTTCTGGTATCGTAAACTCACAAGTACCAAAAAACTTAACTATTTCTACCCATGCTTTTCATTTTATGAAAAATAAAGGAATAAATTTTAATAATAACAATAATACCTAATAGACTAGGCATGCAGAGGTTGTTAAAATACAGAGGAAGCATTTTATTTTTATTGTTTAAGGGGAAAAGGGATAGAGAAAACTGATGCTACGAGAAGTAAATTTTATTATTTCTACCTTGAGAGAGAAAAGGGAGGTCGACTCCGGTCGGCACCGCTGCATTAGCTTTCGTCCAAGCCGAGGATTTCGACGCCGATGAATTTGCGACTATCAACCCTGAAATATCGCGTGGATTTTTTTTATAATTTTATTAGTGGATTCAAGGACAGATTAGTGTTTCTAAATCCTGGACTATGGGCAGAAAGATTTTGACGTCGTTCAAATCGTTTTTCCGCACAAAGAAGTCATCTGACGTCAAATTAGACGTGCAAATCCATCTGCGCATGCTCCAGAAGTTTCAAACTGCGATTGGAACAAATTATTAATGTGATGGCGGAACTTATTGATCCTATATGCATTTAATTATTTTCTTTATTACTTTATACTCCATAAAAATGATTGTGATAATAAAACAATAATTGCTGAGCTCAATTTTTTAAGTTGATACACCAACGTATGGAAATCACATCCTCGGGATAAAATAATCAAACTGTAATCCTCTATCGTATACTTTTGTCCGAAGGTTGGGCCCTATAATAACATAATATAAGAGCGAGAGTTGAAAATTCTATTAAAATGTAAATCCTTTGCAATCTCTAAAATCATAATATAACGGGGGATTTTCTTTGCGTTTTAGTGCAAAAAGATTTTAATTTATCAAATTCTATTCTTATTTTAATTATAATTGTTAGTGGAAGACAATGAAGCAAGCGGTAATTTAGGTTACGAAAGAGTTAAATTTTTAACTACATAAAAGAGAAGATATTGTAATACCCTCCAAGACAATTTCCAAGGGAAAGATTCGTTCAGACTACAGTGAAACTTCCTTTAACGGACACCTCTTAAAAGCGGACATCTCCCTTCAACGGACAAATTCAGATTCCCCGGCGTTAAAACATAGGAAAAGGTATTCTAAATATTTCTATAAAGCGTACACTCTCAATAACGGACGCGGACAGCCTGAAAAATTCAATTTCACCCCTAAAAGTCTCCTATTAGCGGACAGCACGTTTTTTCAAGGACAAAGTTTATTGACATTTTGTTGTTCTAGAGATGTTTTGTTTACATTTTGCATCTTACTTATGATCTTTGACCTTAGTTAATCCCTTTTTGTCCCTCACCATGTCTTTTATTTATAAAATTCAGTTATACTCTTGACAGTCTTGACTTCACTTCAAAATTACCGACTTTTTAAAAGTTAAATTTTTAACTTCCTTAAAGAAGTTATTGCGATACCCTCGACGTCGGGTTTTTGGGGAAGGGTCTTCCAGACCCCGGAGGGTCAAATCGAATATTGATCTTTACCGATCTCAACTTTGTCTGTGGTGCCGGCCGGCCGTCCGTAGCATTTTTTTCCGGAACACTTTACGGCCACAGTTTTCATCCGATTTTTATTTTTAATAAGTATGTACATAATATGTAATATCGTATATGTATGTAATAATACATATTATGTTTTCCTAATCACAAAATTAAACTTCATTTTTCATTTTTTTTTTAAGTTTTTTTCCTATTTTCCGAAAAGCGGACACCTCTATATAGCGGACAAATTTCCGGTCCCCAGGAGTGTCCGTTATTGGGAAGTTTCACTGTAATTGATTAGGTCTTAACTGATTTGATATTCACCGAATACCACTTTTATTAAATATGTATAACGTAATAAATAAATTTTTTTTCTTTATTTAAAAAAAAAGTGAAAAAAATTATACGGAGTGTCCCGACTAAAAAAAACGCAAATTTAAAAAATGAAAACCCGGAAAATCTTTCGAAAAAAAACTTTCAAAATTGTTCAAAAAAAAATTCGGAAAATTTTTCAAAAAAAAAACAACAAAAACTTCCCCCTCCCTTATAGTTCTTCTTACTTATACTTCCTCTACCTTATACTTCCTCCTTCTTTATACTTTCGCTCTGTTTCTTATACTTTCGTTCCCTTATACTTTCCCCGACGTTATATTAGCTGTTCAAAATGAAACTCAGCTAAAATCTACAAAATTAAAATTTACCCTGTGGCTGAGTTTCATTTTGTACACCTAATAAAAATTGTAGGAAATTTAATTCTCTATAAATTTGCACTTAATTATTTTTTTCTAGGATGCACTATTTTCGGAAAATAATTTTTTTTTTAAAAAAATTTATCTTGAAAACAGTGCGTCCTAGAGAAAAAATGAATAGAATAAAAATTAAAGAGAATTAAATTTCCAACAGATTTTATTTGGTGCATTTTTTCAATATCTGTAACGGTTTACGATTTACAAACCTTTAAAAATTAACCTTCTTGATGGTTATACTTCAATAACCTTCTTACACGAAGAAGGTCAACTTTTGATGGACTTTAACGCCTAAAATGTTCCAAATTTTGAAAAAATGAATTACTAGGTGTACAAAATGAAACTCAAAACTCTACAAAATTCAAATTTACCCTGTGGCTGAGTTTCATTTTGTACACCAAATACTTCCCCTCCCATATACTTCCCTCTCCGTTGTGCGTCCCCTCCGTTATACTTCCCCCTCCTATATTGTTACATCTCTTTAAGGAAGTTTTCGTTGGAATCTCTTCATTTTACTTCAGATTCTTAATTTTTATGCAATATAGAAATGCAGAAATGCTTAAAATGCAATATAGAAAGGGATTTTCACGCCTAATTTTTATTGAAAATTCTATTGAACCTATTGTCTTGGGGAGAACACTGTAAGCGATAAATAAATCATTTTAACACCGTATTTCATAAAATAGTTTCATAGTCAGGAGCTTGGAAGGAATCCATTTTCGAAGGCAATTCAGGACCGGACGAGTTGATGTCTAGCGGACAGTTAAGTATAGAGTTTAGAACGCGAGGTTGTAGGGCGAAAAGCCCTTTTCCATGTGTCAGAGGGAGTTCATTTTGTATTCCAAGTGCTTTGCATGCCAGAAGAGAAACCCCCCACCCACCATCAAACTGCTTTCTCAACCTGCAACTCCATAAATAACCATTTCCTCAAATGTCTACACTTATGCACATATCTTAAAAGCCTAAACCAAATACATACTCATTATCGAAGTTTTCCGAGTTGTATTTTCAATTTTTTTCTCATTTTTGCGTTCAGAGGAGGGCTGGAGAAAAAAAGAGGTGTCATCAGAGTTGATTAAGGGCAAATTTCAATTATGATTACCGTTTCACGTCCATAATTATTGAATTTTCATATATGTATTAAAATTACACAATATTTCTCTTGAATAACAGAAACTTTAAACAATATTCTTTTGTTTTTTGAAAAGTAATTGTAATCTCAATTATACCTTGAAAGTGAGATGAAGTATTCTTAATTGAAATTTCCTTTTGAAAAACTCTTAAAGAGAAGAGATGAATGTATACAATGAAATTATTAGGTGTACAAAATGAAACTCATTCACAGGGTAAATTTGAATTTTGTAGATTTTAGCCGAGTTTCATTTTGTACACCTAGTAGTTCATTTTTTCAAAATTTTGAACATTTTAGGCGTTAAAGTCCATCAAAAGTTGACCTTCTCCGTGTAAGAAGGTTATCGAAGCATAACCATTAAGAAGGTTAATTTTTAAAGGCTTGTAAATCGTAAACTGTTACAGATATTGAAAAAATGCACTAAATAAAATCAGTTGGAAATTCAATTTTCTTCAATTTTTATTCTATTCATTTTTTCTCTAGGACGAACTGTTTTCAAGATAAATTTATTTAAAAAAAAAATTATTTTCCGAAAATGGTGCATCCTAGAAAAAAATAATTAAGTGCAAATTTATAGAAAATTAAATTTCCTACAATTTTTATTTATTAGGTGTACAAAATGAAACTCAGCCACAGGGTATATTTGAATTTTCTAGATTTTAGCCGAGTTTCATTTTGTACACCTAATATATACAAAAAATTTAGTAATTGGGAAAAAAACAAAGATAACAAGAAATAATAGCCAATGCGGTAGAAGGGACAAAAAGTTAGATTTCTATTCTTTCGTAAAGTGCAATCTGTACAATTCGAAACGCCCTTTTTAGGCAAAATTTCATGAAAATCTTGAGTTTTTAGGTAAAAGTCGGCTAAATCTTCGTCAGTTTTCTACTTAATTTGAACTCTGCACTCAATTTCACATAAAATGGTCTACTCTGGGTCACATTTTTCACATCAAAACGCCCTTTTATTGGCAAAATTTCATGAAAATCAAGAGTTTTGAGGTAAAAATCGGCTAAATCTTCGTCAGTTTTTACTTAATTCGAACTATGCACTCAATTTCACATAAAATGGTCTACTCTGGGTCACTTTTTTCACATCAGAACGCCCTTTTATTGGCAAAATTTCATGAAAATCAAGAGTTTTGAGTTAAACATCTACTAAATATTCGTCAGTTTTACACTTGATTCGGAATCTTCACCAATATGACATAAAGTGGTCATCCTAAAGTCCCTTTTCTAACATTAAAACTCCCTTATTTATGTTTTAAAAAAATCCGAAGTAAGAAGTTTGTGCTGTCAGCGCCCTTTATTCATTTTTTCCACTTGGATGAAAAATTTCCTTAGTCTGAGGAAGATCCTAGTACTTTTACCCGGGAATACATGTAAATTAATACGCTATTCAATATGAAAATAAAGGATGAGGGAAAGAGGAGTGGTCGATGAAGTTGAAAGAGAGGAAATTGCACCCCTAAATCGGACTTAATGCCCTCCCTGCCCACTTATCGGACTTCGTAATTAGAACCCCCGATCTCCTCCCTTCGGTTGTCCAGGATTTGTCAAAAGATCTCTCGTTATTTTAACCCAAATACAAAAGCGCTATTGAAGAGATGGGATGATGTTTATGGAGGTTCCCGAGTTGTAACGCTTCTCCTTTATACTCTCCCTGTTCTAATGCTTTTTTAATCTCTTGTAAAATAATCTTTACATAAAAACCCTCTTCTGCTACCGTAAATTTTAACAACCTCATTTTATTCTCTTTTTTATTGTTAGTTAAATTTTTAATTTTTGTTTTAGCGTCTTTCATTTAGCAAGGCTATTATAGATTCCTTCGTTTTGAGCGGTTTTCATTGCTGCAAGGACACAGATTCACTGTCACATTTTTCTTAAGATAGTAATTCTTTTTTTTTCGATGTCTCACGTGCAAAACCCTGGATATTCGGTGGAATACAGTGAAACTTCCCTTAACGGACACCTCTTAAAAGCGGACATCTCCCTTCAACGGACAAAGTCAGATTCCCCGGCGTTAAAACATAGGAAAACGTATTCTAAATATTTCTATAAAGCGGACACTCTCAATAACGGACGCGGACAGCCTGAAAAATTCAATTTCACCCTTAAAAGTCTCCTAAAAGCGGACAGCACGTTTTTTCAAGGACAAAGTTTATTGACATTCTGTTGTTCTAGAGATGTTTTGTTTACATTTTGCATCTTACTTATGATCTTTGACCTTAGTTAATCCCTTTTTGTCCCTCACCATGTCTTTTATTTATAAAATTCAGTGTTTCTCTAGACTTCACTTAAAAATTACCGACTTTTTAAAAGTTTAATTTTTTATTTTTAATATGTATACACATATGTAATATCGTATATATGTATGTAATAATACATATTATGTTTTCCTAATCAGAAATTAAACTTCATTTTTCATTTTTTTAAAGTTTTTTTTTTCCTATTTTCCGAAAAGCGGACACCTCTATATAGCGGACAAATTTCCGGTCCCCAGGAGTGTCCGTTATTGGGAAGTTTCACTGTACTTTTTTCGATGTCTCACGTGTAAAACCCTGGACTTTCGGTGTCCCACGTGTAAAACCCTGGACATTCGGTGTCCCACGTGTAAAACCCTGGACATTCGGTGTCCCACGTGCAAAACCCTGGACATTCGGTGGAATAAATGTTTTAAAATAGCGGGTACTAGGGGAAAAAGCCCGGGAGTCCTTGACCTAGTATAAAAAAAACCCCGGTATTCCAGTACAAATTATAAATATTTTCCCCACTTATCAGAGTTTCATAGAATTACTTTTTATGTTTGTTTAGAATTTAAAAAAATATATATTTTTAAGAGTACAGGGGAAAAACCCTTCAATTTTCGAGAAAAAAGTGAAAAAAATATTTTTTCACTCCACGACTAAGAGATATTCAAATGCGTTTTTCTCGAAAATTGAAGGGTTTTTCCCATGTACTCATTAACAATAAAAAAGAAAATAATTTACACAAACAAAATTAAAATTTAATAAATGTAGGTAAGTAAATTTTTTAAAAATTAAGTAAGGTGTACAAAATAAAACTCGGCTAAAATCTACAAAATTCAAATTCACCCTGTGGCTGAGTTTCATTTTGTACACCTAATAAATAAAAATTGTAGGAAATTTAATATTCTATAAATTTTTACTTAATTATTTTTTCTAGGATGCACCATTTTCGGAAAATAATTTTTTTTTTAAATAAATTTATCTCGAAAACAGTGCGTCCTAGAGAAAAAACGAATACAATAAAAATTAAAGAGAATTGAATTTCCAACAGAGTTTATTTTGTGCATTTTTTCAATATCTGTAACGGTTTACAATTTACAAGCCTATAAAAATTAACCTTCTTAATGGTTATACTTCAATAACCTTCTTACACGGAGAAGGTCAACTTTTGATGGACTTTAACGCCTAAAATGGTTAAAATTTTGAAAAAATGAACTACTAGGTGTACAAAATGAAACTCGGCTAAAATCTACAAAATTCAAATTTTCCCTGTGGCTGAGTTTCATTTTGTACACCTAATAAATAAAAATTGTAGGAAATTTAATATTCTATAAATTTTTACTTAATTATTTTTTTCTAGGATGCACCATTTTCGGAAAATAATAATTTTTTTTATAAATTTATCTCGAAAACAGTGAGTCCCAGAGAAAAAACGAATAGAATAAAAATTAAAGACAATTGAATTTCCAACAGATTTTATTTTGTGCATTTTTTCAATATCTGTAACGGTTTACGATTTACAAGCCTTTAAAAATTAACCTTCTTAATGGTTATACTTCAATAACCTCTTTACACTGAGAAGATTAACTTTTGATGGACTTTAACGCCTAAAATGTTCAAAAATTTGAAAAAATGAACTACTAGGTGTACAAAATGAAACTCGGCTAAAATCTACAAAATTCAAATTTACCCTGTGGCTGAGTTTCATTTTGTAGACCTTATAATTTAAATTTCAAGTTGATTTGACTGATCATATCACCTCTTTGGGCAACTTTAGAAATTCCAAATTGATGGCTTTTTTGGTATAAAATCCGCTAAATTTAGTCATTTTTCAAAAGGTCATAATTACAACTTTACCCAAGCTGATGTACATGCGGTCGTACCGAAAAAGGAAATATTTACCTTTACCTTAAATTATTTACGGAACGATTCCGCGAAAACCTCCGTCATAAGTCATAACCTATGGGAACGGACAGCATTAAATTTTCCATTAAATTTCTGAGAATTTTATATTTAAAAATAAAAAATAAATAAATAAAACCTCGTGGAACTTGCTCTAAAAAGTGGATTTATAGGATTAACTTGTCTTGACCTATGTATATTCTCGTTTGAAAGAAGATTAAGTTCAACTCTCTCGACTGACCCTTTTAGCTGAGGGTTTGAACGCATTCACTCCCAACGAAAATTGCTTTAGAGTTTAACCCCTTTTATCATATTCTCTGATGCAATTTACGTACAGGATGAAAAAAAATTGAAAGGTTCGTTTCAAAAGGAGAAGGGAAAAAACGAAAAAAGCAAGAGCGTGAAAAAAAAGATTTTTTTTTTCTTACTACCTTAGAATTGTAAAGGATGGAGGTAGGTTGGCTGGTTGGTAAGCGCTATCGCTGGTGAAGGCCACTATCTAAGCCAGTTTGTTACGAATCTTGTACCTTAAGCGGTCCCCAATGTAGGACAACCTATTCTCCTACCTATAGCTTTTTTTCTTCTTTTTGCTTTTTCTTCTTCTTCATTTTTCTCCCCTTATTTTAATAATATTAGGTGTACATAATGAAACTCAGCCACTGGGTAAATTTGAAGTTAGTAGATTTTAGCCGAGTTTCATTTTGTACACCTAGTAGTTCATTTTCTCAAAATTTTAAACATTTTAGGCGTTAAAGTCCATCAAAAGTTGACCTTATCCGTGTAAGAAGGTTATTGAAGTATAACCATTAAGAAGGTTAATTTTTAAAGGCTTGTAAATCGTAAACCGTTACAGATATTGAAAAAATGCAAAATAATATCTGTTGGAAATTCAATTGTCTTTAATTTTTATTCTATTCGTTTTTTCTCTAGGACTCACTGTTTTCGAGATAAATTTATAAAAAAAAAATTATTTTCCGAAAATGGTGCATCCTAGAAAAAAATTATTAAGTGCAAATTTATAGAGAATTAAATTTCCTACAATTTTTATTAATTAGGAGTACAAAATGAAACTCAGCCACAGGGTAAATTTGAATTTTGTAGATTTTAGCCGAGTTTCATTTTGTACACCTAATATAATGAATTATTAGGTATTTAGACTGATCTGACACAGTCGTGTCTTGTACTCTGTACAGTAAACAGCTCTTGGGATTATCCTCTACTACTCTTTTCACCTTTATCAACTTTTCTATACTCAGGGAGTACTCTAATTTTCTTTTTTTCTCTCTTCAATATTTTATGTTTTTGATTTACAACCGAAGTTAGGTTTTTATTTTTATTTTTATTTTTATTTTTTCTCTCTATCAATTTATTTTATTATTTTTCAAGAAGAAACTTTATTATTTTTTATTAATAGAAGCACACCTTTTCTTTACTCTTTCAAACTTAATTTCTCCTACATTAGGCTAAAGAAAAAGAAATAAAATGAATACTGATAGTGTCCAGATGGAAGAAAACGGTGCGACAGGTAAACGACCGTTATCTGCCTCCTCTGACACAAACAATGAAAATAGAAGTGACCCAAAAAAACTCCTCAAAATTGATGAGTGCCCAACCTTTCTAATCATAAAGAATAAGGACGAAAAAGGGACTCTCAATGAAATCTCCCCTTTTTCTGTTAATCGAGCGATAAGATCGGCCATTGGCCAACCGAAAACAATTAAGAAACTTAAAAATGGGACACTCTTAATTGAGTGTGCTAATGAGAATCAAAGTAGATCTGCACTAGCAATGAATGTGTTGCACACTACTCCAATCGTTGTTGAAGGGCATAAATCCCTAAATTCATCTAAAGGGGTGATTTTTTCTAAAGACCTCGCCTTTATCTCCGAGGAGGAGCTAAAGAGTGAGCTGATGGAACAAAAAGTAACTGAAGTTTACAAGATCCTTAAAAATGAAGCACAATCGAAAATTCCCACCGGTACTATCGTACTTACTTTTTCCTCCCCTAGCCCACCTAAATCAATCAAGGCAGGCTTTCTTCACATCAAAGTAAGACCTTATACCCCGAATCCGCGTCCGTGTAAAGCATGCCATAAATTCGGACATGTTCCTGCAAGATGCCCAAATGGAGAGCGTTGTGTTACATGTGGAAAAGAAAAACACAGTGACGAAGAACAATGCACCCCGAACTGTATAAACTGCAAAGGTGACCATCGTGCTGACCTCAAATCATGTCCTAAATATAATGAAGAAAAATCGATTCTAAAACTCTCAACCGAGAAAAAAATCAGTTACATTGATGCAAAAAAAGAATACAATAAGACAAAAAATTTAGTGATCCCTCCGATCCCATCCCAATCGTACAGCATGGCTGTAAAATTACCAACGGATACAGAATGCTCAACGTGTGAGGAACTAAAGGCGACTGTTGCCTCCCTGGCGGCTCAAGTCTCCCAGCTGACTCAGGCTCTTGCTACCCTAACATCCCAGCTTGATAAAGCGATTTTTAATCAGCCTACTACTTCTGTGCCCCAGATCTCTAACTACTCAACTCCACCCCAAAAATCTCCCGAATCTCACCAATCCCAAAAACCTACTCATAGCTCCCCAATCCCTACTCAAAAACCCCTACCATCTAAGAACCAACCCATCCCTAACCCCAAAACATCAAACGCATCATCCCAACGGAGTGGGGATAAAAAAGATAATAAAACAAAATGAATGATCTCTCAATACTACAATGGAATACAAACGGATTACTGGCTCGAAAAAATGAAATCTCTTATCTCATCAACCAATTACAACTAGATATTTTATGCATTCAGGAAACCCGACTAAAACCTACAAATAAATTTACGATCCCAAACTACAAAGTAATACGCAAAGACTACGTAGACGGACGAATAGCCTGTGGCGGAGTCTGTATTATTTTAAAAGATGACATACCCTTTCAAGAAGTAGATATTATATCTTCACTCCAAATAGTTGCTGTAAAAATCCTACTTAAACAAACTTTCACCATAGCATGCATCTACTTACCTCCTGGACTAAATGTCTCGAAAGAACAATTGGTTCAAAAATACAACTCTCTCCCTCACCCATTACTACTTCTAGGTGACTTTAATGCCCACAACCCACTCTGGGGGTCATTAAAATTAAACAACTCTGGCAAAACTGTGGAACTATTTGTAGATAACTGTTCCTTAAACTTTCTCAACGATGGATCAGCTACACATTTTTGTGCACGATCTGGCAATCTCTCGGCTATAGACCTGTCAATCTCGGACCCACTACTTAATCCTTACCTATCATGGTATGTCTTAGATGACCTTCATGGAAGTGATCACTTCCCTATTGTCATAAATATTAATATATCCTGCCCCCAACCCTCCAAACCCAGTCGGTGGAAGTTAAAAGAGGCGAATTGGGAGAAATTTCAGGACTCGATTCTATTATCCGATTTAGATGACCCTAATGTAGACATTAATCCCATTATTGAAGAATTAAATAAAAGACTATTAAATGCTGCTTCATTAGCTATACCAAGAACATCCTCGACAGCAAAGATAAAAAACAAAGTCTTCTGGTGGAATACCCAATGTAAAAAAGCCATTAAAGATAGAAAGAAATGTTTAAAAAACTTTATTCGACAGCCGTCTGATGAAAACTCAGCAAAATACAAAGCGGCAAAGACACACGCGAGATACACAATTAAAAGAAGCAAAAAGGAGTCCTGGCATAATTTCCTAGAAAACACAACCTCAGACACTCCTCTATCGGTGTTCTGGGACACTATCAGAAAGGTAAAAGGGTATTATCGTCCTTCCATCCCGAACCTCATACATCCTAACGGAGAAAGTGTCTGTGATCCTGAACCGATCGCAGAAATAATAGCCCAAAATTTTCATAAAGTATCCTCGACCTCAAATTATACCGAATCCTTCATTAGAATCAAAGTAGAACAAGAGTGCACTCCTCTGATAAATTCAAACGAAAGTAGTAATCCTCTAAATGACCTTTTCTCTTACCGCGAATTTTTGAATGCTCTAGGGTCTCGAAAAGATACGTCTCCAGGCCCTGACAATATCTGTATTTCTTTCATTAAAAATCTAAGGGAGGGTGATAAAAAAATAGTCCTCACAATAATCAATAGGATCTACAAAACAGGGGACTTTCCTAATATTTGGAAAACGTCTATTACAATCCCTTGCTTGAAGAAGGACAAACCGGCTACAGATGCTAAAAGTTACCGCCCGATATCGCTGACTTGCTCAATGTGTAAACTGATGGAAAAAATGGTCTCTAATAGGCTCCATTGGTACTTGGATAATAATGGAATGATCCCACAATGGCAAAGTGGTTTTCGACGAGCCAGGGGTGCTAGAGATAACCTTGCACAGCTAGACATTGCAATTAGAGAAGCCTTTAATAAAAAACAGAAAACCATAGCGGTCCTCCTGGACATCAAAAATGCCTTTGATCGAGTATGGCGACACCTAATCTTAAAAACGCTGATAAATTTTAAAATAAATGGATATATGTTTAACTTCATTGAAAACTTTCTGCAAAACCGCACCTTTAGAGTTCGAGTTGGAAACTCTCTTTCCAGCAGTTACGTACAAGAAAACGGGACTCCTCAGGGGAGTGTGCTCAGTGCCACACTCTTCAACATCGTCTTTAGTCAAGTCCTCAGCAGTATTCAACCTCCATGTCAGGCAATGCTCTATGCAGATGACCTAGCAATTTATTACTCGAACAAAAATGTACAAAATCTTCAGGAGACTATACAAGCTAATTTAAACTCGATACACGACTGGTTGTCTAAAAATGGATTTGAAATATCACCGCAAAAATCAACGGCTATAATGTTCGCTAGAAGACGACCGAAGGACTACCCCCCGCTCTGGATACAGGAAGATTCTGTACCATATCAGGACTACGTGCGATACCTTGGGGTCTTTTTTGATCGTACTCTGAACTACGCCATGCATCTTAAAAAATTGAAGTCTTCATGTTATAATGCTATGAACGTTTTAAAATCAGTCAGCTCTTGTTCATGGGGTGCAGACCGAATGGCTCTAATCAGACTTTATAAGAGTCTAGTGCGATCTCGATTGGAATACGGAGCTGTCGCCTACAGCTCTGCAACTGAAAAACAATTGGAAATTGTTGAACCCGTTCAAAACATGGCACTCAGAATTGCAATCGGCGCCTTTCGATCCAGTCCCATTAAAAGCATACAGATAGAGTCAGGTGAATTTTCTCTAAAATATAGACGTATCTTGCTTGACCTGAAGTATTATTCAAAAATATTAGCATCCCCCACACATCCTTTCTATACATTTGATCAGTCTATACAGTCTCACTCCTCGTTAAATATAAATTATCATTCTCATTTGTTCGGAAGAGTAAGGACTCATTTATCTTTTATAAGGGCTTCTGTACCACCAGTCCAAAAGGATTCAATTTCACCTATCCCACCCTGGACCCTTCCAGAACCCTCAATATGCCTGTCCCTCTCAAATTTAAGTAAGATAAACACCCCAGACTATGTATATAAGCAAGAATTTCTCAAATTATTAAATAATATCCCATATTCCACCATTACCTACACTGATGGGTCCAGAGCATCTGGTGGAGTTGGCTCTGCGGTTGTGTGTGAAGGCCGGAAGCACCTTTTCTCTCTAAATAGTATGAATAGCAGCTACACGGCTGAGCTCCAAGCTATAAATAAAGCTCTAGCAATTGTTCATCCACCAGGGGACTTAATGGTGCTATGCACAGATTCTGTCTCGGCACTCAAATCTCTTAAAAATCCATTCCCTAACGACTCAATAATATTAGAGATTTTCTACTCACTTCGAGAGCTCCTATCAAAGGGTGTGAGAGTAATTTTTATATGGATTCCCGGCCACATAGGGATAAAAGGCAATGAGCAGGCAGATAGTGCTGCAAAGCTGGCAGCTAGCCAGGGCCTTGCGGTAAACGAAACCCCCTGTAGGGATGTGTACAGTGAATGGAAAAAACAAGTAATTGAAAAATGGGGAGAGTCATGGAGAAATACAACAGATAGCAATAAAATGAGGGAAATCCGGGATTCTGCTGCTGGACCAATGCTGTCCAGAGTGGTGAAAGGTAGAAGACGGGAGGTGGTCTTGTGTCGCCTGAGAATCGGGCACACAAGACTCACCCATGGGCACCTTATGGGGAGAAATTCCTCCCCCACCCTGTGTGGGGGTTGTGGCGCCCTTATGACCGTTAAGCACATGCTGGTGGAGTGTGAGGGTACTAAGGGTGCCAGGGCCGCGATTGGATTGGGGGATAGCCTTAAGGAGATGCTGTACAAGGACGAGGAGATCGAAAAGGTTTTCTTGTTCTTGGAACAGTCTAACCTTCTAAACAAATTATAATAAAAAAAAAAAAAAAAAAAAAAAAAAAAATTTTAAAAAACAAAACATAAAATAATTAAAAAAAAAAAAAAAACAAAACATAAAATAATTAAATAAAAAAAAAAAAAAAAAACTACCTGAGATGACCCTAGTGGTTGGTGGGTAGGATAAAAAAAAAAAAAAAAAAAAAAAAAAAAAAAAAAAAAAAAAAAAAAAAAGACTGATCTGAAACTAGCTTTTATTTTTTTTTTTTTTTTCAGTTTAGTTTTTAAATTTCACTTCTATTTTCGTTTTTATTAAATTTCACTTTCATTCTATTTTTTTTCTCTCAAATTTGTCAATATTCTAAAAACCTAATGCTGTTCAAATCATGAGGAGGACGCTAAAATGGTTGAATTGTGAAAAATTTACAATAAAACATATTCTATGGCAAAATAATCCTGACTACAAACGAAAAAGAAACCCTACTAATTTTAGTTAATTAAGAATTTAATAAATTTAGTTAGTTAATTTTAGTTTCATAGTTTTAAAATTATTTTTTGGTATTTTTAAGAAAAATTATTCACAAATTCATAAACAAAACGCCCGGGGCGGGCCGGATTGAAAAGTCAGAAGGGCCGGACATGTCCTAGGGCTACACATTCTACGCTTTAGTATTTTGCACAACTAAATAGTATATAGTAATAGTATATAGTAAAATATAGAATAGTATGCAATAAATTAATAATATACAGGGTGTTCCTCTGTATTGATTGAATTTTGATTTTGGCGTACAGGGTGCCCCAGGGCCCATTTCGTTTGAACACTATGTTTTTATGCTTTTAATTTTAAGCAACTTTTACTTAGGTTATTTTTCAATTGAAGCACTTTTTTTTTCTATGCATTTTGTCCCAAATGGACCAACCCGTATAACATCTATGATTTCGTCCTATAAAGGATTGATTTATTTATATTGAAAAGGATAGATAATGAAGAGGAATTGATTGAAATTAACAAATTAATAAAAATCTGCTAATACTACTATTAATACAAATATTGATTACAGTAGCAATAATAATATTTAAGGCTCCTCATTGAGATAAAAAGATATGTAAAAGCATTATAAGCTCAAAAAATGTTTGAATAAACAGAACTAATAAATTAATTAATTAATGAAGCAAGTAAATTCATAAAATAAATAAAAAGAGGTAAGTAACTATTTAACTATTCCTAAATAAGTTTTGAATGATCCATAATGACTTTTCAACAAGCCAGGATTTTTTCGAGCTCTATTTTTTTCTAGATTATAGTAGCCCCCCCCCCCCCCAAAAAAAAATACATAAACCGCTAGGAATTCGCCCCTCCCCCCCCCTTCACCGAAATCGTCTCAATTATATAAAAAAAATGGTTTTCATATTTTCGTCAAAGTACAAGTTTATTGTGGTTTTTTAAAATATTTTTAGAGACTTAAAATTTGAAAGTACCTTGCGTTATTGCTCCCGAAGCAGCGTTGACGACGAGGATGAGAAGAAGATGCTGCCTGGCAATCATTTCCACTGATCCCATAATAGCACGACACTTTCGAGGCATTTAGGCCCAAAACTTACATCATGGTCAGCTAATCAATTTCCCTACCCACTGTTCACTTTCGAAACAAATTTTTTTTTTGTTCTGCTTTACACTTTAGAACTCGCGACTTTTAATGTGAATTAAATATTTTTAGTAGCATTACCGCATGTTGACGAAGGAGCGAAATGTATTCAGGGGTTCCTGCCTTGTGGCTGGCCTTACACTGACTGTTCCGTCACCACCCCCTCTAGTTCGAAAAGGAGCCACTGGAAGCGCCTTATCGAACCAAGCAACCTCAATGCCTAATCAAAAACAGATTTTTTTTTCCACCCTTATTTTCCTTTTTAAGACCAAATTTTACAATATTGAAAATTTTTTTCGGCCTTCATTAATATTCAAAATGATTTTTATCAGAAGAAAATATATAATTTTTTTTTTCTTTTAGGCATTTTATTAGAAAAAAATTAGGAGATAATTACTTCTCTTTAATTTAATTTTTTTTTTTATTCATAAAAGGCAGTATTTAATAACCATAATAAATAATAAATGACTTTACAGCTGTCACTTTTAATTTTCTTTCGAAACTCTTCAGGAGAAACATGGGTTTAATCATTAAAATAAAATGATAATAATTTTTTTTAAATCAACTTAATAGTACATATGACATTGAAATGTATTTATTCGAAGAAGCAATTAAAAACAATTTCATTCAATAAACACATTTTAGCAGTATTACAAAAATTAAAAGCTTTCATACAGGGTGTACCAACTAGGTGGACCAGCAACTTTACTGCAAAGTATTTAGTCCTAGAAAAAAAAAAGATGAAAGTAAACCCCCCTTATTTTTAGACAATGAATCGACACCATTTGGTAGATTTTAGTTTTGGTATACAGGGTGGTCCTAACTTCGTTATTTTAAATATTAGGTGTACAAAATGAAACTCGGCTAAAATCTACAAAATTCAAATTTTCCCTATTGCTGAGTTTCATTTTGTACCTACACCTAATAAATGAAAATTGTAGGAAATTTAATTCTCTATTTTGTACTTAATTATTTTTTTCTAGGATGCACCATTTTCGGAAAATAATTTTTTTTAAAATAAATTTATCTTGAAAACAGTGCGTCCTAGAGAAAAAATGAATAGAATAAAAATTAAAGAGAATTCAATTTCCAACAGATTTTATTTAGTGCATTTTTTCAATATCTGTAACGGTTTACGATTTACAAGCCTTTAAAAATTAACCTTTTTAATGGTTATACTTCAATATCCTTCTTACACGGAGAAGGTCAACTTTTGATGGACTTTAACGCACTTTTTTTGGTATGAATTTTGTTCCAACTAGATGGACCACCCTGTATAACTTCAATAATTTTTTATAAAAAATCCGTTAAATTTCCGATTTCTAAATGATTTATTATTAACTTTGTTCCAACCGCAGTTTGAAACTGGTTTGTAACTCCTGGAGCATGCGCTGAAAGATTTGGACGTCAATTTTGACGTCGTTCAAAACATTCGTCCGTCAAATCTGAATCCAAATCATTCTGCGCATGCTTCAGGAGTTTCAAACTGCGGTTGGAACAAAGCCTATATGTACCTATATTAATTTTTCTAAATATTATTATGGAAATTTAACGGATTGGCCTCTTTTTCGAATTAAGAATTAGGTCGAGCTATAGATTAGGAAGGGAGCGATAATGCAGGGTCCGACATATATATCGTTCGGAACGATGGGCTTACCGTAGGGAAAGGGCCCATTGTCCCGGAGGATTCAGGCCGGCCAACTTACAGAAGTATGTTAACATCGTCCTTTCTCGTATAAACTATTCAACGCAATAAAGAACCTTGAAAGAAAATTTTAAATGCATTAAAAATCAGAGGATGAGAGAAACAATAAAAGGAATATTTCATGACCGGTTTCGGCTTAATAAGCCTCATCAGATGATCTATTTTCCGTTTGTTGCCCTCTCAAATTTTTCGGTGAACATAATTGAACATAACAGTTATGTTCACAGAAAAATTTGAGAGAACAAAAAAGGGAAATAGTTTACCTGATGAGGCTTATTGAGCCGAAACTAGTTTAAAATATTACTGTTTACTGTTTCATCCTCTAACTTTTTTAGGCATTTAATTATTAAGTTAACCAACAACCCTTTTAATTAATAGCTTGTTTTAACCGCAGTTTGAAACTTCTAGAGCATGCGCAGAAGGATTGACGTCAGATGACTTCAGATTTGACGTACTAACGATTTGAGCGACGTCACATTTGACGTCCAAAACCTTCTGCCCATGCTCAGGAAGTTTCAAACTACGGATAGAGAAAAGCTATTGTAAAAAAGAACATTTTTTTATCCCCCAGGACTAGTGACCATAATTTGAAGGTGATAACTTGAAAGTTCGTCCCGCATGAAAATTTCTGATGGTGACGTTAATGAGAATTTAATTATAGGTTGATGATTAGTTGAAATGGGAACTTAACTGCTTGATATTTAATAGGAAATATATGGTAAAACGAACGAATAGCAAAGCTATTACCGATGGATAATTACAGAGGTAAATATTTAAATAATTTTAATACAGTTTTTTAGACTCTGGGAGAAATAAAAGAAGAAGAACGTTATTGCGAGAGGCCATCAGAGCCGGGGTAATTGTTAAGGGACCACAGCCACCTTAATCACAGCCTCCCAGAACCATAACCCGGCCAGTGGACGACCTTTTTATTACATAACGATGTCGATTACTTTATTTGTTTAAACATTTTTAATCTATAAACACGTATCAACAATCTTTTTTCCAACGGTTATCGATCGATAGTTTTCCTTAAAGGAAACTATGTCTTTTTCTTTAAAATAATGTTATAATGTAAAGGAGTTATAATAAAGGAGTTAAAAGTCGTACGAGGCGGTTGCCAGCTGAATGAGAAACACGTTTTTGTTAGAAAATCGTTCGACGACCTTTCGCGTGACAATTTTATTATTCTCGTTTTTAAATCCTCGTCTCGTTTTAGTCCATAAAAAAAAGAATTATTATCTTTATTACTATTTATTTTTATTGTAATAAGAATTGATTTAAGGACATTTTTTTTTCTTCTTCGAAAATCGAGATTCCCAGTTGCAATTAAGTTTGTATCCTCAGAATCATTATTAGGTGTACAAAATGAAACTCAGCCACAGGGTTTTGAATTTTGTAGATTTTAGCCGAGTTTCATTTTGTACACCTAGTAGTTCATTTTTTCAAAATATTGAACATTTTAGGCCGGCCGCACACTGGAGCCGACTAGGCGCGACAGCGACTACGCACGACCAAGTCGTGCGTTCAGGTCGTACGCTTCCCTCGCACACTGGAGCCGACTGATCGTATGCAAATTCAGATTTCTGAGATTACAAATTTCAAATTTTTCCGTTATTTCCGCATGAAAAAGGAAACATTTTACTACATTTTGGAAAATGTTAAGGAGGATTTAAGAAAGACATTCTTTCTTTGAATTTTTTTCTTTTTACATTTCTTTACATTTTTTTCTTTACATTTCTTGGTCCCACAAGCACTCAGCATTTTGCACAGGAGAAATGAGCTTTTCGGTATCCATAATAATTAATAATTCACTCAGAAAACGCAAAAATCGCACGCGACCTGAGACAAAATCCAAACAAGTTTGGATCGAGTCGTTAATCGGATATGAACGCACGTATACGCACGACTGAGTCGGTTGCAGTGGGCGAGGTTCCATTTAATTGTTACTGTTAGGATCTCTAGAACGAAGTCGTACTACTTCGTACGACTCCGAGTCGCACGTAGTCGGCTCCAGTGTGCGGACGGCCTTAGGCGTTAAAGTCCATCAAAAATTGACCTTCTCCGTGTAAGAAGGTTATTGAAGTATAACCATTTAGAAGGTTAATTTTTAAACGCTTGTAAATCGTAAACAGTTACAGATATTGAAAAAATGCACTAAATAAAATCAGTTGGAAATTCAATTCTCTTTAATTTATATTCTATTCATTTTTTCTCTAGGAAGCACTGTTTTCAAGATAAATTTATTTAAAAAAAAAATTATTTTTCGAAAATGGTGCATCTTAGAAAAAAAATAATTAAGTATAAATTTATAGAGAATTAAATTTCCTACAAGTTTTATTTATTAGGTGTACAAAATGAAACTCAGCCACAGGGTAAATTTGAATTTTGTAGATTTTAGCCGAGTTTCATTTTGTACACCTAATATTTTTAATGCCTCCTTCAGGAAATTTTCAATACTTAATAAAGGTATTTTTCTCTCATTTAAACAATCTTAATTATTTTAATGATGTATACTTATAAGTACTCCTATAATTTATAAGTCACTCTTTCCTAAAATATAAGAGAAAAGTTTGTTTAAATATTTTGTTGAACACCTAGAGCGGAGGGGCTTAAGTCGCTCTTTGAATTCGCGAATATATTACTTTCCAGCTCCTTTGTTCACTTTTCATAGCTCGCTCTCCTGTAATGGAGGGAAACCTTTTGAATCAAGGTAAAGGGCAGTGAATAGAGGGGTTGACCGAATTGATTTATTCAGTAATTTATTATTCAGAAAGACCACCATAAAATTGCTTCCTGTTTCTTCCATTTTTTTCCAGCTCTTTTATAATTATGACTTGTTTGATTCTTCATGAAAAATTATGGTTTACGTTTACAAAAGCTAATATGGACAACGAAAGAGACCAGAGTTGGGTGTATTCGTATTTACGAATACGAATATATTCACACATTATATGTATTAGGTGTAGGTACAAAATGAAACTCAGCCACAGGGTAAATTTGAATTTTGTAGATTTTAGCCGAGTTTCATTTTGTACACCTAGTAGTTCATTTTTTCAACGTTAAAGTCCATCAAAAGTTGACCTTCTTCGTGTAAGAAGGTTATTGAAGTATAACTATTAAGAAGGTTAATTTTTTAAAGGCTTGTAAATCGTAAACCGTTACAGATATTGAAAAAATGCACTAAATAAAATCTGTTGGAAATTCAATTCCCTTTAATTCTTATTCTATTCATTTTTTCTATAGGACGCACTGTTTTCAAGATAAATTTATTTTTAAAAAAAATTATTTTCCGAAAATGGTGCATCCTAGAAAAAAAAATAATTAAGTACAAATTTATAGAAAATTAAATTTCCTACAATTTTTATTTATTAGGTGTTCAAAATGAAACTCAGCCACAGGGTAAATTTGAATTTTGTAGATTTTAGCCGAGATTCATTTTGTACACCTAAAAAAATAAAAAAAAATTTTTGTGAACTGTCATTAATATTTCTCTTCATTTTTGACTTTCTCGCTCGCGATGTCCATCCTACCACAATACGGGCAACTCTGAAAGGGACTAAGGTTTTGACCTAATTGACTGTTCTAATCTATTCTCCCTTTCATAGCGTTTGAACAGTCGATAGGCCTTTCATGAAAAGTCGGAAGCGCTTTTAGCCGTTTGGACATGGAGACACTTAGATATGGAAATGAAAATCTAAAGAGAATAACCATGCGGTGCATTGCGGCTTTTATCGTAAGGGATCGTAATCTTGGGAAACGTCCGGTTATTGTTTCTTCCCGAAGATATTGGCGATTCAATGCCCTTTTCGGTTGCTCTTAATAAACCTTTTAAATAGGACGTACCTTTATGATAACTGAGGGAAAGGGTTATAATTGAAACGTCGTGGCACGAACCCAATAGGTAGAGTTATTGGCGAGATAAGGGGGGGTTCACGGAGCCGCAATAACTCAAGGTATATTGGTGCCTTCGCCTGGTCACCCAAAACATTCTCCTCACTTTTATATCCGTCCTACCCGCTCACTTCCTTTCAGAAAACCCTTTTTCCTTCACCAAATTGAATTTTCTCCGTTCAATACACTCATGTCAAAATTCAAATTTAAAAATAACAAACGCTTCAATTTAAATCATTAATTTTAAAACCCTTTAGGTTATTTCCTTTGGATTACATTTTATTATTGTTTAGCGAATGAAGACAATTACATTAGGGAATTTGCCTACCGCACTTTAATTAAAATGGGTTTAGTCTGAAATAGTAACGGGAGAAAATTACTTTCCAAGGAGGATTCGATAGGTGAACCCAATTTAAAACCTCCTTTTACCATCAGTCGGATATTTAATGATTTAAACGTTTTTAACTGGATAGTTAGAGCGTTTTCCAAAGCTATAAAGCCCGCTTAGTTACTGATTTATGCCTAGATGTAAAATCTATGTTAGGATCGGCTCGAAATTAGAAATTTGTTAAAACCGCACACACTCGCCGGGCCATGAAACATTGATTTATGGCCGACTGGAACCACCGGTTTTAATATTCAAACGTGTTATTGGCCTTCGGATATTGAATTTTTTTTATCCCCACTCGCGTTAAAAACTACTGTTAAATAAATCCTATTCTTGAATTTCCGGGTACGAAGGGCGAACTCGACATCGGACAAATTTTTTTAACTTCCTTAAAGAAGTTATTGTGATACCCTCGATGTCGGGTTTTTGGGAAGGGTCCTCCAGTTTTTTTTTCATTTTCAGATTCTAGACCTCTTGGTGAATACACCCATATAATTTTTATGTTGAGTTCGCCATTTTTTCCCCTTTAAATACGTAAAAACCGAAACTTTAAAATGCGAATATCTCGAAACAACGTTTTGTCGAGTTCGCCCTTCGTACCCGGAGCGCCTCAATTGTTAAGTGTTCCAATCTGCTAAACCCTCATCGTCAAACGTTTATGCTGGTTTAGCATCTCTTGCGCCCATACATTAAGGTACTAATAACTACTAATAAAAGTATTCGTCCTGTTAATAAGAACGTATTTATATGTATTCGTATTTACAGAATTATAATTTGTGAATACGCCCACCGATGGGATTAAGGAAGGCTATTAGAAATCGAAATTGCCCTATTAAACTAAACCTTAAACCTTAAATTATTAAGGGCCGGGTAAAATCTAACCATCATTCGAAAAAAGGAGAAATATTTTTTATTTGTAATATACTGTGAAACTTCCCTTAACGGACACCTCTTAAAAGCGGACATCTCCCTTCAACGGACAAAATCAGATTCCCCGGCGTTAAAACATAGGAAAACGTATTCTAAATATTTCTATAAAGCGGACACTCTCAATAACGGACGCGGACAGCCTGAAAAATTCAATTTCACCCCTAAAAGTCTCCTAAAAGCGGACAGCACGTTTTTTCAAGGACAAAGTTTATTGACATACTGTTGTTCTAGAGATGTTTTGTTTACATTTTGCATCTTACTTATGATCTTTGACCTTATGAAGCGAATATTATATTTCGGATGAAATAATATTTCGTATGAAATAATTCGTATGAATTCTTTTATTTAAACTGAACCTGATATTTTAAATCATATGGTAGCGGACCGAGCCGCTACAACTACCTCCCTCCTACGTTTTTTTTTAAAAGCGGTTTAAGTCGTACAAAGGCGAGGAACACGCTGTGGTTGAAGTCCGGGTCGTAAGGCGAACGAGCATGTTCGAAAAGGCGAAAATGGACAGAACGTAGGAACGATATAATTTTGACGCGGAAGAATTTCTTCTCGCTGGAAATTCGAGGTTGAAGATCGAGTTGAAATAGAGTTGATATAATTAGTTCTCGAATTTCGTACATTGAGCGAATCTTTCTTGTCGATATTCATGATCGCGTTTAATTCTTCGATTTTAGTTTGAATCAAATTTTTCAATTCTTCTAGTAGACAAAATTGTTTAGTTAGTTGAGTTTTCGTGTTGGACGATGTTAATTTGGTAGTGTCATTATTCTTGTGAGTTTGATGTCGAATTTTGAATTGGTGTGTATCAGACCATTCACACGGTTTTTGCATTTTTCAGGTCGACATTTTCTTCCGAATTTGAAGTGATAAAAACAAAATTTTCCTCTAGGATTGAATTTCCTGAGTTTAAGATGATTCTGTTCGGATTGAGTGTGCGTATTTTGTATGTTTTTTGACGATGTAGGAAATAATTTACACGGAGAAACACATTTCCGTGCTTTCGCACCGTACGTCGCATGGTAGAAGCAAAGATCAGATGACTTTGATGAATGACTTTGACGATATCTTTTACGTTCCGATCGAGGCCGAAAATTCTTCGAGGAGTCCTTTGTCGACTGTCCACTTGTCGCCTGAGTTACCTGTCCACTTGCCGACTGAGTCACTTGATCAGTTGTCGCAACGCGTTGGGAGGCCACTGCGCATACCCGATCATCCCTCCTCAACAACTCACGATCAGCATAGTCATCAGCACGTTTGGCCAAAACGGACAAATCCTGTTCACCCCCGGCACCAATTACATGAACCATGGGCAGCGGCAACTGAAACTGCCAAAGCGTGCGCAGCACCTCATCATTAAACCGTCCCTGTGCTAAGCGCTTTATTTCCTTCAAAAGGAAGGAAGGCTTCTTATCCCCCAGTTGCAGACCCTGAAGAATCTTCATTAAAGAGGTGTCTTGCGACAGCGAATACTCAGCTAGTAAACCTCGCTTCAAAGCCGTATACTTTTCGTTTTCCGGTGGATGCAAGACGATGTCTTCAACATCCTGCAGTACCTGCTCCGGTAGGGAAATGACTAATAAGTCATACTTTAACTGATCTTCGTTAATGTTCCTAGACCGGAACAAGCTTTCTATTCGCAAAAACCAGGTAGCCGGACAGTCCCTGTTAAATGTAGGCAACGAGACATTTATGTGTTGTTGTTGTTGCTGCTGCATTTTACGAAAACGAAAACGAAATGTACGAAAAAAAAAATCGATAATAAATTTACGAACGTTGAAATTAATAACGTTGAAACGTTAATCGTATCGTCGTCTTGACGTTGAAAAAGAAAACGAACGTTGAAAAATTAAGCAACTTACGTTCTTACGAAGGGGTCACCAATTGAAGCGAATATTATATTTCGGATGAAATAATATTTCGTATGAAATAATTCGTATGAATTCTTTTATTTAAACTGAACCTGATATTTTAAATCATATGGTAGCGGACCGAGCCGCTACACTTAGTTAATCCCTTTTTGTCCCTCACCATGTCCTTTATTTATAAAATTCAGTTATACTCTTGACTTCACTTCAAAATTACCGACTTTTTAAAAGTTTAATTTTTTATTTTTAATATGTATGTAGTATGTACATATGTACATAATATCGTATATATGTATGTAATAATACATATTATTATGTTTTCCTAATCAGAAATTAAACTTTATTTTTCATTTTTTTTTTAGTTTTTGTTTTCCTATTTTCCGAAAAGCGGACACCTCTATATAGCGGACAAATTTCCAGTCCCAGGAGTGTCCGTTATTGGGAAGTTTCACTGTATCTCGAAACAACGTTTTGTCGAGTTCGCCCTTCGTACGCGGAGCGCCTCAATTGTTAAGTGTTCCAATCTGCTAAACCCTCAACGTCAAACGTTTATGCTGGTTTAGCATCTCTTGAGCCTATACATTAAGGTACCTATTAATAAAAGTATTCGTCCTATTACTACGAACGTATTTACAGAATAATAATTTGTGAATACGCCGACCGATGGGATTAAGGAAGGCTATTAGAAATCGAAAGTGCCCTATTAAACTAAACCTTAAACCTTAAATTATTAAGGGCCGGGTAAAATCTAACCATCATTCGAAAAAAGGAGAAATATTTTTTATTTGTAATATACAGAGAAACTTCCCTTAACGGACACCTCTTAAAAGCGGACATCTCCCTTCAACGGACAAATTCAGATTCCCCGGCGTTAAAACATAGGAAAAGGTATTCTAAATATTTCTATAAAGCGGACACTCTCAATAACGGACGCGGACAGCCTGAAAAATTCAATTTCACCCCTAAAAGTCTCCTAATAGCGGACAGCACGTTTTTTCAAGGACAAATTTTATTGACATTCTGTTGTTCTAGAGATGTTTTGTTTACATTTTGCATCTTACTTATGATCTTTGACCTTAGTTAATCCCTTTTTGTCCCTCACCATGTCTTTTATTTATAAAATTCAGTTTACTCTTGACTTCACTTCAAAATTACCGACTTTTTAAAAGTTTAATTTTTTATTTTTAATATGTATGTACATATGTAATATCGTATATATGTATGTAATAATACATATTATGTTTTCCTAATCAGAAATTAATGTTCATTTTTCATTTTTTTTTAAAGTTTTTTTTCCTATTTTCCAAAAAGCGGACACCTCTATATAGCGGACAAATTTCCGGTCCCCAGGAGTGTCCGTTATTGGGAAGTTTCACTGTACATACTAATATTTAATTAACAAGTAACGAAATTATTGGTATCTTTATTTAACTAGGTATACACGGTATGCAGAAACATATGGCACACGGCTGGAAAAGGGTTAAATGAAAAAAACTTTAAATATAAACCCCCCATAATTTTAATCAAAGAATTGATTGGTGGTTTGAAGGGGGAGCCCAGAATAAAATAACTTCGTTATTTCAAATGACGAGAATCCCTATTTTTTATTTCGGTAATCTACGCTAAATTTCAAGTCGATTTGGCCTTAAAACCGGTCAATTTTGACAGATTTTCTGGGAAAATATGGCTGAACTGTATTTCTAAACGATGACAAAGGAGGATTTATGGTCGACTTGGTATTCGTATAAATGACAGTGTTAGCAATATTGATAATTAAACAATTTCATACTTTGTTAATCAGTTTCAAATTATTAACACAATGAAATTTTTAAAAATTGGTGAGGATTTTTAAAAGGAAATCTGTGAGAGTTCACGTTGTATTGGAGGTAAAAAAAAGGGGCGTGTGTTTTACATAGGCAGAGCTGATTCATGGTGACTTAAATAGTTGTGTTATACCCCCCCGCCGTCTTTTCCATTTATCTCATCTGTCAGGTAGAAATTGTTTTTTACAACCCGAGTCTGTGCGGAGCAATTCTTCATCTGCGACTAGGTGGGATCCCCGTCAAAGCCTCCTGATGGAAACAAATTACCCAGGATAGCCTCCAGACCCAAAGTATTTATTTTCTACAGAAAAAAAGAAAAGAGAGAGAAAAAAATTAAATTAAAACCGTTATGATTTGTTATGCAGGTGTTTTAGTCTATACGGGCGTAAATAGGTTAAAAAAAAGTCGCTAAATTTCCATTTGCTTCCTAAGAAAATTCCTAATTTGAAAATCATTCGTTAGTTGCAAAAAGGGAAATCTGAAGTAAATCTTTTCTTCCACTGATTCAGGCTTCAATGAGGATGGGTAAACAAGATTAGTTACCCGTGTTATTGCGGCGATTTAAGATAAGAGATTGCCCACCCTTAAACTTTGGTTGCCTCTTTTACGGTTAGATGTTTTTTCCCTTTGCGTAACTTCGTAAATTGTAAGTGAAATATTTGGGGTAATCGTCCTATACGCGCCAATTTTTGATTATTGTTTATTTTCGTCTTAAATAGTTAGCTAATAAATAATTAAATATCATTTTTAAACTCTTGTTTTCAGAGCGCTTTAGCACACCAAGAAAATGTAATGAATATGTCCTTTTTTGAGGCCTTAGAATATGGTTCTCGAGTTATCAAACTGTTTTGATTTTTGAAAAATCTCAAACACACATTTTCGAAAAAACGCGATAACTAAAAACATAAAACATTCGACAGGGAATCGACTAATCGACTACAGTGAAACTTCCCTTAACGGACACCTCTTAAAAGCGGACATCTCCCTTCAACGGACAAATTCTGATTCCCCGGCGTTAAAACATAGGAAAAGGTATTCTAAATATTTCTATAAAGCGGACACTCTCAATAACGGACGCGGACAGCCTGAAAAATTCAATTTTACCCCTAAAAGTCTCCTATAAGCGGACAGCACGTTTTTTCAAGGACAAAGTTTATTGACATTCTGTTGTTCTAGAGATGTTTTGTTTACATTTTGCATTTTACTTATGATCTTTGACCTTAGTTAATCCCTTTTTGTCCCTCGCCATGTCTTTTATTTATAAAATTCAGTTATACTCTTGACTTCACTACAAAATTACCGACTTTTTAAAAGTTTAATTTTTTTTATTTTTAATATGTATGTACATATGTAATATCGTATATATGTATGTAATAATACATATTATGTTTTCCTAATCAGAATATAACTTCATTTGTCATTTTTTTTTCAAAAGTTTTTTTTTTTCCTATTTTCCGAAAAGCGGACACCTCTATATAGCGGACAAATTTCCGGTCCCCAGGAGTGTCCGTTATTGGGAAGTTTCGCTGTATTAGAATTTGGTAAATTTTGGTTTTGGTATACAGGGTGGACCAGAGAGGTACTAACTTCGTTATTTTAAATAGGAATCTCCATCGTTTTTATCTCAGATTGGTAATGTACGCAAAATTTGAAGTTAATTTGACAATATAAGGCCTATTTGTACAACTTTAAAAAATGTCTAAAAATGGATTTTAGACCAAAAAAACGCTAAATTTGGCATTTTTCAAAGCTGTCCAAAGAGGTCATAATATGAGTAGTAAAATTAATTTGAAATTTTGCGTAGATTAGGAATCTGAAATAAAGAAATAGGGGTTCTTTTATAAAATAACGATGTTGTTGTCGCTCTGGGACACCCTGTACACCAAAATCAAAATTTATTAATAGCAATCAATTGAGGAGCTCCGGGTACGAAGGGCGAACTCGACATCGGACAAATTTTTTTAACTTCCTTAAAGAAGTTATTGTGATACCCTCCATGTCGGGTTTTTGGGGAAGGGTCTTCCAGACCCCGGAGGGTCAAATCGAATATTGATCTTTACCGATCTCAACTTTGTCTGTGGTTCCGGCCGGCCGTCCGGCACGCCGTAGCATTTTTTTCCGGAACACTTTACGGCCACAGTTTTCATCCGATTTTCACCAAATTTTTACACAAATTTTTTTAGCCGGTGAAGAAGAATATGACGAGGGCGATTTTTGAATTTCGAAAAAATGGCGGAGATATGTCTGTTTGAAATTTTAAAAAATTCGCTGCGGCCGAACCGTTAATCCGATTTTCACCAAATTTTCACCAATTACTCCTTATATTTTTTAAGAATTTTTGGTGCAAAAAAATTGCCACTTTTTAATTACTATTTTTATTAGTAGGGAGAAATTTCGTACTTCTACCCTTTACGTGAGGCACATCCCTAGGCCAAAGAGCCCATTATTTCTACCTTGAGACTTTTTTTACTTGAAAATTTTTCAAAAAAAAAAAAAAAAAAAAAAAAAAACCGGAAAATTTTTTGCAAAAACAAACTTGCAAAATTGTCCTTTATACTTTCCCTTCCTACTAAATCCCCTTCCTTTATACTTTACCTTCCCCCTCTGTTATACTTCCCCCTCCGTTATACTTCCCCCTCCGTTATACTTCCCCCTCCCATATACTTCCCCCTCCGTTATACTTCCCCTCCCATATACTTCCCACTACGTTTTACGTCCCCTCCGTTATACTTCCCCCTCCTATATAGATACTTCTCTTTAAGGAAGTTTTCGTTGGAAGCTCTTCAAACCAGTACTTTTTATGTTGAGTTCGCCATTTTTTCCCCTTTAAATACGTAAAAACCGAAACTTTAAAATGCGAATATCTCGAAACTACGTTTTGTCGAGTTCGCCCTTCGTACCTGGAGTGCCTCAATTATTCGTCAAGAACAAGAGAGGATATTTAACTTTTTTTGTAGGACGGATACAAAAGACGTAATACGAGGTGTGGTCCATCTAGTATGTACAAAAAATTCACAAAAAAAAAAAGTGATCTAATTGAAAAAATTACCTAAGTAGAAGTTGCTTAAAGAGCATCAATCAAATCGATTAAAAGCATAAAAACATAAGGTTTCCATTTAAAATAACAAAGTTAGCACCTCTTTGTGCCATCCAGTATCCAAAACCAAATCTACCAAACGGAGTCGATTTCCCATCCAAAAATGAGGGGGGTTGAATTTTAACTTTTTTTTTCGGAGGACTAAATGCTTTACCGTAAAGTTGCTGGTTCACCCTAGTTGGGACACCCTGTAGGTAGTTCTTTCGTGAAAACGTAATGTACCGACTAAAATTAGAATTTGTAATAATATTTTTAAAAAAATAAGGAAACAGATTAGAAGTGCCATCTGTATTTTATGGGAGCACTCCGCAAATGAAGCCTTGAGGTAAAAGCGTTGGTCTCGTTATAATCTCGGAAGAAGTAATGATTTAGGTAAGGACATTTAAACAAACTTTACTAATTTCTTTTTAAGTTACGTTGACGAAAAAAAAATGTTTTAATAAATTCAAAAATGTGTCAGTCAATATGAAATAGAAAGTAATTAAAAGTCGGGGTTTTCGCTTGATACTTTTAGACGGGACATCGCGTGAGATAGTTTTCCCCCTTTTTCTTAAAGAGTTGTATCAGGTATTGTATTTGCGTGAGGGGCTTCTTCCTAATTCTAGGCCAGCTTGGCATAGTTGACGAGGTCGTGTCACTTTAAAAAAGTACCACCTTTTACTATAATCCTATAATCTTAAAGTATGAAAGAGGGAGAAGTCTTTCAAGCTACTTCGTCAACCCTTCATCACTTTAAGAAATATGTAACTTGTTACGTAAATGGAAAATTATTGATTCCTTCTAGATTGGGCTGTTCATTGTCAAAAATGGAATTTACTAGAATTTACAAAATAAAAACTTAGTAAAAATTGCTGTGCTTGTGAGTTTACGATACCAGAACAACGCGCAGGCGCGAGCCGACAGGGCGACGAGCAGCAACGCGCGCTCATGCCCTACTTTTTTGTATTTTTTTTTCTCAAAAATTCATCTTTAAAAGGTTACATTCAAACTATTTTGATAACACGAGGGGGTTAATTAATAACTTAAAGAAGTTATTGTTATAGCCTCGAGGTCGGGTTTTTGGGGAGGGGTCTTCCAGACCCCGGAGGGTCAAATCGAATATTGATCTTTACCAACCTCAACTTTGTCTGTGATTCCGGCCGGCCGTCCGTAGCATTTTTTTCCGGAACACTTTACGGCCACAGTTTTCATCCGATTTTCACCAAATTTTTACACAAATTTCTTTAGCCGGTGAAGAAGAATGTAACGAGGGGGATTTTAGAATTTCGAAAAAATGGCGGAGATATGTCTGTTTGAAATTTTAAAAAATTCGCTGCGGCCGAACCGTTAATACGATTTTCACCAAATTTTTACCAATTACTCCTTATATTTTTTAAGAATTTTGGGTGTAAAAAAATTGCCACTTTTTAAATATTATTAATTTTTTTTTTTTAGTAGGGAGAAATTTCGTACTTCTACCCATTACGAGAGGCACATCCCTAGGCCAAAGAGCCCATTATTTCTACCTTGACACTTAAAAAATTTTTTCGAAAAAAAAACTTAAAAATTTTTCGAAAAAAAAAGGAAAACCCGGAAAATTTTTCGAAAAAAATAACTTAGAAAATTTGTCAAAAAAAAACCCGGAAAATTTTAAAAAAAAAAATAGAAAATTTTTCGAAAAAACAAACTTGGAAAATTCTCCTTTATACTTTCCCTCCCTTATACATCCCCTTCCGTTATACTTTCGTTCCTTATACTTCCCCCTCCGTTATACTTCACCCTCTGTTATACTTCCCCCTCCGTTATACTTCACCCTCTGTTATACTTCCCCTACGTTATACTTCCTCTCCCATATACTTCCCACTCTGTTATACTTCCCCTCCCATATACTTCCCCCTACGTTTTACGTCCCCTCCGTTATACTCCCCCCTCCTATATAGATACTTCTCTTTAAGGAAGTTTTCGTTGGAAGCTCATCAAACCAGTACTTTCTTTCTCTCGCAAGGAGAGCTCGTTAATGAAATTAATTTTGAACATCACCTCACTTTTTTATTGCGAAAAACAGCTCAAAATATTTTATAAAATACTGTTTTGCCACCTCGAAAAATCTGCAAAAATTATGAGAGATACATTTAAGGTTTCTTTAAAAGCTGTATTAATTTTGTGTGGCCACCTCGAAGGAAACCATTTTTCTGACCTCTCAAAAGTTTTAAATCTTAATTTTTCACATTTAGAAGTTTAAGAAAAATTAACAAAAAATGTGAAAAATTAACAAAAAATCACAAATACGTGTATGTGTCTTTAGATGATAAACAATTCACACAAAAAATGAGCTCTGTGGAACTATTAGTTTTTGAGATATTGAGGTTTTCCTGAAAAACCCGTTTTTCTCGAAAACCGTTCCGTTTTTTGAATTGAAATTTATGTAAGTTCTTATTCACATAGAGAGGCATCTTCTGGAATTTGTTAGGCCAAATCGTTGTTAGGGAAAAAATGCCCCTTTATCCAAGTATTGCCTTATCCCCTGAGGGATAAAAAAGAAAAAAGAATTGGGTACGTAAAAAAAGTTATTGGAAATTTGTACGCAATAAAATACAGTGAAACTTCCCTTAACGGACACCTCTTAAAAGCGGACATCTCCCTTCAACGGACAAATTCTGATTCCCCGGCGTTAAAACATAGGAAAAGGTATTCTAAATATTTCTATAAAGCGGACACTCTCAATAACGGACGCGGACAGCCTGAAAAATTCAATTTTACCCCTAAAAGTCTCCTATAAGCGGACAGCACGTTTTTTCAAGGACAAAGTTTATTGACATTCTGTTGTTCTAGAGATGTTTTGTTTACATTTTGGATCTTACTTATGATCTTTGACCTTAGTTAATCCCTTTTTGTCCCTCGCCATGTCTTTTATTTATAAAATTCAGTTATACTCTTGACTTCACTTCAAAATTACCGACTTTTTAAAAGTTTAATTTTTATTTTTAATATGTATGTACATATGTAATATCGTATATATGTATGTAATAATACATATTATGTTTTCCTAATCAGAAATTAAACTTCATTTTTCATTTTTTCAAAAGTTTTTTTTTCCTATTTTCCGAAAAGCGGACACCTCTATATAGCGGACAAATTTCCGGTCCCCAGGAGTGTCCGTTATTGGGAAGCTTCACTGTAATTGAGATAAAATGCATTTGTGTCAACAATGACGTCAACCCAAAACAAATATAGCTGTAGAATCAAAAATGTATTTTGAAACTAGGTACGCTAAAAATATCGACTCAATAATCGTTAAAACAAAATTAATTCGCTGAAAATAAACGAATTAAGTATCCTAATTGTGGAAAAAAGCGATTTTATAAATATAGATGTGCCCCAGAATAAAAATTCCATCTCTTTTATTCGAGGTCGGGAAAAAAAGAAGAAAAAGGAAATCTTCATTTTATATCTTCGGCGGATAATCGTCGTTTGGAGACAAAAGAGGAGGGAGAATCTAATAGGTCGATATTGGGAAAGCCATCTACCCCTCACTTCGGATTCTTTACTGCGGAGCTACCATTTATCAAAGGTAGGTAGGTACAATGCAATATCGTCCGACCATCCCCGCTGCCTTTTTCCGTCTATATAGACAATAAAAATCTCAAAAATCTTATCTTTCGGATTGTCCTCAAACGGACCGAATGAGGTCGCGCAATCTTGAATCTTGAAAATAATAAAAAATTGTAAAAAGACAAAAAAAATTTTGTTAGTTTAAAGGAAAAACATTTGAAGAATTTCATCAAAATAAGGCTCAGGTCGTTTTCCTGGATTTTCTGGTATTCGCATAATTAGTGAGAAGAGAAACGGGCTCTTGCGGGTCAAAAGTTTTCCGAAATGAAACTTAACTTCTATATCAACGTTTTTCCTTTTATTTATTTATTCTCAAGAAAGGTATTCAACTTGTTGAAAAGATAAACGAGTGAAATGAATGTATCGACTTTTCAAAGGGGGTAATGAATTGTGTAAAGAAACTTGCAGTGTCTCATTTGGGACCTCATAAAGTTAGCGGGCCCAATCTAGCGAGACTTCAAGGAACCCCCCCTCGACTGATCTCATTTCACCTTCCTTTTCGCCCTTTCTCTCAACCTGGTTACTTTCCAACTAGAAAAATATCTTTTCCGACGGCTTTAAAACAGGATATAAAAGGGAAAAAATACCCTAAACGACAACATTTAACATCCAACAACCAACTCAAGGGAAGATCGTTGAAGCTAGTGTTATTTACATTTTTAGAGCACGAAAAAAACTAGCTAGTCCTCTTTTCCAAGCCAAAGACCGTAGGAAATTTGACCAGCTTTCTTTTTAGTTAGTACATTTTTCATCTGGGACTTACCGTTTGGAAGAAAAGCGCAAAAACCGCGAAAAGTTACCATTGACCCCCCGCGGGTAATTTATTCAGTACACAATAGAGTCATTGCTAGCCCCCCCACCCCCAATCGAAAGTTGACATCGAAAACAAAAAATGGGTTTTTTGGGGATTTGCTTGGAAACGACATATTCTGCAATGAAGTTGACTCGGTATAATTTGAAGGAAATTTAATTACCTATAATTTTTGTATTATACATTTTTTGACTACGACGTACTGTTTTGAAGATACAGGCGAAAAACTGCAAAGAGTCACGCTCCATCGCCATAAGGTCACATTTTTTCCGTTTTTTTCTGCGTCGTGTAGCTAGAGCGCCTTTGGTTTTACAAAAAATTTTATTGAACCAAATGTACAGGAAATGTAGTCATCTTTCTTTTTTAACTTATACATTTTTTGGTGCGACGTACCGTTTTGGAGATACAAGCGAAAAACCGGGAAATCCGTTCGCCAGGGGGACACAAAATACCAATACTTTTATCAAATCCCAGGTTTGGATTGACTGGACTATCGGTATCTGAGAGGAAAACAATTGCGCTCAGCCATCATTTAATAGGGCAATTTTGATTTCTAATAGCCTTCCTTAATCCTATCGTTGGGCGTATTCACAAATTATAATTCTGTAAATACGAATAAAAATACTTTCGTATTAACAGGACGAATACTTATATAAATACGTTCGTATTTATTGGAAGAACACGAATACAGTGAAACTTCCCAATAACGGACACTCCTGGGGACCGGAAATTTGTCCGCTATATAGAGGTGTCCGCTTTTCGGAAAATAGGAAAAAAAAAACTTTTGAAAAAAATGAAAAATGAAGTTTAATTTCTGATTAGGAAAACATAATATGTATTATTACATACATATTATACGATATTACATATGTACATACATATTAAAAATAAAAAATTAAACTTTTAAAAAGTCGGTAATTTTGAAGTGAAGTCAAGAGTACCTATAACTGAATTTTATAAATAAAAGACATGGCGAGGGACAAAAAGGGATTAACTAAGGTCAAAGATCATAAGTAAGATGCAAAATGTAAACAAAACATCTCTAGAACAACAGAATGTCAATAAACTTTGTCCTTGAAAAAACGTGCTGTCCGCTTATAGGAGACTTTTAGGGGTAAAATTGAATTTTTCAGGCTGTCCGCGTCCGTTATTGAGAGTGTCCGCTTTATAGAAATATTTAGAATACCTTTTCCTATGTTTTAACGCCGAGGAATCTGAATTTGTCCGTTGAAGGGAGATGTCCGCTTTTAAGAGGTGTCCGTTAAGGGAAGTTTCACTGTACTACCCAAAACTAGACAATTTATAAGATTATTTTCCAAAATTATGTTTCATTCCTACATAGTTATGAAAGAATTCGTTTTGTTTTTAACCCTCAGGCTTCATCGCTGTCATATTGAAACCTTTTCGGGTGGAATCACATTTCCTTTCTGCCCCCATTTTTTTTTTTTTTTTTTTTTTTTTTTTTTTTTTTTTCCGACCCAAGATAAAAGCAATTTACGACTTTGAAAAATCCCTATGGCCAGCTTTTCATTTCATTTTATTTTTTTTAACCATTGATTCTACTCTGTAAATTAGTTTTCGCTGTCGACGAGCTGAAGTACTCGCCAAACCATCATTTACTGTCCTCCCCAAACAAACGGGCCTCAAACATTCCACTTTGCTTTACTTGGACCATATTTCATCTTATTTTTATTTACTTTTCCATACAAAAGAGGGCTTCGGCCTTCACCTTAGATACTATTGGAACAAACTTAAAAAAAAAATCTTCTTTAATAATTTTATATGTTATACTTCCGTCCTACCAAAAAATAGATAAATGTAAACTCCCCTTGTTTTTTGACGAAGAATTGATTGCAAGTAACAAATTTTGGTTCGGATATACAGGGTGGCACAGAGAGATGCTAACTTCGTTATTTCAAATAACAACCATACGAATATTCTTGTATTCGTCCTGTAAATGCGTATATCGGCACATGTATATCGATATGTCGGGAAAATAAGGGAAAGATGTAGAAGCAAGCCGGAAAACTACGAAATCTCGCCGTCCTCCGACGTTGAGCCGAGGAATAAAACACTTCTTCACTTTACTCACAGTCTTTTATTCAGAACCAGAACGACAATTAAAATAAACACCAATTAATCAGTTTTAGAGAAAAGAGGACAGGAACTTCCTCTGCTGGCCCTTCTCAAATTCTAGCCCTCTTTCGCCATTCACGCACCTTCACCGAGAGCACAGACCAGACTACCTTCAGCCACTCGTCTCTATCCGAAGAGTGTCCTCACCCCCTTTCGCTCGCATAAGGGCGGCTGTACCCTTCTACACTCAGCGAAAATAGCAAGTCTACGCACAGCAAGAGGATGAACCTTATGGAGACACTTACAGTGTTATCCTCTTCTCCCTTACACCAAAAAAATATTCCAATACCCGACAGATATATTATATGTCGCCCATCCCTAGGAAGGGTTTATTATTTTATATTTGAATTCTAAACTTTGTTTTGAGTAAACTGGGCGGATTATTATACTGGGTGGGGTGGGGGAGAACCGCTCAAAACTTTTACAATGGATTTATTAGAAAATGTCAAATTTTAGTGCTAATCCTGGAGAGTTTTAGATCAAGAGATAGATTTTCGAAGACGGTATAATTAATCGGAAAATGCTAATTTATTTCGTTCCATTATTAAAAGGAGGCATCTTCTCGTATTGAGAAATTTATGTTTTTGGGAAGCTTTAAGCGATGGATAAAGTTTTGCATTCTAAAGGAACTGGGACCCTCTTTGAGCCTTTCGGTTCATAAGTAAACTTACAACGCTAATGCTATTTCCTAAGTTTTCAGTAAACTGGGCGGATTATTGTGTAAACTTGGGGGGGGGGGGGGGGACGAAGTTAGATCCTGTTGAAATGATGCTTTTATTCGGCCGAGGTTTTAACGCGGAGAGTCTTTCATTTTCCTTCTAATGTGAGCAAATAGAGGCTTATTAAGCCGCTGCTTTAAGGCTTTTCTGCTTTTCCGAAGAAAGATAAAATAAAAAATCAAGCTTTACGTTCTAAAATAATGCCTTTCTTAAAATACCTAATAAAATCCGAACGCTTACTATTTTATTCAAAACCTTTCGTCAAGTTAAAAGCTAAAAGAGATTGTGAAAAACTTTCCCAAATCCTCTAATCCTCCCATATTTTTCAGGCTTTCAAAAAGCTAAAAACATTTTAGAAAAAAATCCATTTCCACATAAAAATTAGAAAATATATTTAATATAAAAAGCGGAAAGTGTTGGAATATATTTTAAAAAGGGTAACACGTACATAAATATAACAGTCAATGGCAGGTAAGGCCGAGAGCCACTCTACTCCACCTTTATATCACACTTTGTCTTGTCCCCGAGACCATCTTGCTTTTTCGTGAGGTCAAAAAACTTTTTTCTCAAAACATACTTTTATTTAAACTAAACAGCTTGTTTTTTAGATCCTCTGTTCACAAATAACAACTATAGAGGGTGTAACTAGAGTGGACCAGCAAATTTACGGCATAGCATTTAGTCCTAAAAAAAAAGTTGAATGTAAACCACCCTTTTTTTGGACAAGGAATCGACTTCGGTTTTTTATACAGGGTGGCGCAGAGAGGTGCTAACTTCGTTATTTTATACGGGAAACCTATTTTTATATGCTTTTAATCGATTCTACGCTCAATTTTAAGCAACTTTTACTTAGGTCACTTTTTCGATTGGAGCTCTTTTTATTTAATGAATTTTGTTCCTACTAGATATACCACCCCGTACAACTTCTATATATTTCATCCTAGAAAAGAAAGTTAAAAGTAAACCTCACTTGTTTTTTGACTAAGAATTGATTGATATTAACGAATTTTGTGTTTGGTGTACAGGGTGTCCCAAAACGACACCAACTTCGTTGTTTTCAATAAAAACCCTTATTCTTTTATTTAAGATTCGTAATCTGCGCAAAATTTAAAGTTTATTTGACTATGTAGTGTATTTTTGGTCTATAATTGACCTGAGTTCCCCCCCCCCCCCCCCGAAGGATTCCAAATATCTCAAATTTGAGTATGTAGTTAGATTAAGTTACTTAGGACCTTGTGCACTCCGACCCCCAATGGATCTATTGTGCGCGGTTGTGAATGTGAATAGTTGGGATTAAATTTGTTTTTCTAGGAATGAATGCTTTGTCTTAAAGTTCTGTGCTGGTTGGGACACCCTGCATATCTAAGCTACAAATGAGTTTTCATAATTAGCTCCGAATTACCAGTGGTGATATATTTATAAGCAGAAGCCCTAATTGTAAATTTTTTATTTTATTTATTTATATTTTTTATAACTTAAAATTGTAGGTCCCGTGTTGATTTCTTTTCTCGATAAAAACAAATCAATAAAGTTGTAATTTTTACGGAAGTTACAAAAATAGAAATAAAACGTTAGAATAAACAGTTGTTTTCATTAGTTGAGAGTCAATAAGTATTTATAGCAGGGAATGGCTGGGAGATGCGATTTATCCAGTTAAGAGTTCGCCCTAGTACCTACTGGAAGAGGGGAAAGTTTACTCCCTTTCTTCGAACCACTTCTAACAAACCACGTTAGAAAAAACTTTTTCCATCGAGCACTCTCGTGGTCAAGAAAAACATAACATCGAATTTTCACCCAAGTTTAAATCACGGGAGTAGTTGGTTTTTTTATCTACCTAAGTCAGTAGGTTCATACATTAAACCCCCTTTTTTTATGGGGAAATTTCATGAAAATTAAGAGTTTTGAAGTAAAAATCGGCTATATCTTTGTAAGTTTCATACTTGATTCTGACTCTGCACCCAATATTACACAAAATGGTACATACTCTTTTTAACTTCCTTAAAGGAGTTATTGTGATACCCTCCTCGTCGGGATTTTGGGGAAGGGTCTTCCAAACCCCGGATTATTGCTGCGATTTTTGAATTTCTAAAAAATGGAGGAGATAAGTCTGTTTGAAATTTTAAAAACTGCGCTGTGGCCCGTCCGGCGTTGGTCTGATTTTCACCAAATACTCCTTATATGTTTTACGAATTTTCGTTCTAATAAAAAAATTTTGTTTTTGTTTTTTTAGTAGGGAGAAATTTGATACTTCCCCCGTTACAAAGGGACCTCCCTTGGGCAAAAATCCCATTACTTCTACCTTGATACCTACTTAAAAAAAATTTTCGAAAAAAAATTAAAAATTGTTAAAAAAAATCTTGAAAAAAATTTTTACAAAAAAAAAACCTCCTTCAATACTTCCACCTCCGTTATACTTCCCCTCCTTAATACTACTTCCCCCTCCTATATTGCTCCTTCTCTTTAGGAAGTTCCCTTGTTCTGCAGCAAAACTTTCTTAAGCAAGAGAACAATTTTTATTTTTAAATAAGTAAATATCAAGGTTGAAAAAATGAAAGAGAGCCAGGCCTACACGGACAGAGACACGCCTGCGCGAGCCGTTCCGATTCAATATAATTAGGTACTTATATAATAAAAAAGATTTTTCCTCAGTATAAAATATAATCACCAATAGGGAAAAATAAAAAATTGAAAACGCAGTGTACGGGCTCAACTAAAAAATGCTTATAAAAAAAATGAACGGGTAAAGTGAAAACATCACTTTCTCCTTACTATCGAAAATTAATTCATAATCATCCCAAACCTGCGAACTGTTTTGAAATAAATAAAATGAGATACCCACCTCTCTAAATTCATTTTATTTTATTATGTTTTTGTATTAACTTCCTTAAAGAAGTTATTGTGATACCCTTCATGTTGGGGAAGGGTCTTCCAGACCCCGGAGGGTCAAATCGAATATTGATCTTTACCGACCTCAAAGTCTGTGGTTCCGGCCGGCCGGCAGTACTCTTTTCTTAACGCCTATCTTTAATCTTAAAATTTTAAATTTGATTTTGTAACAGGAAAGAGATAAGGGGAACCCACCGTTTGCCTTAGTTACTGTCCAAAGCGTACATATAATCGATTTTCAGATTGAGCTTCTGGCGGTGACGTTGACTGAGACTTGTTGGTTTAACTCTTAGCGTTGAATTCCTAAACATTCCGTTTTCTTGAAAACAAGATTTTATTTTTTATTTTTTAGTAAAATAACCTCTGAAATAAGAAAAATTATTGTGGGTCTTATTTCGGAGACTGAGGCCCGTATTCATAAACCTAAGGAACCCTTTTCTCAAGGTTTCTTTGAAAATCTCCTTTCATGGACTTGAAGTAATCTGTTCCTTCAAATAAAAGAAATCCTTCGAATTTCCCCCTCCTTATTTTTAAGGTAGCTTTTGAAACGCTCAAGTAATAGCTTTGTTTCAACCGCAGTTTGAAACTGGTTTAAAACTACTGGATCACGCGCAGAAGGATTTGGACGTCAGATTAGACATCGATTAAATCGTTTGTCCGTCAAATCTGAATTCATCTGACCTCAAATTTGACGTGTAAATCCTTCTGCGCATGCTCCAGGAGTTTCAAACTGCGTTTGGAACGAAGCTATAATCTACCACTCTACCAGGTTAAATTATTTTTTTTTTTGTATTTTCTCGGCAGCTCCTATTGGTTAATAGTCCAGTACCTAAATGTAAGCCTAAAAATCCCTATACTCTCGTGAGAAAAAAAAAAACCTAAAAGTGCTAATAAAAGGAAAAAATACTTTAAAAAATTTTTTTTATTACTCCAAAAATTTGTAATAAATATAAGGAGTATTTGGTGAAAATTTCGTGAAAATCGGACCAACGCCACAGCGCAGTTTTTCAAATTTCAAACGTGCATATCTCCGTCATTTTTTCGAAATTCAAAAATCGCTGTCGTTATTTTCTTCTGCATCGACTGAGGAAGATTGTGTGAACATTTGGTGAAAATCGGTTCAAAACTGAGGCCGTAAAGCGTTCCGGAAAAAAATGCTACGGACGGCCGGCCGGTATTACAGACAAAGTTGAGATCGGTAAAGATCTATAATCGATTTGACCCTCCAGGGTCTGGAAGATCCTTCCCCAAAAACCGGACGTGGAGGGTATCTCAATAACTTGTTTAAGGAAGTTAAAAATGTTTTTTTTTTTTCTTCCGGAATGTACAGGTGACCAAGAGTATTGCCCAGAAAAGAGCGATCCTAAAATGAGCCAATTTCTCCTTACAGAAGTTAATGTTTTGCCCTCCATGTCGGTTTTTTGGGGAAGGGTCTTCCAGTTTTTTATATCTAGAACATCCCAGGTACTCCTTGTCTACAAATTAGCCAAATTTTTCGCTTGTATCTTCAAAACAGTACGTACGTCGTAGCCAAAAAATGTTTTAGTTAAAAGAGAAAGCTGACTAAATTTGCTATGGTTTTTCCTATGTACACTTCAAATACGGGCCTTATGTTAATTATTATTCGCTTTTTTTCTGTCTACCTTGATTAATTTTGTCCCTGAAAGAAAATTTAATTTCCTTGGATACTTCCATTCCTGTTTAGGAATTTTAAGGGATGGAAGAAGAAAAGAGGAAAGGGCCTTCTCCTATTGAAATTCTCCGTTGGAGAACAATCCTGTTAATTGTTATCCATGGCGAAATGTCTTGCGGGTTAGAAGTTCTCGTGATGGAGGGCCGGGGTTGGGCGGAAAAAGATCTCGCCCTCGTATTAATCATGCTCTGGTAATTGAGAAAAGTGCTACTGGTTGTTTTAATAGCCCGCCCTGTTTCGCCTCAATACGCAGGTTTGTAATTAAAATATACACCATGGCAATTAATACCGATAAATCCCCCCTTACATCCGCTTTTTTTTCCCTGTATGCTGATTCCGCTTTATTTTCACCTTCTCCAACTTTAGTTAAAAATTAATTACCGATTCTTTTTTTTTTAAGGGAGACTTCCCTTTTGTAAAATAGCGATTCGTAAAATGTGAAAGGGGGACATTTTGGACCTCAATATCTCAAGAACTAATGATCCCACAGAGCTCATTTTTTTCTCAATTAATTAGCATCTACAGACGCATCATTGAGAATTTTTAAAAAAATTTTCCAAACTTTTAAGTCTGAAAAATTAATTTTTATAACTTTTGAGAGGTCAGAAAAAATAGTTTCCTTCGAGGTGGCAACACCAAATTAATACAGCTTTTAGAGGAGCCTAAAATTTTATATTTTCTTCTGAATATTAAGCTGTTTTTTTTTTTTTGCAATTAAAAAGTGAGTGGTGAAATGTGAAAAATAAATTTTTATAACTTTTGAGAGGTCTAAAAAAAATATTTTTATTAAAAAAAAAAAAAAAAAAAAAAAAAAAACTAAATCATCTTTGTTATTAAACGAAAAAAAATATTATAACAACTATTTTATAATATAACAACTATATTATATCAAGCCAAAACAAAATGAATGAATTTGTGGGATGGATCATCACCACTAAATTTAGAAAGAAAGACTAGGATGTGTTGTGATTTTATTATCTGAAGCTGATATATATTTAGAACATATGTTTTGTGGTTCCAACAAATTTTATAATCAGATGTTTTACTTTTAACATACATACCTATTTTTGATGAGCAGAAAAAAAAAGTTGAACAAAAGTTTAAATTCGTTTTATTATCTATTAATATCCTTTTACCTACTTGTTTTACCGAGTTTCAAACATTCATGAAATATTCATGAACTTAGTAGTAGAGCTAAACTGAATTAGGAGTAGATAAAGTTTTTTTCTTCAGTTAGCTGAAGGAGATTTCAAGTTAAAAATTACCTGCTTCTTCTCTCTCACTCTTTCCTCTCACCCACTCTCTCTCTTTATTTTTTTATTATTCAAATAAGAAGATTTCTCATTTATTTCTTCAAAATCTATCTATTGAAAATGTTTTTTTTTTTTTTTTTTTTTTTTTTTTGCGAAATTGAATAATAAACTGTTTTCTCGAATCGGAAAGGGTTTAAAGGTCCCGAGTGGGAGCAATTTGACGTTGAAAGAGAGATTTCGGGGCAGGGGTACAAATAAGTCAAGCCGTTAGAGGCGAGTGGGGAAGCGGGAGTGATGAGCGGGGGAGGCGTCGTCCGTTCTATTGAGCTGTTTAATGGTTTCATTCGGGAAGCATTTGGAAAAACGAGGGCGATTCCCATAAAAGAGAGGCCGCCGAGGGAAAAAATGTTTGGAGCTCTCCCTAATTACTCAGTTCCCCTTTATACAATTAGCCCGAAAACTCCGCTGACCGGGAATCAATCAAACGTGACTAAATGAATACAAGAAAGGCTTCGTGGGGGGGGGGGGGGGGGGGGGGTAAAAGTACCCACTTGTTTGCTACAATTCGTAACCAATTTTTTTTAAATATCAAAGTCCGCAATTTTAATGAACAAGAAAAAAATATTTTAAGAAAATTGAATTTTCCTTCAATAGGAGTTCTTGGTGAAAATCGGAGAGACGGGTTCTTTCGACCGCAGAGCAGTTTTTAATAGTTCAGACAGTTTTGAAATTAAAAAAAAACTCTTCATTTTTTAAGTGGCTACAAAAGGAAGAACCTGTAAAAATTTGGTGAAAATCGGATGAAAACTGCGGCCGTGATGGCGTTTTTCGAGGTGGTAGAACAGTATTTTAAAAATTTTTTCCTGAATTTTAAGCTGTTTCCCGCAATAAAAAAGTGATTGGTAATGTTAAAAATTAATTTTATTATTTAAAAAAAAATAAATAAAAAATTAGAAGAATAAGGGAATTGAGTCATAAATGTCAATCTTCCCTTATTCTTAATGTTTTTTAATTATAAAATTAATTGTTAACTTCACCACTCACTTTTTTATTAAAAAAAAAGGTAGATCATAAAAAAATCTACCTAAACAGCTTAAAATTCAGAAAAAAAATTATAAAATACTGCTCTACCACCTCGAAAAATCAGAAAAAAATATGAGAGGTACATTTTAGCCGTTTTACTTTGTCGCCATCTCAAATCGAACATTTTTTCTGACCTCACAAAAGTTATAAAAATTCATTTTTCACACTTGAAAGTTAGGGAAAATTTTCAGAAAATGCACAAAAATGCGTCTTTAGATGCTCAACAATTTAGAAAATAGGTAGATTTTGAGGAACAGAGGTCTACCCAAAAAAAGAGCTCTTAGGGCTAGAGGTTTTCCTAAAGCAGGATAAGCCCGTTTTTCTCGAAAACCGTTCGATTTTTCGATCTTATTCACATAGAGAGGCATCTTCTAGAATTTTTTCGGCCAAATTGCCCCCCGTATCGCGCTATAGCCCTTTCCTAGAAGGGTAATATGGATTCATTAAGAAATCCTTAGCAAATCGGAATATTCCTAGAAATTATGCGCCCATTAATAACCGGTACGATAGAAAATTAGCTAACAATAAGCGAGAATAGCCTATTTTCCGCCACACAATACAACATTTCATATTCAACGTCACTTCCCAAGATTTCAACAAACCGGGGCCACTATGATCGTCCGGTGTGAATCCGTTGTAAATTCGCAATTACGATGATTTTTTTTTTTTTATCAACGTATAGTCAAATACGTAGAAAATAACTTTAGGCCATTTATTATATTAATTTCTTTACTTGAGAAAGAAGGTGAGAAAAATGAAGTCTCAGGGGGAAAAAATTGTTCTACTTAAAGTGTCGTAATTTCTTGTCAACAACTTCGGTATTTTTTTTTATCATGATCCCGCCGCCCTAACCGTGGTCGTTTGAATCGCGTGAGCCGCGTTTTAATAATCTTGACCGAGGGGGGGTCGAGTTAAATCAGGTAATTCGATCTAATTGTAATGGATACTGCACCGTAAAAAAAGGGAATGGAAGGAGGGGGTGAAAATAACTTCTTTGAAAGTGCGTGCTTGCATGGTTGGCAACCTAATGTCCACCTAATCGAATTCATGTTAAATGAGATAGTTAAAAAAATTTTATTATATAGAAAGTTTCCGTCGAGAATAGCTCCAGATAATGCCAAGTCTCAAAAAATTCCAATAATGCTCCTTTTTCTGAAAGGATAAAAGGAACAACGACGACGAGTCGATAACCAGTGATGCAGAAGGTGGAGACGCTTTAATTTGTGATAATTTGAATATGAGAAATTTAAAACAAAAATGGCGTCTCATGTCAGTTTAACGGATTTGAGACCAAAAACCCATAAATTTGGCATTTTTTAAAGTTGGTCATATGAATAGTCAAATCAACTTGAAATTTTGCGAAGATTACGAATCTGAAATTAAAAATAGGGGTTCCCATTTAAAATAACGATAATCGCTCTGGGAGACCCTGTACACCAAAATCAAAATTAGATGATTGCACTCAATTTTTCGTCAAAAAACAAGGAGGGTTTACATTTAACTTTTTTTTGTGGGACGTAAATTTTAGAAGTTATACGGGTTGGTTCATTTAGTTGGGACAAAATTCATAAAAAAAAAAGTGCTCAATCGAAAAAATGACCTAAGTAAAAGTTGGCTTAAATTGAGCGTAGAATCGATAAAAAGCATAAAAACATATTTACATTTACAGGACGAATATATTCGTATTCACATTTACAGGACGAATAAGAATATATTCGTATTTACATTTACTGGACGAATACGAATATATTCGTATTTACATTTACACGACGAATACATGAGTATATTCGTATTTACAGTTACAGGACGATTACGAATATATTCGTATTTACGATACGAATTCACTCTTTGACGAATATATTCACCCTTAATCATCTGAAAGTTCGTATTTGACATTTTAATTGTATGTGCTAAAGGTAGGACTCTTATGGCCATTATTGTCCAACGATTAAACGGATGTGACTGTAGAAAACGTTGAAAATAACGGTATCGAGCGACCTTTTATGTAGTAAAATGAAACATTTCTGACATCCCGACCCTTATCGGGCACAGGCTTCCTCTTCAAATTGCATGAAAAGCGCCTTTCCCTATTGTAAAGCTTTACACAAAGAATTATAGAACGCTAACAACTGTTCCCGCCTTTTTTTTCCCTCATCCTCTTCCACTACTGTCGACGTTATTTCTGCTCTGCAGCGCAAAATCAAAAGAGGGCTCTACAACAATAATTATTCACACGGTAATTTTAATAAATTCATACAGTAAACTGAAATATTTTACGAATAAGAGTCAACCTTGGTGACGTCAGAGGGAAGGTTATGTTTACCCCCGAGTCTCATCAATCGAATTAACAAAATTAACAAATATTTCGTAATCTAAACTAAAAAAAAGTGAATTCTACAGCTAAATATTTAAAGAAATTGAAAAAAAGGATCGCTCTGTGTGTTTTTATTTTGCTTAGAACCATAACCTTAAATTACCTTCACTCTGACGTCACACTACTGCCCCGTATTATGTACTTTCGAGGCCCAAAGATTTTCCAAAATTAAAAAATATAAATTATTCATCTCTAAATGGTAGAATATTTCATTTTTAGGTTGCTCCAGACACCTCAATGTAGTTTTGAGTCAATTTGAATTTTTTTTAAATACAGTGAAACTTCCCAATAACGGACATTCATGGTGACCGGAAATTTGTCCGCTATATAGAGGTGTCCGCTTTTCGGAAAATAGGAAAAAAAAAACTTTAAAAACATAATATGTATTATTACATACACATATACGATATTACATATGTACATACATATTAAAAATAAAAATTAAACTTTTAAAAAGTCGGTTATTTTGAAGTGAAGTCTAGAGTAAAACTAAATTTTATAAGTAAAAGACATGGTGAGGGACAAAAAGGGATTAACTAAGGTCAAAGATCATAAGTAAGATGCAAAATGTAAACAAAACATCTCTAGAACAACAGAATGTCAATAAACTTTGTCCTTGAAAAAACGTGCTGTCCGCTATGAGGAGACTTTTAGGGGTGAAATTGAATTTTTCAGGCTGTCCGCGTCCGTTATTGAGAGTGTCCGCTTTATAGAAATATTAGAATACCTTTTCCTATGTTGCAACGCCGGGGAATCTGAATTTGTCCGTTGAAGGGAGATGTCCGCTTTTAAGACGTGTCCGTTAAGGGAAGTTTCACTGTATATGTGGAGCTTGTCCTTCATGATTTATTTTCTTTTATTATTTTAACTGCCTAGAGCTTTGCCAGAAAGGGCAGTTTACGCCAAAATAGCGTAAAGAGAAAAAACCGATGCAAACAAAAAAGAAAATGTCTAAAAAAAAGGCATTTATAAAAGAAAAGAGATGGAAATTTGCGACAATCAACACAAGAAAATTGAAGGTTAGAGTTGGGCGTATTCATATTCGGAAATACGATTGCGTATAATTATACGTATCCGTATAATACGAATACGTATTTACAAATTAAATACGAATATATTCGTATTTAAATTTATAGGACGAATACGAATAGATTCGGATTTACATTTACAGGAAGAATACAAATATATTCGTATATACTTTGGCAGGACGAATCTAGGAACGCGGTAGCGTTCCGCCCCGCCAAGCAACACCCAGTCCGAAGACGTCAGAAAACGGTACCTACCAAGTGTATGTTTACTGGACGTCACGATTTGCGTTTTTCAGGTATCTGGATCTCGGCTCCCTGTGGACCGATCGACTTGAAATTTGCTACAGATTTACTTTGATATGATATGAGTAAACGCTGAAAATTTCAAGTCGATCGGTCCACAGGGAGCCGAGATATAAAAGTCTGAAAACCCGGTTTTTCGCCTTTACCGTGTTCTTCTTCTTCTTCTTCTTCTTCTTCTTCTTCTTCTTCTTCTTCTTCTTCTTCTTCTTCTTCTTCTTATTCAGCTAGACAAGGCTACAGCCTCTCCTAGCGCACCGATTGACTTGAAATTTTGCACAGAGCTTCCTTTCAACTTGAGCCAGTGCCTTTTGAAAGATTTACCCCGAAATCTTAACTTAAAAAAAAGTTAGGAACAAAAAACTGAAATTTTAGGGTAATTTTAGCCACTTTAACGGGTACACAGCCTGGAGACAAGACCAATCGACTTGAAATTGTGCACAGAGCTTCCTTCTGAGTTTAGCAATGAGGACGAGTATAGTAATGAGGACGGATTTCGGAAATGGGTCATCCAGACCCCTCAGGGTCAATTTGACCAGTGATCATTGTCTGTGGCGCCGGCTGTACACCCGATTTACACCTTAAGGTCGAATTTCGGAAATGGGTCTTCCAGACCCCTTGGGGTCAATTTGACCAGTGATCATTTTTCGATCGTCAGTTAGTCTGACTTGCTAAATGCCACTATCGGCTGGCTTAATTATTACGCTACATACGCTATTAATTTAATGCTACCATTTTTCCCGGGCAACTGAAACAACGCGCGGTTCTTTTAGGAGTTTTACGATTCATTTGAATTTAAACTACAAAAAGATATGATATCCCCACAAAAAACACCCCGTGTAAAAAACACCCCGCCTCGCAAAAATCCTTTTACATCAGCCGAAAAAAGTTGTGATATCAACTTCCCCGCCCTCAAATGAGCGAGAAGAGTCGATACGCCCGAGTGGTAGGTACGATGATGTGAGAAGCATGATGCCCGTGCTCCCGTTTTCAATGCTCCCCTTGGCGGCATCGCGAAATGCTTTGTATCAGTGATTGCCGTTATTTATCAAGCCCTGGAACGTCCTGGAACGCTTAAGAATTACTGTGTTATCACTGAGTTCCTAACTAATCACTAGTATACACCCCATACACATACATACACATACCCCCCCCCCCCGTACTCACACATGACACTACGCCTTCATCTACGTATGTCTGAGTGTTTGAATCATAACGATTTTTCCCGAAGAACGCACAGCACGTCTTAACTACGTCCCTGTAAACAAACATTTCGCGATGCCGCCAAGGGGAGCATTGAAAACGGGAGCACGGGTATCATGCTTCTCACATCATCGTACCTACCACTCGGGCGTATCGACTCTTCTCGCTCATTTGAGGGCGGGGAAGTTGATATCACAACTTTTTCCGGCTGATGTAAAAGGATTTTTGCGAGGCGGGGTGTTTTTTACACGGGGTGTTTTTTGTGGAGATACAATATATTCGCACTTACATTTATAGGACGAATACGAATATATTCGTACTTACATTTATAGGACGAATACGAATATATTCGTAATACATTTACAGGTCGAATACGAATATATTCGTACTTATATTTACAGGACGAACATAAGAATATATTCGTATTTACATTTGCACGACGAATACGAATATATACGTATATCAGTTCCACCGGATATACATATTCGTTCCGATATATCGAAATTTTTTTATATATAGCCCATCCCTATCTTTGCCCTCTTTTTCCATTTCCAATGGTCAAACTGGACTGGATCTATTTTTGTGGGACACGTTGTAGTAGAAATAATTTATTAGTCTAAAAGTAATAAAGTATAAAATTATAATGGAAAAGGTTACCTCGAAAAAGGAGGGAGAGAAGCGAGAGTGTAATTGGCCATAATTGCGAGTGTGTGAAAGAAGGGACAGATGATAAAGTTAGTTGGGCAAAAGGGTCACCCACCCTCCCGGGAATCCAACCTACACACTAAAGTATCCTACACTTCACTTTCCTACCTCTTTTATATTTCATACCTCCAATATTTTTTCCAGAGCGCCTCTCTCGCTTTTTACTCTTCGCATCCTAGGAAGGGTTAAAACTTTAATTTCTTTAAAGGACAATCAAATTTCTTTTTTTTTTCTTCATACAGTGAAACTTCCCAATAACGGACACTCCTGGGGACCGGAAATTTGTCCGCTATATAGAGGTGTCCGCTTTTCGGAAAATAGGAAAAAAAACTTTTGAAAAAAATGAAAAATGAAGTTTAATTTCTGATTAGGAAAACATAATATGTATTATTACATACATATATACGATATTACATATGTACATACATATTAAAAATAAAAAATTAAACTTTTAAAAAGTCGGTAATTTTGAAGTGAAGTCAAGAGTATAACTGAATTTTATAAATAAATGTCTTTTATAAATAAAGACATGGTGATTGGTGAGGGACAAAAAGGGATTAACTAAGGTCAAAGATCATAAGTAAGATGCAAAATGTAAACAAAACATCTCTAGAACAACAGAATGTCAATAAACTTTGTCCTTGAAAAAACGTGCTGTCCGCTTATAGGAGACTTTTAGGGGTAAAATTGAATTTTTCAGGCTGTCCGCGTCCGTTATTGAGAGTGTCCGCTTTATAGAAATATTTAGAATACCTTTTCCTATGTTTTAACGCCGGGGAATCAGAATTTGTCCGTTGAAGGGAGATGTCCGCTTTTAAGAGGTGTCCGTTAAGGGAAGTTTCACTGTATTTGTAATTTTTATAGGTGCAACTAGTTGACTGTGTTTTTTTGTTTACTTTTGTCGTCCGATTTTCACCAAACAGAATCTTCCTTTTTTTTTTTCGAGGTAAAAATAAATAAGAAATAAGAAATCGAAGCGGTAAAAACGCCGATAAGGGAAACACAGTTCGAAAAGACATTTAAAAATGGGATTTAATAAACAGAAAGTGGCTTCAAGATACCACTTGACGTTAAAAGGAATATTTCATTTCGGTTGAGTAAAAAGTAGTAACTCAAGTGGAAGAGCCAACGGCGTGAAGAGATATGGAAAGTATGACAATAACAACTTCGAAACGAAAGAAACCCATCACAATTTTTTTTCCTAAGAAACAATGCCAGTTAATGAATTTATAATTTGCTTCAAAAATCGCATTAAAAAAACCTTTTCAGGTTATTAAAAGGATCAGAAAGGAAAAAATCTGTAAATAAGCAATCAACGTGGGAGAACACCGTTTAACATATCGCATTTCACCCTAAACTTGAACATAAAAAATTTGCATTTCGACATAAATACTAGTCTGGAGCTGGCCCCGACGGGAACTTCCTTAAAGAGAAGTAACAATATAGGAGGGGGAAGTATATGGGAGGGGAAGTATAACGGAGTGGGAAGTATGTGGGAGGGGAAGTATGTGGGAGGCGAAGTATAACGGAGGGGGAAGTATAACGGAGTAGGAAGTATATGGGAGGGGAAGTATAACGAACGGGGAAGTACTAAGTTTTTTTTGTAAAAAAAAATTTGTTTCGGAAAATTTTCCGGTTTTTTCTTTCTTTTTCCTTTTTTTTTTTTTTTTGTTTGAAAAATTTTTAAGTTCTTTTTTTCGAAAAAAGTCTCAAGGTAGAAATAATGGGCTCTTTGGCCTAGGGATGTGCCTCTCGTAAAGAGTAGAAGTACGAAATTTCTCGGTACTAAAAAAAAAATTTTTTAAACTTTTTTTTTTTTTCGAAAAATTTTCTAAGTTTTTTTGTCCAAAAAATTTTCAGTTTTTTTCGAAAAATTTTCCGGGTTTTCCTTTTTTTTTTTTTCTTCGAAAAATTTTCCAAGTTCTTTTTTTCGAAAAATTTTCTAAGTTTTTTTTTGTCCAAAAAAAAAATTTTTTTTTTTCAAAAAATTTTCAAAGTTTTTTTCGAAAAATTTTCCGGGTTTTCCTTTTTTTTTTTTTTTTCGAAAAATTTTCTAAGTTCTTTTTTTCGAAAAATTTTATAAGTTTTTTTGTAAAAAAAAAATTTTTTTTTTTCGAAGTCGAGGGTATCGCAATAACTTCTTTAAGGAAGTTAAAATCTGTAAATAAGCAACCAACGTGGGAGAACACCGTTTAACATATCGCATTTCACCCTAAACTTGAACATAAAAAATTTGCATTTCGACATAAAAAATCTGTAGTTCACCATAATGCTTTTTGGCATAATGCAATTGAACATAATTCTCTCGAAAGTTCAAAATTTTTGAGCATAATGCATTTGAACATAAAGCGTTTCACCATAAACGACTTTTTCAATAAAATGCAAGTCGACATAAAATAAAGTGCAAGACATCTTAACGCTTCTCACCATAAAAGCCTCTCTTTAAACTTGTTTCACCATAAAACTGTTTCTGTCGTTGTGCATAATACATCTCACCATAAACTAGGGACTGCCAAAGAGCAAACCTACTTTAAATTAGAAGGGATAAAAACAGGAAGGAAGAAGAGACGAGAAACGACAAGCTCTTTAAAATGAAAGTTTCCTTTATATTCAACTGCGTTATGTTGAAATGACAGGTGTTAACGGTAAGATGTACTATGTTCAAATGCATTATGGTGAACGTTTTCGACTATTTTGTGTTGAGTTGCATACTTTTTTATGGTGATAACTCGCGATTTCTGCTATTTTAGGGTCAAATTTATTATGGCGAACCGCATTATGTGGACACGTATACACTCACGAACTTATTATAGAAAATCAAGTTTACAAAAAGGAAAACGTGAATTTAAAAAATGTGATTCGAAATTTCGACTTAACAAAGTGCGTTTTTAACAAAATATCCTTTGATTCCTATTTTAATCTCACTAAAATCAATGCGTAGAAACTTCAACAATAAATACTTTGTATTTTTCATCTCCCCCCTTCTTTCAAAGGTATCCTTTATATCCTTCTTTATTATAAGCATAAAGTCATTCAGGTCATTTAAAATACCAAGAGATCCCTAATTAAAACACAAGGTCATTCCTTTTCAGAGTTCTTTTCAAAGGTTTTTATTTCAACAGACGTTAATTAAAAACAACGTGGCAAAGAGCACACGTGAATATTTTAAAATATCCACATCTAATGTGGTTTTTAATGCTCTTAATGGTATTTAAATTTTAAAAATTTATTTTCATAAGTAGATAATAGATCTAAAGAAGAGAAACTATAAAAAGGATTTTTTTTATCAAGAACCTGCGTGGATTAGGGATTTTATTATTGGATTATGATTTTATGTTATGAAAATAAGTAGTGTGTGGGTAATCCACATGATCCTCCTTATAGAAATGAATAAAATTTTCTTTTAAATCAAATCTAGTAAAGAAATAGGCCAAAGCCTTCTTAACTTAGAGTTTCACTTTTTTTTTCTATTATTCATCGGGCAACAAACTAAGTTTACGAGGGCGGATGGTGTTTTATGACTTGGAGCTGGGTGTATTACTCTCTTCTACTCCGAGCGCTTCCGGATTATAGTAAACATTTAAATGTGAAAAGGTACATGTTCTGCAAGTTTTTTTTTTTAAATCGGGGAGTTTTTTCAGCGGCTTGCTGCTAAGAAATGGCCTATCCTGCTATGAAGTTGATTTCGTCTAATTTGTAGAAAATCTAACTACCTTTCATTTTTATAGATTACAATTTTTGCCTACAACGTACCGTTTTGAAGATACAGGTGAAAAACCGCGAAAAATCTCGCTTCGTTGCCCTTAAGGTCAACAATTTTTTTCCCCCTTTTTTGCAGTTTTTTGCCGTCGTGTAGATCGGACGCGGTTGGTCGTACAAAAATATTTATTGAACCAAATTGAAAGGAAATTTAGTCAGCTTTCCTTTTTAACTTAGATATTTTTAGTTACGACGTACCGTTTTGGAGATACAAGCAAAAAACCGAAAAAATCCGCGTTTCCCCGGTGCCTCTGAAGCCAACCTCGTACAAGGCCAAAGCCTAAGAAAAGTAAAAAAAAATCTTATAATAATTTTGGTTATTTGTTGAAATGTAAATCGCCTTATTCAAAATAATAAGTATGAGTATAATGTGGGATTTTACAGTGAAAAAATAAACGGTGTCCGCTGAATTGAGCAGATCGAACGGAAACTAAAAAGAAGGAGTGGCAGTCGGTGTAAAATTAAAAATAATTAAATAAATACAGTGAAACTTCCCAATAACGGACACTCCTGGGGACCGGAAATTTGTCCGCTATATAGAGGTGTCCGCTTTTCGGAAAATAGGGAAAAAAAACTTTTAAAAAAAAATGAAAAATGAAGTTTAATTTCTGATTAGGAAAATATAATATTATGTATTATTACATACATATATTCGAATAAAAAATTAAAATTTTAAAAAGTCGGTAATTTTGAAGTGAAGTCTAGAGTAAAACTGAATTTTATAAATAAAAGACATGGTGAGGGACAAAAAGGGATTAACTAAGGTCAAAGATCATAAGTAAGATGCAAAATGTAAACAAAACATCTCTAGAACGACAGAATGTCAATAAACTTTGTCCTTGAAAAAACGTGCTGTCCGCTATTAGGAGATTTTTAGGGGTGAAATTGAATTTTTCAGGCTGTCCGCGTCCGTTATTGAGAGTGTCCGCTTTATAGAAATATTTAGAATACCATTTCCTATGTTGCAACGCCGGGGAATCTGAATTTGTCCGTTGAAGGGAGATGTCCGCTTTTAAGAGGTGTCCGTTAAGGGAAGTTTCACTGTAAATAAATTGGTATGCCGGGCGTCAATGTAGAATGTTAAAAATAAAAATAAAAATATTCAGGATAGATAAGTGGGGATAAAATTAAAATTGATAACCGAAATCAATTTCTTAGTGTCTTGATTAAAAATTGAAAGGTGGGAAGACAAGGGGCCTCAGTTTGAGGGTAATTAATAAACCATTATCATCGGCAATTACAGTCACGACTTTGATTAATAAATTATTGTCTGATGGCTCCCGAAGCGTAATGAATCGAACCGGGAAACTGGGAAATCGAGATAATTCGATGAGTGATTGGAAATGACCGGGACATACAAGTTATCTCCGAATCCCTCCGAGCGTCCCCCCGGCTGTGCCCCTCTAGTCTAATTAACGTTCAGCTCGAGTACATATGGACAAAAGCTCATTCCATTGTTATTGCCAATTGCTCGCGAGATTATCGACTGCTTTCGATCGCTAAGGAACTTTAATCAATCCTATCGGACCACGTTCATTTTGTTTGTTTACCCTTTTTTTCCCACTTTTCTTAAAGCAAATTTGAGATTTAGTAATAATTAAAGAGAGATAATTAATTTGTTTAATTAGTTACCGTTCACCATAAAAGAATATGCAACTCGAGTCGAAAAAGTTCACCATAATGATTTGTACCTCTCTCTATTAAGAAGAGATTTAACACTTGTCGTATAGACATAAAATTTGTCATTTCAGCATAACGCAGTTAAAAGAAACTTTCATTTTAAACAACTTGTCGTTTCTCGTCTCTTCTTCTTTCCTGTTTTTATCCCTGTTTTTATTGGGCATATACAGGGTGTCCGGAAACACATGGCAAGCGTCTGGGAGAGCGTTAAAAAGTGGTTTTACGAAAAAAAGTTAAATGTAAACCCCCCTTAATTTAAATCAAAGAATTTGATGGTGTAGTTTAAAATCCGCCTGGATATACAGGGTGTCCCAGACACAACCTAACTTCGTTATTTCAAATGAGAACCCCTATTTTTTATTTCAGATTCGTAATCTACGCAAAATTTCAAGTAGATTTGAGTACTCATATGACAATTTTGGACAACTTTTAAAAAATGTCAAAATTTAGCGTTTTTTGCGCTAAAATCCGTTAAAATTGACATAGGAGACTCGTTTTTTTTTTAATTCCACTTATTTTTTCCCGAAGAATCCAACTGTCTCAAATTTGAGCATCTTCGCATTCTGCATCACGAGATTTCGTCGCTAATGGCCTTTTTTCAAGTTTAACTCCAAATTCCATACTTCAAAAATGGAAATTAGCGATTTGTTGACGGAATTTTAATTTTTGATGCATAAACACAAAAGACGCTGTAGCTCTTTCAAAATTTGTGGTCCGAAAGAAAAATTCCTTTCAACAAGTGCTAATTTTCATTTCTGAACTAAAAATTTGGGTTCTAACTTAAAAAAGGCCATTAGCGACGAAATCTCGTGATGCAGAATGCGAAGATGCTCAAATTTGAGACAGTTGGATTCTTCGGGAAAAAATAAGTGGAATTAAAAAAAACGAGTCTCCTAGGTCAATTTTAACGGATTTTAGCGCAAAAAACGCTAAATTTTGACATTTTTTAAAAGTTGTCCAAAATTGTCATATGAGTACTCAAATCTACTTGAAATTTTGCGTAGATTACGAATCTGAAATAAAAAATAGGGGTTCTTATTTGAAATAACGAAGTTAGGTTGTGTCTGGGACACCCTGTATATCCAGGCGGATTTTAAACTACACCATCAAATTCTTTGATTTAAATTAATGGGGTTTACATTTAACTTTTTTTCGTAAAACCACTTTTTAACGCTCTCCCAGACGCTTGCCATGTGTTTCCGGACACCCTGTATAGGAAAGTAATTTTAGGGGCTAAAGTGCTGCGATCTCGTTTTTTAAACAAAATTTTAAGGAGGTGTGATGCCCCTTAATATATGATTTTAAAATTGATAGGATTAAAAGATATATTTTCCCAACTTCTTCTTATTGTAAATAAAAGAAAGAAAAAGATATTTTTCATCTTGTTTCTACTTTAAGGAATTGGTTGAGAGATAGAAACTGTGAGGCTTAAATATCAAGGAACATTGCGGAGGACTTATTCCATATGTAAATTGGGACATTTTTCTTTTTGGCCTTATCACCGCGAATTTTCTTTGCGATTTAAGCTAGTCATTTGACAAGACAGTCTCAAGCTCGCCTCCCACTCTCATTTGTTTTTGGTCTTTCTAGATGATTGGAGTTTAGAATAATGACTGCTGATTTTGAGAAAAAAAAATGTTTTTGTTGGTAAAATTTGTTGTCATTCTCGGTTATTGTGAGTGTGGGTGCTTTGTTTCACCGGTTAGTAACCGACTCGATGGGTAACACTGCCCATTTAGCTTTCCCGTTAGTCTTTCTTTTGTCTCTTGGATTATTTTCATCTCCCTTTTTTTTCCCCATTTCATTTTTTTTAGGGTTGGAAGAAGCGTGCATACTGATCCTCAAACTGATAGCACCTCCGGAGTCAAGAGAAGCTTGGGGATCTCCCGGAAACATTATTTTACCTTCACCTTAAATTATGACCCAAGATAATTTTTGTTTTTTTAAATTTAAAGCTTAAAGAAACATTAAATTTTTTAAACATGAAGAAAAATTTTTCTTGGGGTGCTTCAGACCGATAGAAAAGATAGGTACTTCAAATATTTAAACTTAAATTAACTTCCTTAAAGAAGTTATTGTGATACCCTCCATGTCGGGTTTTTGGGGAGGGGTCTTCCGGGGTCCGGAGGGTCAAATCGAATATTGATCTTTACCGATCTCAACTTTGTCTGTGGTTCCGGCCGGCCGTCCGTAGCATTTTTTTCCGGAACACTTTACGGCCACAGTTTTCATCCGATTTTCACCAAATTTTTACACAAATTTCTTTAGCCGGTGAAGAAGAATATGACGAGGGCGATTTTTGAATTTCGAAAAAATGGCGGAGATATGTTTGTTTGAAATTTTAAAAAATTCGCTGCGGCCGTACCGTTAATCCGATTTTCACCAAATTTTCACCATCATTATTTTTAATCATTATTTTTTTTTAGTAGGGAGAAATTTCGTACTTCTACCCTTTACGAGAGGCACATCCCTAGGCCAAAGAGCCCATTATTTCTACCTTGAGACTTAAAAAATTTTTCGAAAAAAAGAACTTAAAAATTTTTCGAAAAAAAAAACCCGGAAAATTTTTCGAAAAAAACTTTGAAAATTTTTTGAAAAAAAAAATTTTTTTTTGGACAAAAAAACTTAGAAAATTTTTCGAAAAAAAAAACCCGGAAAATTTTTCGCAAAAACAAACTTGCAAAATTGTCCTTTATACTTTCCCTCCCTACTAAATCCCCTTCCTTTATACTTCCCCCTCCATTATACTTCATCCTCTGTTATACTTCCTACTCCGTTATACTTTCCCCCCCGTTATACTTCCCCCTCCGTTATACTTCCCCCTCCCATATACTTCCCCCTCCGTTATACTTCCCCTCCCATATACTTCCCACTACGTTTTACGTCCCCTCCGTTATACTTCCCCCTCCTATATAGATACTTCTCTTTAAGGAAATTTTCGTTGGAAGCTCTTCATTTTTTTCTGTACCTACCTATTTTTTTCCTTGATGTTAACTAGGTTTAGTAGCCAACTGATGATGGCTTCATAATAGCCGAAAACGGTCGTGGTTTTAATAGCATTGTCCCAACCGTAGTTTGAAACTGGAGCATGCGCAGAAGGATTTGGACGTCAAAATTGACGTCGTTCGAATCGTTTGTCCGTCAAATCTGAAGTCTTCTGCATACTCCAATAGTTTCGAACCAGTTTCAAACTGCGATTGGAAAAATGTTTCTTCTTTTTTGACTTCTTCGCTCGCTATGTCCACCACCATCAGAACCTACTAACTTTTTTTTTTATTGAACCTCACCTATAGCAAAATTAAACTGGTACGCTTTACAACTTATGTATCTTGTGCAATTGAAGTACATTCGTGGAATAGTTTTCATACTTATTGCCGAAGTTGGGACGCCTCGGAGACTTTAGGCTTCTCCTAACAAGCTCCATTTACCAGGAGCCGCCCCCCCCCCCCACAAAACACCCACCAGTTTCTTCATCGTTTCGCCCTCTCGTTCCCTCACTGTCTTCACTCAAGCGAAATCCCCCCAGGACGACGACTTTTCGGGAAAGGCGTACTTGTTCATGGTAGTTTGCTCTTTTCAATTTATGTCCTTTGCCAATTGCCGCTTTAAAGTAGTCTAAAAAAAGAAAATTTCTACGATTATTTTTGCGGTTCTCTTTGACAAAGTGTAGAATATTAGTGTTTGTTTAAAATACAGGGTGTCCCAACTAGACCACCAACTTAACGGTCCTACAAAAAATATTTAAATATAAAGCAGTGTTAAAATGCCAAATTTTATTAGGTGTACAAAATGAAACTCAGCCACAGGGTAAATTTGAATTTTGTAGATTTTAGCCGAGTTTCATTTTGTACACCTAGTAGTTCATTTTTTTTTAAATTTTGAACATTTTAGGCGTTAAAGTCCATCAAAAGTTGACCTTCTCCGTGTAAGAAGGTTATTGAAGTATTAAGTATTAAGAAGGTTAATTTTTAAAGGCTTGTAAATCGTAAACCGTTACAGATATTGATAAAGTGCACTAAATAAAATCTGTTGGAAATTCAATTCTCTTTAATTTTTATTCTATTCATTTTTTCTCTTGGACGCACTGTTTTCAAGATAAATTTATTTTTAAAAAAAATTATTTTCCGAAAATGGTGCATCCTAGAAAAAAATAATTACGTGCAAAATAGAGAATTAAATTTCCTACAAGTTTGATTTATTAGGTGTACAAAATGAAACTCAGCCACAGGGTAAATTTGAATTTTGTAGATTTTAGCCGAGTTTCATTTTGTACACCTAATAAATTAGACATTTTTTAAAGTTTTCCAAAGAGGTCATATGAGTGGTCTAATTAACTTGAAATTTTGCGTAGATTACGAATCTGAAATAAAAAATAAGGGTTCTCATTTAAGATAACGAAGTTGGTGTCGCTCATTCACACCCTGTATGCCAGAATCAAAATTCGTTAATTTCCATCGATTTCTTCGTCATAAAACAAGGAGGGTTTACCTTCTAACTTTTAACTTCCTTAAAGAAGTTATTGCGATACCCTCGACGTCGGGTTTTTGGGGAAGGGTCTTCCAGACCCCGGAGGGTCAAATCGAATATTGATCTTTACCGATCTCAACTTTGTCTGTGGTGCCGGCCGTCCGTAGCATTTTTTCCCGGAACACTTTACGGCCACAATTTTCATCCGATTTTCACCAAATTTTCACCAAAATTTCTTTAGCCGGTGAAGAAGAATGTAACGAGGGCGATTTTTGAATTTCGAAAAAATGGCGGAGATATGTCTGTTTGAAATTTTAAAAAATTCGCTGCGGCCGAACCGTTAATCCGATTTTTACCAAATTTTCACCAATTACTCCTTATATTTTGTAAGAATTTTTGGCGTAAAAAAATTGTGACTTTTTATTTATTAATTTTTTTTTAGTAGGGAGAAATTTCGTACTTCTACCCTTTACGAGAGGCACATCCCTAGGCCAAAGAGCCCATTATTTCTACCTTGACAAAAAATATTTCAAAAAAAAAAAAAAAAAAAAAAAAATTCAAAAAAACTTATAAAATTTTTCGAAAAAAAACCCCGGAAAATTTTTCGAAATAAACTTTGAAAATTTTTTGAAAAAAAAAAAAAATTTTTTTTTGGTCAAAAAAAAACTTTGAAAATAATTTAAAAAAAAAAAATACTTTGAAAATTTTCAAAAAAAAGAATTCTAAAAAACTGCAAATTTAAACAAAAAAAAACTTAAAAAACCAACCCAATAATTTGAAATTTTTTTTTTAAACTTCCTTCTCCGTTACACTTCTCTTTCTTTATACTTCCCCCTCCGTTATACTTCCCCTCCTTTATACTTCCCCCTCCGTTATAATTCCCCCTCCTATATTGTTACTTCTCTTTAAGGAAGTTCCCGTCGGGGCCAGCTCCAGACTAGTACTTTTTAGAAGGACGAAAATTATAGAAGATATACGCGGTGGTGCATCTAGTTGGAACAAAATTCATATAAAAATAAAAGTGCGCCAACCGAAAAAAATGACCTAAGTAAATGTTGCTTAAAATAGAGCTTAGAATCGATTAAAAGCATAAAACGTAGGGTGCCATTTAAAACAACGAAGTTCGTGTTGCTCTGGGACACCTTGTTCATCAAACCTGAATCTATCAAATGGAGTCGATTCCCCGTTCAAAAATAAGGGTGGTTTACATTTAACTTTTTTATTGTAGGACGAAATGCCGTAAAGTTGGTCCACTTGACATAATTTTGACTTTTTCATTGTTTATTCCAAACTACAAATTATCTGCCCATCCCGTTGAAACGGAAAAAAAAAATCGCGTTTGCCAAGTTACAACGCCGCAATTATAAATGAATCTACTCGGGCCAAGAAATTGTATATATCACGGAATAGTTGCGTAATCACGCACTAGTTATAAGGGCTGCCATTCTAACTCGTTTTCTATGCTTTCTTAATGGCAATAAAATAGAAAACGCCATTAAGAGCCGTTTGTGTTCAAAATATGGCAAATAAAAGTACTAGTCTGGAGCTGGCCCCGACGGGAACTTCCTTAAAGAGAAGTAACAATATAGGAGGGGGAATTATAACGGAGGGGGAAGTATATGGGAGGGGAAGTATAACGGAGGGGGAAGTATAACGGAGGGGGAAGTATAACGGAGGGGGAAGTATAACGGAGGGGGAAGTATAACGGAGTGGGAAGTATAACGGAGTAGGAAGTATAACGGAGTGGGAAGTATAACGGAGGGGGAAGTATAACGGAGTGGGAAGTATAACGGAGTAGGAAGTATAAAGGAAGGGGATGTAGTAGGGAGGAAAAGTATAAAATTTTCCGGGTTTTCCTTTTTTTTTTTTTTTTTTCGAAAAATTTTCTGTTCTTTTTTTTAAATTTTCTAAGTTTTTTTTCGAAAAATTTTCCGGGTTTTTTTTTTTTTTTTTTTATTTTCTAAGTTTTTTTTTTCGAAAAATTTTCCGGGTTTTCCTTTTTTTTTTTTTCGAAAAATTTTCCAGGTTTTCTTTCTTTTTCTTTTCTTTTTTTTTGAAAAATTTTCTAAGTTCTTTTTTTCGAAAAATTTTTAAGTGTCAAGGTAGAAATAATGGGCTCTTTGGCCTAGGGATGTGCCTCTCGTAAAGGGTAGAAGTACGAAATTTCTCCCTACTAATAAAAATAGTAATTAAAAAGTGGCAATTTTTTTGCACCAAAAATTCTTAAAAAATATAAGGAGTAATTGGTGAAAATTTGGTGAAAATCGGATTAACGGTTCGGCCGCAGCGAATTTTTTAAAATTTCAAACAGACATATCTCCGCCATTTTTTCGAAATTCAAAAATCCCCCTCGTTACATTCTTCTTCACCGGCTAAAGAAATTTGTGTAAAAATTTGGTGAAAATCGGATGAAAACTGTGGCCGTAAAGTGTTCCGGAAAAAAATGCTACGGACGGCCGGCACCACAGACAAAGTTGAGATCGGTAAAGATCAATATTCGATTTGACCCTCCGGGGTCTGGAAGACCCTTCCCCAAAAACCCGACGTCGAGGGTATCGCAATAACTTCTTTAAGGAAGTTAAAACTTGCTAGAATGCTTGAAATTGCGAAGTTTTGAGTCCTCAGAGCGAAATTTAAAATTTACCTAAAAGATTGGGTCTCTCAGGCCAATCTTAACGAATTTAGGGAAAAATAAAGCTGATATTCATTATTTTTTAGTTTTCTAAAGCGGTGATATAAATGGGGGAAGTATAAAGGAGGGAAAAGTAAAAGTGAAGAGTAAGTAGAAAGGAGGGGGAGTATAAAGGAGGGTGAAGTAGAAAGAAGAAGTATAATTTAGAAAAAAATTAATTCCCATAATTTTTTTTTAATTTAGTTTTTATCGAAGTATCAAGGAAGAAATAATGGGCCGTTTGCCAAATGGACCTCAAGACAGTGGTGGAAGTATCAAATTTTTCTCTACTGTGATTATTTTTACCTCCAAAAAGTTTTTGAAAAATAAAGCAGTGTTTGGTGAAATAAAAATCGGACTGAATGACGGTTCCCCGCAGTTTTTAAAATTTCAAACGTGCGTATCTTCACCATTTTTTCGAAATTCAAAAATCGCATACCTACTATGATTTCTTGTTTAACTATTCTGTGTGAAAATTGGGTGAAAATTGTGGTCGTAAAGTGTTCCAGAAAAAAGCTTTGATGCCTAATTTGCGCTGAAATTATACATATTTTTTACCCATAAAATGGATGTTTAAAATTGTGTTTTTAACCAGCAATAATATTGTTATAAATAATTGGATCAATGAAGTATTTTAGACGCCAAAATTTAGTTTACATGGTCAACATCTACGTAAAACGAATTTTTTAAATATGTATACAGTGAAACTTCCCAATAACGGACATTCATGGGGACCGGAAATTTGTCCGCTATATAGAGGTGTCCGCTTTTCGGAAACTAGGGGAAAAAAAAACTTTAAAAAATGAAAAATGAAGTTAAATTCTGATTAGGATAACATAATATGTATTATTACATACATACGTATATACGATAGTACATATGTACATAAATATTAAAATTAAAAAATTAAACTTTTAAAAAGTCGGTAATTTTGAAGTGAAGTCTAGAGTAAAACTGAATTTTATAAATAAAAGACGTGGTGAGGGACAAAAAGGGATTAACTAAGGTCAAAGATCATAAGTAAGATGCAAAATGTAACAAACATCTCTAGAACAACAGAATGTCAATAAACTTTGTCCTTGAAAAAACGTGCTGTCCGCTATTAGGAGACTTTTAGGGGTGAAATTGAATTTTTCAGGCTGTCCGCGTCCGTTATTGAGAGTGTCCGCTTTATAGAAATATTTAGAATGCCTTTTCCTATGTTGCAACGCCGGGGAATCTGAATTTGCCCGTTAAAGGGAGATGTCCGCTTTTAAGAGGTCCGTTAAGGGAAGTTTCACTGTATTAGCATGCTGTCTATAATGAGAGATGTATTTTAGTCTGCCGGTGGTAGTTTATTGAATATTAATCTTGGGGAATTCGGCTTAAAAAAAAGTTACATGCAGTTTTAGGCGTACTCGTGGGTTTGGTCGGGCGGAGCGTAATGCGGGCCTTTCTCAAATAATTGTGGTCATTAACTTCAGGCCAATTATCGAGGAATTACGTGCTCTGCTTACACTATGCTGCATCCTCTGCTGAGAAACAATAAATTGAAATTCCTCACAGGTTTAATCCAATGAATCTTCACCTCTCCGACGTCTATTGGACCCTCTTTAATTTAAAACTCCTTGATAACTTCGCAGGGTGAAAGTCGAAAATAAAAACGCCTCATGGGAATTTAAATCAAAATCATCAAGAATTTTAAATAGGAAACCATTTTTGACAACTGCAAGCAAACGCCAGATCGATTTTTAGGGCAGACAATGGGGATCTTGTTAGAAGGAGAAGGGTTCATCACTTCTGGTGAAAGGTTTGAGGTTGCGTGTAAGAAAGGAAAGCTTCCGAACCATTTCACGCCCATTCCAGCACTTCCTCAAGAGGAAAGGGGACACTCGCAATAAGGGCATTGTCTCCCACCACATTCTCCCCATCCTCTTTCAAACTTACAACCGTATTGTTTAGAGAAATAAATTATTGCATTCATTTGGGTTTTTCTCTCGTCACGCCACGCCGATCGACAGCGGGAGTGCCGGTGGCTTATTTAAGAACGAAAGAAAAAATCGTATTCCCGGAAATCAACTCCTGCACGCCTTACCCAGTCTCATGATCGCTATAAACCCAGGTTCCAAGAGAGTCTTAAGCCTTAAACTTTTGTAAGGATTATATTTTCCATGCTTGGAAATTTTGGGACCTCCTTAGTTGCGTAGGTTCCATTTCCTAAAAGCCGGATCATACGATTTGGCGTGGGGGAAGGGCTAAGGGGAGTTTTGCAACTGGGCCAATCCTTTCTACCTGATAAAAAATGTCGCCGATGGACGTATCTAACTGGGCCATTGTATCAAAATCATAAGTATCTAACTGGGCCAATGAACACTAAAATGATTGTATCCAACTGGGCCAATACTTGATTATCAACAAATGCGAAGAGAATTGGTCGTTTTTACTACTGCAACAAACTAACCATGTTTTTAGATGGTACTTTCCAGTTCGTACTTTAAACGGTGTCTCAAGACACACGGACTTATCGGAAATAATTACATTCCACTCGTTTTTTGTTTAATTAACAGTAAACGAGAAGAGGCTTATAAGTTAAAAATGGCAATTTTGGTCAAAATGCCTTAAAAAAGTCAATTTTTGGTCTAAAATTCCATAAATCTGTTGTTTTTCAGACAAAAACTGTGAAAAATGCTTTTAATGAAATGCAATTTTGGTCGAAAATGCCTTAAAAATGCAATTTGGTAAAAAAAATGCCTTAAAAAAAAAGGCAATTTTTGGTCAAAAATGCCATAAATCTGTTGTTTTTCAGACAAAAACTGTGAAAAATGCTTTTAATGAAAGGCATTTTGGTCGAAAATGCCTTAAAAATGCAATTTTGGTAAAAAACCTTAAAAAAAGGCAATTTTTGGTCAAAAATGCCATAAATCTGTTGTTTTTCAGACAAAAACTGTGAAAAATGCTTTTGAATGAATGAATGAATGAATGAAAAAGTACTTATATTTACAAAAATAAGATTAAAAATTACAAATTCTTGTTTTACAAAAAAAATCACTTTTCACAAAAAGAAAAGTTCTATACATAGTACTGCTTCAGCATGGTATGGTTTATACCGTCTGCTGGAGTGGGGTAAAGTTTTTCATATATACAAACATTTTTTTTTTTATTTATATATTTTTTTAAAATTAAACTGATTCTAATAGTTAAAATAAGATATTAATTCTGCCCGGTAATCTAGAGCCCTTTTTACGTATCTTATCATTCTTATTGATGGTGGTCCATTTAGTTCCCTCACCAAAGCGCTTCTCGCGATCTTGGACTGCCCAAAATACCATTTGCGTATCTCCGCTAGGATCGAGCACTGCGCAATGAAATGGAACAGATCTTCCTGAACCTTATCATTGCACAGAGCGCAGAGATTGCTTTTGCCAGCTCTCAACGGGAGGAGTTAAGAATTATCAATTCTCCCCTCAGCTTAAACCACCACCGGGCACAAAAAGAGGAAGATTTTAGGGGAGGTGGTATTTATTTCAAACATTGGTTTAGAGTGTTCGAGTTCTTTGTAGAGAAGGAAATTGTTACTTAGGGAGGCTTGTTGAAGACATTTATTTCTGTGTTGAAGTCGCATATTTTCAATTACCTTGGAAATAAGCGAAAGCCAATTATCCGTATTTTCAGACGTAAATGGACCTCTAAGTTATGCTCGCTAGCTAGATGGTTAAGGGCGCTGAACCAGTAGGTGTTGCTCCGTATTATTTCTAGGGCTACTAATTTTGGGAGTCTATTGTCTGGACGATTTAGGGCGTTTACAAGGTACTTAGCATGCAGCTGTAGCGTATAGATGTATAGCGGGTCCACACCAGTCTCGAGATAAATTTCGTAATGCTTTTAATGAAAGGCAATTTTGTTCGAAAATGCCTTAAAAAAGGCATGGCCGTGTGCCCGACAAGTGGGATGCAGGTTTCATTTAACTCAAGCTTGGTGGCGTGCAATTCAGAGGTTCGGGTTGACAGTCGAATATAAAAACGATACAACTGTAGGATCAATAAAATATGAATTAAATTTTTAATTTTGATTTTTTTTTGTTATCCTACTACAAAATCGACGGTATTAATTTTGGCCGACTTGGGCACCAGTTTTTGGCCGAATTAGTAACTGTGGCTTTCGAGTGGTTGGCCGAGTTGGGCACGATAGTTGTCAAGTCGTTGGCCCAGTTAGATATATTTTGGGTCGTTGATGAAAATATTTGGCCCGGTTGGTTACCAGCCGGGCTAAGGAGTTGGCCTCTGGAGAAAAAGACAAGGCAAACCTTTTTTTAAAGGGAAACCCTAGGTTTGTGCACAGTTTGGTTTTATAATAAGAGGGAGCCCTCGTTTACACTGAACTCAGAGTTTCCTTCCCAAAAAATGTCGCCTTCCGTCTTTCCTCCTGCGCGAAGGCCGAAAGCCAGGTAAGCATCCTTGACCATGAGTTAGAATAAAGTTTTTATACAAAATTTTGATAAAAGGCTCTCTCTCAAAATTCTCTAAATTAGTAAAAGTAAAATAGTAATCATATCGTACAAATCACAAGCCAATAGTGAAAGTTACGTCTGATTTTTATTCATTTTAAATTCCACTCATATGTTTGTTTTTGTTGTCACAACACCAAAACCCTCTAATGTACCACATTCTGCAAACTAGGTTTTAGATACTATGAAAAAAAATGTGTACTCTTCCGAATATCCCAGTGACAGGAATTTAAATAGCGCGGATCGGATAGGAGTGAGCCGCGTGCGTAGGAATGACCAGCATTACTCAATGGCAACAAGGGTCTCGCGGCTAATGTATTCCCCTCCCCCCGGCGAACAGTGACCCTCCAGTAGCCCCTGTTTCGATTTTTTTTTATCATCCGACAACCCACCACGAGGGCTAATATGTCGACTTGAATAATGAGAGTTTAATGTTCGGTGGAACATACGACCCTAGGACATCTCCACCCATACGTACTAAAATTTTATAGGCAGTTTCATGCTATTGTTATAAAAAAATAAAATAAAAATAAAACAACTGAAAGCCTTATAGTTTGTGCGCTGTCTGCCTAAAGTTTGGTTTAAAGTGCAACGTCCGAGCCTATACCATCATGACAACATTATGGATAATTTAGGTACATTTTAACAATTTAAAATGCTTTTGAGAAAGACACGGTGATTTTTGCGAGTATGCGGGAAGGTAGCGAGAAACTTAACTCTACTGCCTATTCACCGCTCACCTCCCTGAAGAGAAATACCTGTAAAATATTCCTGTTTATTGTCTCTCTCATTCTTGGATGTATTAGGTGTACAAAATGAAACTCGGCTAAAATCTACAAAAATCAAATTTACCCTGTGGCTGAGATTCATTTTGTACACCTAATAAATAAAAATTGTAGGAAATTTTATTCTCTATAAATTTGTACTTAATTATTTTTTTCTAGGATGCACCATTTTCGGAAAATAATTTTTTTTTAAATAAATTTATCTTGAAAACAGTGCGTCCTAGAGAAAAAATGAATAGGATAAAATTAAAGAGAATTGAATTTCCAACAAATTTTATTTAGTGCACTTTTTCAATATCTGTAACGGTTTTCGATTTAAAGCCTTTAAAAATAACCTTCTTAATGGTTATACTTCAATAACCTTCTTACACGGAGAAGGTCAACTTTTGATGGACTTTAACGCCTAAAATGTTCAAAATTTTGAAACAATTAACTACTAGGTGTACTAAATGAAACTCGGCTAAAATCTACAAAATTCAAATTTACCCTGTGGCTGAGTTTCATTTTGTACACCTAATATGTATTATTAATTTTATGTGCTGTAGATTTTAAGTTTCTTAAAAAATAAAATGGTCGTCTGGACAGAGGTTACCTATCACAAAGAGCAAGTGTTTATATAGAAGGAAAATAAGGAAGTTTAAATTGAAAGTATTGAAGGATATAGGTAAACTCCTTGAGAGGCATTATAATGCTTTCCACGTGCATTTGTTTTCGGCGAAACTCGACTTTTTTTCCTGTGTGCTTTTTCACTTTTCTCTCACGAACAAAGAACTCTAGGATTGCAAGTAAACATCGATGCGTAGAATACGCGAAGACTCATCTTTTTTTTGGAAGGTATAAGGTGTATCTTAAAACCAAAAAGTAACTCGACTCAAAATTTATTACCCTAGAAACAGAAAGGTTTTGCGATGTGAAATGAACGTGTGGGATGGTCCCCATTGTGTTGTGTGCGATGTATTTGTTTCTGATGATAATTTTAGAACATATGTTGCCACATCACCCACCCACGGAGAAAAGAAGGGTAAAGGTCTATGGGTTCTGTGTGTCGAGCGATGATGTATGCCGGAAGCGTTCTATGTTTGTACGTTGAGAGAGTGTAAATATGTACCTTGTTGTTGTTGTTGTTGTTGTTTCATCGCTATGTTCGTGTTCGTGTTCGTCGTGGGTCACAATTGTGGGATGGTTCATCACCACAAATTTAGAAAGAAGAAGATGTTGTGTTGTATGTGATGAATTTGACTCTGATGATAATTTTAGAACATATGTTGTGGTTTCAACAAACGTTCCTATTACTATTTTACTTGTGCAATTGTAAAGACTTTTGATAGTGGGAATTTATAAAATTTTGTATAAAAACTATTTCTCTAACCCATGGTCAAGGATGATTAACTGGTTTTCGGCCTTCGTGCAGGAGGAAAGACGGACGGCGACTGGCCTTTTTGGTAAAGAAACTTGGAGCACGAAATAAACGAGGGCCTCTGCTTTAAAAAATCAAACTGTGCAAAAACCTAAGGTTTCCTACAAAAAAACCAAAGGTTTACCTTGTCATCTTCTCCAAAGGGCCAAGCCCTTCCCCCACGCCATCAGGGCTTTTAGGGCATGAAAGCTCCCATCGGAAAATACCTTCATATCTATCCTATCCTTACATCCTATTGTATCCTTACATACATATCTAGCAGATTACAAAATGCAAACATTAAAAAAAGAAATGATAGACAATAAGGTTCCGAATATAGAAGACATAGCTGTTGCAATCACCACAAATTTACGAGTCAACCTTATTAGCATTAAATAGACAAAGCACAATTATCGAACCTGTACATACACCGACTCCCAATTTGAAACTCTTGAAATACAGCGTTAAATCGAGAACAATAAAGTATGAATGACGACTAAAATCTATATTTTACCAACAACGAACTAAAATAACATTGTTTTGACCTTAGTATAAGTGACGTACCTCACTTATCCTTGTAATACGCTAAAACGTTTTTTTTCCAAATAAGAGAAAAGAAATAAAACGTAAAAATGCGTGTTATTTTTTTCTTTTAAGGTAATTTTGTATTATATTTTGTAATATAATTTTTGGTTAAAAATCACATTCTAACAGTCTTACAAATAAATTAACGATTTCTACGTTGTTGTATCTCTAGGTTCTCTGATAAAGGTTGATAACTCAAGACGTCTACGCTCCTAGCGGAACCCCACCCATACTAATCAAACAAGGATAAGTCAATTGCTTACATATCTTTATTATAATTATAAATTTATCAATAAAAGTGGACTTAAAGGTTTATTAAGGATACAAGTGCGAGTGGAGGAGCGTCTTCGGCAGGCTCAAATTATAGAATTTATCGACTTATTATGCGGCGTGTGGGAGCAAAGGCTCGTCCTCTTAATCATCCCACCGCACGCAGTCAATGATTAGCGACTGATTTATATGAGAGGGAGATGCTTTTCTAGAAGCGCCTATTTTTATCGCGCTCCCCCCTATTAAAACGCCGGATCATTCATCCACTTCACTGATTTATTCGACTCCGTTTTTACAGCAAGTGAATATTTTTCGAGAAGGGGATGATCTTGATAGGGCTACGTCTTTTCATTTTTCGCCTCTTAAATTTTTTGCTCAGTCTTTTGGGTTTATGATTACTTCCGTTCATTTTGAATTAATAAAGGTTCTTACATAAACATTTTTTCTTTGAATGATGTTACTTTTATGGAATTCGCACCTCATCTTTTATCTATGCAAAACAATCGTGGCATTAAATTCGAATAAACTAGAATTATTTACTTCGTGTAAGGTGAAATTTTATCCCCAAAGCATAATTTACGCAGATTTAAACTCCTTGATTTCTATGAAATCCAAAACCGTTTACTTGACTAGTAGGTTTTCAAGTTACATAATCTTTGAAAAGATTGAATAAAATAGTGAGAGTTTTTGAATTTCGCAAAAATGGCGGAGTCATCGTCTAAAATTTTGTTTTGCATCGGCCGTACTATTGGTCTCGTCTATACTTATTTTACCAAATAGTCCTGATATACAGGGTGTCCCAACTAAGTAAAACCAGCAACTTTGCGGCAAAGCATTCTAAAATTGGCGTCTAGGTCAATTTAAACGGATTTAGACAATGACAGCAACAAAAAACCGCAAATTGGGCATTTTTTAAAAATGGCCAAAGAGGGCATGAGAATAGTCAAATTATTAGGTGTACAAAATGAAACTCGGCTAAAATCTATAAAATTCAAATTTACCCTGTGGCTGAGTTTCATTTTGTACACCTAATAAATAAAACTTGTAGGAAATTTAATTCTCTATAAATTTGCACTTAATTATTTTTTTTCTAGGATGCACCATTTTCGGAAAATATTTTTTTTAAATAAATTATCTTGAAAACAGTGCGTCCTAGAGAAAAAATAAATAGAATAAAAATTAAAGAGAATTAAATTCCAACAGATTTTATTTAGTGCATTTTTTCAATATCTGTAACGGTTTACGATTTACAAGCCTTTAAAAGTTACCTTTTTAAGGTTTACTTCAATAACCTTCTTACACGGAGAAGGTCACCCTTTGATGGACTTTAACGCCTAAAATGTTCAAAATTTTGAAAAAATGAACTACTAGGTGTACAAAATGAAAACTCGGCTAAAACCTACAAAATTCAAATTTACCCTGTGGCTGAGTTTCACTTTGTACACCTAATACAAATCTGAAATAAAAAAAATAGGGTTCTTATTCAAAATAACGAAGTTCGTGTCGCTCTGGGCCCCTGTCAAAATCAAAATTCGTTCATTGCAATCAATTCTTCGTAAAAAAAACTTCGTCAAAATAAGGGGGTTTACATTTAACTTTTTTTTTGTGGGACTAATGCTTTCAGTAAATTGCTGGTCCACTCTAGTTAAGACACCCTGTATACTCTTAAATGGTACTCTTTTAGTATACAAATCCGGACGCACGCCACCATCGCCCACCTCCGGGGTTTCCTCCTGGCGATTAGATAACGAAACGTTCGAAGGGGGCAAACGTTAGGTAATGTTTATTAAGAGCTAATTAAGTAGTTTTTACTTAAGAATTGAGGAAATAAAATCGGAAACAATTTTTTTCTGCTTTGTTTGTTGAAGAAATTTTTTGAATCTTTGAGGTTATTGTGATACCCTCCACGTAGGGATTTTACGGAAGGGTCTTCCAGGGTCAATTCGAATATTGATCTTTACCGATCTCACAGTGTCTGGGTTCCGGCCGGCCGTCCGTCCGGCCCTCCGTTTACTGTAGTGATTGAGGGCAGAAGGATGTTAATACAGTGAAACTTCCCAATAACGGACACTCCTGGGACCGGAAATTTGTCCGCTATATAGAGGTGTCCGCTTTTCGGAAAATAGGAAAAAAAAAACTTTAAAAAATAAATTAAAAATAAAGTTTAATTTCTGATTAGGAAAACATAATATATATTATTACATACATATATACGATATTACATATATGTACATACATATTATTAAAATAAAACTTAAACTTTTAAAAAGTCGGTAATTTTGAAGTGAAGTCAGAGTAGAACTGAATTTTATAAATAAAAGACATGGCGAGGGACAAAAAGGGATTAACTAGGTCAACGATCATAACTCATAAGTAAGATGCAAATGTAAACAAAACATCTCTAGAACAACAGAATGTCAATAAACTTTGTCCTTGAAAAACGTGCTGTCCGCTTATAGAATTTTGGGTAAAATTGAATTTTTCAGGCTGTCCGCGTCCGTTATTGAGAATGTCCGCTTTATAGAAATATTTAGAATACCTTTTTCCTATGTTTTAACGCCGGGGAATCAGAATTTGTCCGTTGAAGGGAGATGTCCGCTTTTAAGAGGTGTCCGTAAGGGAAGTTCACTGTATTTAAAAAGGTTTTAGTGAGTCCTAGAGATGGTAGTAAAAAATTATAAAAACGTAGGTAGATTTACGAAGAAAAGAAATGTACGTAAAAACATGTTTCTCCCTTTAACTGTAATTAAACTTTTTTTTTCGGGTGGGGTGGTCGTAATGAAAAATCAATGCTCGTTGGGTCATTAGTTTTCAGAAAGTGCCCTCGGAAAAGAGATTTTTTTTTGTCCTCTGTGTGTAGGGGCGGTTAAGTTAACAAATATTATACTAATACTCTGGGGTCGGAGTAAATGAGACGGAACGGGATTGTTTTGATTTACATGTTTAACAGGCAAAGGCTATTATGAGCGTGCGTGGGGTCATTAATGTATTAGAGAGGAGGGCTTCCCAGGTCCTGCATATTTTTGCAACTTAATCAACCCTGTGGACCCTAGAGATGCCTATTCGCGGTCACCATTTATTTACTCTTTTTTTTTTCCTTATACAGTGAAACTTCCCAATAACGGACACTCCTGGGGACCGGAAATTTGTCCGCTATAGAGGTGTCCGCTTTTCGGAAAATAGGGAAAAAAACTTTTGAAAAAAATGAAAAATGAAGTTTAATTTCTGATTAGGAAAACAAATATGTATTATTACATACATATATACGATTACATATGTACATACATACATATTAAAATAAAAAATTAAACTTTTAAAAAGTCGGTAATTTTGAAGTGAAGTCAAGAGTATAACTAAATTTTATAAATAAAAGACATGGCGAGGGACAAAAAGGGATTAACTAAGGTCAAAGATCATAAGTAAGATGCAAAATGTAAACAAAACATCTCTAGAACAACAGAATGTCAATAAACTTTGTCCTTGAAAAACCGTGCTGTCCGCTTATAGAGACTTTTAGGGTAAAATTGAATTTTCAGGCTGTCCGCGTCCGTTATTGAGAGTGTCCGCTTTATAGAAATATTTAGAATACCTTTTCCTATGTTTTAACGCCGGGGAATCAGAATTTGTCCGTGAAGGGAGATGTCCGCTTTAAGAGGTGTCCGTTAAGGGAAGTTTCACTGTATTTAAAAGTACCTGAAATTACCAAAGTGGTTTGTGGGAGTACATGTAAGACAAATTATTGTTATACCTAAACCTGAAAGTAACCAGGAAGATTTTTGAATTTCGAAAAAAAGAGAGGCGGAGATATGCTGATTAAAAACTGCGCTGAGGCCAAAACGGTACGATTTTCACCAAATACTCCTTATATTTTTACGAATTTTTGGTGTAAACAAATTTTTTTAGTAGGGAGAGAAGGAACGATGAAGGAGGGGGGAAGTATTAAAGGAGGGGATGAAACAAACTATGTAGTTCAAACAAGATTCTTTCTTCCCCCTCCTATATCGTTCCTTCTCTTTAAGGAAGTTTTCGTTGGACTTCAAACTAGTTCAAACAAAGTTCATTTTTGTTTTTGTTTTTGTGTGTGTGTGGTGTGTGTGTGTGTGTGTGTACTCACCGTATTATATACAGGGTGTCCGGAAACACATGGCAAGCGTCTGGGAGAGCGTTAAAAAGTGGTTTTACGAAAAAAAAGTTAAATGTTTTTTATATTAATTTTTTAAATTATTAAATTATTATTTTATTTAATTAAATTTTTTTTATTTTTATGTATTTATTTATTTTATGTGTTACCTGATAATTTATGTGCTATGGTCTCTTGTTAGTTTTAAGAATTTAATCTATGACGTACCTGAACATACTTTTGTATCAATTGAGGAAATAAAAATTCTAAATTCTAAATTCTAAATTCTAAATGTAAACCCCCCTTAATTTAAATCAAAGAATTTGATGATGTAGTTTAAATCCGCCTGGATATACAGGGTGTCCCAGACACACCTAACTTCCTTATTTCAAATGAGAACCCCTATTTTTTATTTCAGATTCGTAATCTACGCAAAATTTCAAGTAGATTTAAGTACTCATATGACAATTTTGGACAACTTTAAAAAATGTCAAAATTTAGCGTTTTTTGCTCTAAAATCCGTTAAAATTGACCGTAGGACACTCGTTTTTTTTAATTCCACTTATTTTTTCCCGAAGAATCCAACTGTCTCAAATTTGAGCATCTTCGCATTCTGCATCACGAGATTTCGTCGCTAATGGCCTTTTTTCAAGTTAACTCCAAATTCCATACTTCAAAATGGGAAATTAGCGATTTGTTGACGGAATTTTAATTTTTGATGCATAAACACAAAGACGCTGTAGCTCTTTCAAATTTGTGGTCCGAAAGAAAAATTCCTTTCAACAAGTGCTAATTTTCATTTCTGAACTAAAAATTTGGGTTCTAACTTCAAAAAAGGCCATTAGCGACGAAATCTCGTGATGCAGAATGCGAAGATGCTCAAATTTGAGACAGTTGGATTCTTCGGGAAAAAATAAGTGGAATTAAAAAAAAAACGAGTCTCCTAGGTCAATTTTAACGGATTTTAGCGCAAAAAACGCTAAATTTTGACATTTTTTAAAAGTTGTCCAAAATCGTCATATGAGTACTCAAATCTACTTGAAATTTTGCGTAGATTACGAATCTGAAATAAAAAATAGGGGTTCTCATTTGAAATAACGAAGTTAGGTTGTGTCTGGGACACCCTGTATTCCTGGCGGATTTTAGACTACACCATCAAATTCTTTGAATTAAATTAAGGGGGGTTTACATTTAACTTTTTTCGTAAAACCACTTTTTAACGCTCTCCCAGACGCTTGCCATGTGTTTCCGGACACCCTGTATATAATTAGATAAAGAGTTCGTGCAACATTTATAAGGAAAGAAAAGCGAGTATTTTTAATAAGATATCGCCATTGTACCTATATGTGGAACAATAGGAGTAGGAGTGAGGCTTTGGAATACCAGACAATGTCGCTAATATGTGGGTTATGAAAGCAATCCGTGGCGATTAACAGCTACATTTGCTCCTCCCACCCCCCTAACGTCCTCTGCAGGAGGAGCGAGATAATAGTTTAGCTAAATAGTGCCTTTACCACACGGCTATTTCTAAACCTGACACCATCCGATATTCACCCAAGCCTGAACCGCAAATAGCCTGCTAACGTTTTCAAACATTTTCCCTACGACGGTTTAATAAATTTTCAATGGCAAAATCACATTCAATTTTATATTAAAATTTACTTCTCTTTTTGAAATTCAAACTAGACAGATTTTCGGAAATATCTCTCTGACATTCCATCATTTTTAGAATATGGTGTCGATCGGGATTAAATTGCAGTTTGAAATTCCTGGAGCATGCGTAGAAAGGTTTGGATGTCGAATTTGACGTTAGATGACTTCAGATTTGACGGACTAATTGTTTCTGCGCATGCTCCAGGAGTTTGAAACTGGTTTGAACTCCTGGAGCATGCGCAGATGGATTTGAACATAATATTTGACCTCAGATTTGACAGAAAAATCGTTCTGCGCATGCTCCAGGGTTTCAAACCAGTTTCAAACTGTCGTCGGAACAAGGCTAATGAATCAATCTGGCAGGCATTAAAAAAAAAAAAAAAAAAAAACAAGCTGGCATCTGTGGTAAGAGTTGACCCACCCTACCTTCTCGCAGCCTTGAACTCTCGCAATTTCGAGAGATATTAGATGTACAAAATGAAACTCAGCCACAGGGTAAATTTAAATTTTGTAAATTTTAGCCGAGTTTTATTTTGTGCACCTAGTAGTTCATTTTTTCAAAATTTTGAACATTTTAGGCATTAAAGTCCATCAAAAGTTTTACCTTCTCCGTGTAGAAGGTTATTGAAGTATAACCATTAGAAGGTAAATTTTTAAGGGCTTTTTTAAAGGCTTGTAATTCGTAAACCGTTACAGATATTGAAAAAATGCACTAAATAAAATTTGTTGGAAATTTATTCTCTTTAATTTTTATTCTATTCATTTTTTCTCTAGGACGCCTGTTTTCAAGATAAATTTATTTAAAAAAAAAATTATTTTACAAAAATGGTGCATCCTAGAAAAAAATAATTAAGTACAAATTTATAGAGAATTAAATTTCCTACAATTTTTGTTTATTAGGTGTACAAAATGAAACTCAGCCACAGGGTAAATTTGAATTTTGTAGATTTAGCCGAGTTTCATTTTGTACACCAATATATTTAGCGAAAAAATTATACTTCTCCCTCCCTATATATACCTTCTATTTAAGAAAGATCCCGTCGGGGGCAGCTCGAGACTACTACTTTTTTCTCCTTAATTAAAGCCTTTTACTACCGAATGGGGTAAATTTTTACAGGTGAGGAACGCAACGCTTAAACTGGATGGATAAATTTTAACTCCAAGCTTCGGTAGCCCAAAATTTTTACTGCCTCTTTAAAGGAGAAGAAAAAGTTCCTGTTTTATGGATAAAGCTTCCCTTCAGTCTCGTTAATTGAGAAAAGACCTTAGGTGCCTTATACATTATCCGAGCAGAGTTTTTCTCTTGGTAAATTAATAGCACTTATTCTATGGTGTTTTTTTTTTTTTTTTTTTTTTTTTTTTTTTTTTTTTTTTTTCCAAATGACAACAACTAGAATCTGGGGGGGGGATTTAAAGTCGGAAAATGAAAGTGCAGAACTAATTTAGACGGAAGGTATATTAGAAAATAACCTCGGAAAAGGATTTTTCCTCTCTCTTTATTGAATTATATTCGGGGGTTTTCCTTTGACATGTAGAGCTTTCACTTTTATAAGTGAAAAGAACCTCAAACATCAATTAGGGTACGGGGATGCGCATTACTTTTGGATTTATTCCATTCTCCTCGCATTTTGAATTGGAGGTCTTGGCAAACATAAATTGGAATCCTGGGATTTGCCGGAATTCTAAGCAAGTGAAGCCCCACCCCAGCCTCTTGGGTTTGTCCTCCCTACAGCGCTTTTCCGCAAACCGAACCCTCGAAGTACCCTCGTAATCTCATGTACTCCCCCTTTTTCATGGTGATAAGAAAATCGAAGGTAGAACTCAGCTCCCAGCCAACCAATATAATTTTTTTTTCTTTTTGTTAACCGCACAAAAGAAATAATTTGAAATAATCTATAGGTGTGCACACCTTCTAGTCCACACAATCTAGCCTGGGGCCAGAAAAATATATGGTATTTTGTTTTTGACGGAAATGTGTAGCTTCTTTGATATTTTTTCGAATTCAGCGATTTTTAAAAGATACTCGACTTTTATCAGCGCTTTGCAGCTCAAAAGGGCAGATCCTGCAATGAAGTTAATTTAACTAATTCGAAAAAATTTAATTACCTTTCATTTTATTATTACATTTTCGATTGCGAACGTACTTTTGAAGGTACAGGCAAAAGCTCGGCACCGTTGGTCGTATAAAAGTTTTATTGAATCATTGCTTCCTTTTTTAACATATTATTTGGCTACGACGTACCGTTTCGGAGATATACGCGAAAAACCGAGAAAATCCGCATTTAAACGCCCCTGGTCAATGGAGGGGGGGGGGGTATGTGGAATACTTCTGGACCACCCCATATACATTTCCGTCAAAAACAAAACACTTTTTTTTTGCCTTTTTTTGCTTAGATTGACAGGACTGTTCGTTTAGAAGAAAGTAACACCAATTTACCTAAGAAATCAAATTACATTATACATAAGTATTATGGACATAATTTCATTGCTTCAAAATTTTAATAAAATGACACCGAAAAATACGAAATATAACCAGAGGAATTTGAAAGTAAACCGAGATTTGATTTCATCGGTATAGGAATACGCAAAGATAGGATTACACAAATGCCTCTCAAATATGAAATGGACATAATTCAATTAACAAACTGAACGGAAATGTACCGCCACGCCCTTTATATGCATCATCCTACGCTCATAATTTTATTCAGGATAAATATAGTAATCAAACAATAGGTATAAAACCCTTATTTGAAATGTAGGCACCCACATTCAAAATGATCATACGTTGAACAACTTTTTATGCAAAATTTTAACCAAACCTACAGAATTTCTGTCTTTTCATTTTATACATCTGAAACATGAGGTTTAGTGAAAGTTTTGAGAATTAAATTTTCCTCTTTTTTTAAACATATTTCGATGTTTCCAAACTCATTTCTGAGGTCCCTTCAATTCATAAATCTATGTTGTTTAATTTTTTTAAATTTTTACTTATTCTAACTATCAAAAATTGAAGAGTCTACACCTTCTGAATCACTAGTTGTCGACTATAACATCGTTTCATTTCAGAAATAAATTTTTGGAGTTTTTGAAATTTGGCATTTTTGTCCAAAGAGGTCATATGAATAGTCAAATCACCGGAAATTTGTGTAGATTACGAATTTGACATAAATAAATAGGGGTTCTTGTTTAAAATAACGAATGTTGTCGCCTGGAACACCCGGTATACAAAATTTGTTCATTTGGTATGGTCCATCTAGCTGGGATAAAATTCATACAAAAAAGATCGGTATGGATCCTTATTCGAATTTATCCTACGGGATCTGGAAGACCCTTCCCCAAAAACCCGACGTGGAGGAAGTAAAAGTTTTTAAATGAGTTTAAACAAGTTTAAATGCATACGAATATATTTTATATATATTTTTACGGATATATATTTTGACTCTCTAACTGAAGAAGGCAGCCGCCGAAAGCTCTATTCAATTTGTGAGTCTTTTTAGTGTTTTTTATATCTTTTTCTATCTAACATAAGTACCAAAAAGTTTAATACGAAATATCGTAAAATTCGTTCATTTGGTATGGTCCATCTAGCTGGGACAAAATTCATACAAAAATCGGTATGGATCCTTATTCGAATTTATCCTACGGGATCTGGAAGACCCTTCCCCAAAAACCGACGGAGGAAGTAAAAGTTTTTTTAAATTGAGCGTTAAAATAGTTTAAATGCATACGAATATATTTTATATATTTTTTGTACGATATATATTTTGACTCTCTAACTGAGAGGCAGCCGCCGAAAGCTCTATTCAATTTGTGAGTCTTTTTAGTGTTTTTATATCTTTTCTATCTAAATACATATACCAAAAAGTTTAATACGAAATATTCGTATTCGTCCTAAATGTAAGTGCGAATATATTTGTATTCGTCCTGCCAAAGTATACGAATATATTGTATTCTTCCTGTAAATGTAAATCGAAACTATTCGTATTCGACCTATAAATTAATACGAATATATTCGTATTCGTATTTAATTTGTAAATACGTATTCGTATTATACGATACGTATAATTCTTGTTTCGTCCTGTAAATATAAGTACGAATATATCGTATTCGACCTGTAAATGTATTACGAATATATTCGTATTCGTCCTATAAATGTAAGTACGAATATATTCGTATTCGACCTGTACATGTAATACGAATATTCGTATTCGTCCTATAATGTAAGTACGAATATATCTGTATTCTCCTGCCAAAGTATATACGAATATTTTATTTCCTGCAAATGTAAATCCGAATCTATTCGTATTCGTCCTATAAATTTAATACGAATATATTCGTATTCGTTAATTTGTAAATACGTAATATACGATGTATACCTGTCGTGTAAATAGAATATATTATTCGACCTGTAATAAATATTCGTACGTCCTGTAAATGTAATACGAATATATTCGTATTCGACCTGTAATGTAATACGAATATATTCGTATTCGACCTGTAAATGTAATACGATATATTCGTATTCGACCTGTAAATGTAATACGAATATATTCGTATTCGTCCTATAAATGTAATACGAATATTCGTATTCGACCTGTAAATGTAATACGAATACATTCGTATTCGACCTGTAAATGTAATACGAATACATTCGTATTCGACCTGTAAATGTAATACGAATATTCGTATTCGTCCTGTAAATGTAATACGAATACATTCGTATTCGACCTGTAAATGTAATACGAATATATTCGTATTCGACCTGTAAATGTAATACGAATATATTCGTATTCGACCTGTAAATGTAATACGAATATATTCGTATTCGACCTGTAAATGTAATACGAATACATTCGTATTCGACCTGTAAATGTAATACGAATACATTCGTATTCGACCTGTAATGTAATACGAATATATTCGTATTCGACCTTAATGTAATACGAATATATTCGTATTCGACCTGTAAATGTAATACGAATATTCGTATTCGACCTGTAATGTAATACGAAATATTCGTATTCGACCTGTAAATGTAATACGAATATATTCGTATTCGACCTGTAAATGTAATACGAATACATTCGTATTCGACCTGTAAATGTAATACGAATACATTCGTATTCGACCTGTAAATGTAATACGAATATATTCGTATTCGTCTTAAATGTAAGTACGAATATTCGTATTCGACCTGTAATGTAATACGAATACATTCGTATTCGACCTGTAATGTAATACGAATACATTCGTATTCGACCTGTAAATGTAATACGAATACATTCGTATTCGACCTGTAAATGTAATACGAATATATTCGTATTCGACCTGTAATGTAAACGAATATTCGTATTCGACCTGTAAATGTAATACGAATATATTCGTATTCGACCTGTAATGTAATAAAAACATATGTTTCCCTTATAAAATAACGAAGTTAGCACCTCTCTGCGCCCCCTGAACACCAAACCCAAAATGTACCAAATGGGGTCGATTCCAAAATAAAGGAGGTTTACATTTAACTTTTTTTTTCTATGACTAAATTCTTGGGGTCAATATGACTTTAGTTTTTTATCAATTTTGGGTTTATCTGTCGAATTTGTGTGTAGCGCAACATCCTTTCATTTTGAGGATGTAAAAAAAAAAAAAATTCCGATATCCTCTTGTTGAAGCAATGAATCAAACGTAGGGTAATATTTTACAAACTGCCAAAAAAGGTGTGACACCAATTTACAATTCACCCAGTGGTAAGCCCTTCTACAATCAGCGAGAAACGGATGGGTTGCCTAAAGAGTTGGGATCGGAGTGGGCGAGGGGCGGTGAGGGTGAAGCCGTAGAGGAAAAAAAGAGCTCGACGTGAAAGTTTAAACCTCTATAAATAATGCTCTTCATTGTTGAATCGATTGCGATAAAACAGAAAACTTTTAAGTTTATTAAGTGACAGAAAAAAAATATCAGTCTCCAGTTGACCCCGACGGGATCTTTCTCAAAAAGCTAGGAGGAGAAGTATAGGAGGGGGAAGTATTAGGTGTACAAAATGAAACTCAACCCCAAGGTAAATTTGAATTTTGTAGATTTTAGCCGAGTTTCATTTACACCTAGTAGTTCATTTTTTTCAAAATTTTGAACATTTTAGGCGTTAAAGTCCATCAAAAGTTGACCTTCTCCGTGTAAGAAGGTTATTGAAGTATAACCATTAAGAAGGTTAATTTTTAAAGGCTTGTAAATCGTAAACCGTTACAGATATTGAAAAAATGCACTAAATAAAATCTGTTGGAAATTTAATTCTCTTTAATTTTTATTCTATTCATTTTCTCTGGACGCACTGTTTTCAAGATAAATTTATTTTTAAAAAATTATTTTCCGAAAATGCTGCATCCTAGAAAAAATAATTAAGTACAAATAGATAATTAAATTTCCTACAATTTTTATTTATTAGGTGTACAAAATGAAACTCAGCCACAGGGTAAATTTGAATTTTGTAGATTTTAGCCGTGTTTCATTTTGTACACCTAATATAAAGGCTTTTTTTTAGTCAATAAATTTTAGAAGGCATATACTTAAGAATTTTTAAGAAACACATTTCTTTTACCCATTTTTATTATCGCGCAGTTCAATTCTATTGCATACCATTATCTACTTTATTGGTAGCTTGAATGAAAATTGATAATAAGGTTGTAAACACATTTTCGATATTGAAGTAGGGCATTAGTTGAATTAGGTAATTTCGCCAGGGTTCCTTTTTAGAATTACAAATATTTGGGCCAATCGTATATGGATGAAAAATCGCTTTAACATAAATTAGTATGTACATATAATTTTCATTCAGGATCAAGAGGGTCCTTTGAAAAAGTTATGATTGAATTTGACTATAGAAATGTTTTTGTCGTTTTTGTTTTTCTCTTGAATTCTATAACAATTTTCATTTATATGACGAAAGTGCCCACATTAATGTATACCATTATGAGGGGCTTTAATGGATCTGAGAAACTTGTCCTTCAGAGACGACGTAAACGTCGCCTTAAGTGTAGGGTAAGTGAAAAGACAGGAAATAATGAGAAGTGATTCGGGTGTAAAGAACGAAAGGGGTTGGGGGGGGGGGGGTTAGTTAGCATGTGGGAGATAGCGTGTAGCAACGTGATAACCAACCGGGGGGCCGATATAACACCTAAAATACACCCACAATCAGCGAGAACGCAGAAACCCCTCGCACAACTGCCTCCCCACACGCTTTCACTTCCTCTTAATAATTAGCACAATTTTAGTCTTGAAATTAAACAAAATTTAATCGATAATGATAAGGCACTAATCGCTATTTAAGCCAGGACCTTCCATGAGGAAAGTTTTTTTGACCAATTACACTATCGAAGGCTATTTGCTTAAGAAAGTTCATAATTTTTGGAGAAAAAAAAAAGTTCTCTGACATTTGAAGCTGAATTTAATTCGATATATTACCTCGTCATTCTAGTAATATTATATTTGTAAAGTATCCCTCTTAATATAGTTCGAAATAATGCCGTTAGAGTGAACCGTAAACCGCCTTTTGAAAACGCGTTTAACTGATAGGTTAATAGTAAGATAACCTAATAATTTGTAACTCTTTTCTTTAAAACGCGATTTTTTCATCTAAACAATTAGTAATACAAAACATTACAAAAATTATAAAATAATTACCTAGACAAATTATTAGGTGTACAAAATGAAACTCAGCCACAGGGTAAATTTGAATTTTGTAGATTATAGCCGAGTTTCATTTTGTACACCTAGTAGTTCATTTTTTCAAAATTTTAAACATTTTAGGCGTTAAAGTCCATCAAAAGTTGACCTTCTACGTGTAAGAAGGTTATTGAAGTATAACCATTAAGAATGTTAATTTTTAAAGGCTTGTAAATCGTAACCGTTACAGATATCGAAAAAATGCACTAAATAAAATCTGTTGGAAATTTAATTCTCTTTAATTTTTATTCTATTCATTTTTTCTCTAGGACGCACTGTTTTCAAGATAAATTTATTTAAAAAAAAATTATTTTCCGAAAATGGTGCATCCTAGAAAAAATATTTAAGTACAAATTTATAGAAAATTAAATTTCCTACAATTTTTATTTATTAGGTGTACAAAATGAAACTCAGCCACAGGGTAAATTTGAATTTTGTAGATTTTAGCCGAGTTTTTTTTGTACACCTAATAAATTACACCTTATTTCTATTTTTGTCTTGAATCATTAAGTCGGTTGTTTAACTCCAGGTTATCAGTTTATCATTATCAGTCACCCACATTTTCACAGGGCGGGTTAGGGTTCACTCCGCCCTAACGGCATTATATCAAACTATTATAAGAGGGACACTCTTACATATTAAGGATTTATCTTGTAAAAATTGAAGGTAGTTTTAATTGTGGTAGGCAAATTTAGGCTACTACTAAGTTGTCAGTAGTAAGACGAAGGCGAAGGTATTTCATCCGAAGGGCCAGAGTTAAGCAAATGGAAGTTGTGTGGCTTAATGCTTAGCAAGCAAGGATCCCCCGAGGCAGGTAACCGGAACCTCGCTTAATTTCATGCTTCGCGGACACTTTTATCGTGGCCATAAAAACAGCTGCTTTCCCGCTTTTCAACTCGAGTATATAAATTTCCTACGTATAATTGCCACCGAGATTCCCTCCTCTATTTTTTTTAAATCCAAAATCCCGACGCAGGTATGTACGAGAATTTTTTCATTATTCTGAACGAAATGCCGTTTGTCCTTCGATTTAATTAAGTGGGGGAAACGAAATACGTTTTTTAAAAAATCACGCAATTCTTTAACTAATTTACATACCCCGTGTTTTTCTGTCTTTTTTTCCCCCCTTTTAAAATCCCCCTCAAATGCAGAAAGAGCACATTTGGATCATGCGAATTCTTTGACGTGGTGAGTGCTAAATGCCACAAAATGCTAATTTATTTTAAAAAATTCGTTTTTTTACCATGTAAACTAAATTTTGACGTCTAAAATACTTCATTATGATTGATACGACTTATTTAAATTTAAAAGAATATTTTACTGGTTAAAAACATCATTTAAACCTCCACTTTGTGGGAAAAAAAATTTATAAGACTGTTTTAATATTCCGTGCGGCCTTCATTAGACGTGCCAAATTCGCGAAATGCCAAATTTGAAAAAATGCCAAAATTGCTCCTTTTTTTTTTCTAAAAAAAAAATTTTGGCACAACGATGTTGGAGTCCATAACTAGAGATACAGAAGGTGTAGACGCTTCAATTTTTGATAGTTGGAATTAATGAAATTTAAAAAAAATTGGTATCTTAGGTCAATTTTAACGAATTTTAGACCCAAAAAAAACGCATTTGGCATCTTTTTAAGTTGTCAAATAGTAATTAACTTGAAATTTTGCGTGGATTATGAATCTGAAATAAAAAATATGGGTTCTTATTTTAAATAACGAAGTGGTGTCGCTCTGGGACACCCTGTACACCAAAATCAAAAGTATTAGGTGTACAAAATGAAACTCGGCCACAGGGTAAATTTGAATTTTGTAGATTTTAGCCGAGTTTCATTTTGTACACCTAGTTCATTTTTTCAAAATTTTGAACATTTTAGGCGTTAAAGTCCATCAAAAGTTGACCTTCTCCATGTAAGAAGGTTATTGAAGTATAACCATTAAGAAGGTTAATTTTTAAAGGCTTGTAAATCGTAAACCGTTACAGATATTGAAAAAATGCACTAAATAAAATCTGTTGGAAATTTATTCTCTTTAATTTTTATTCTATTCATTTTTTCTCTGGACGCACTGTTTTCAAGATAAATTTATTTTAAAAAAATTATTTTCCGAAAATGGTGGAATCCTAGAAAAAAATAATTCAGTACAAATTTATAGAGAATTAAATTTCCTACAAGTTTTATTTATTAGGTGTACAAAATGAAACTCAGCCACAGGGTATATTTGAATTTTGTAGATTTTAGCCGAGTTTCATTTTGTACACCTAATATTAAACATTACCTAGTTATTACAAAAATTATATTTCACCCCACTTTTAATTCTTCTACTTTTAATAATTAATACTGTTTATTTTCAGTTTTTTGTTTACGCCCACAGCGTGGTATTTAACTGTGTTTCCATGGTAAAAAATTTGTAATTTAATTAGTTTACAAAATATAAATATTTATGTATTAAATTTTAGATCTGAATTGAAGTTCTGAAAAAGACGAAAAAGAAAAAATAAAGTGTTCCGGAAAAAATGCTACGGCCGCCGACACCACTGACAAAGATCAATATTGATTCCGGGGTCTGAAAGACCCTTCCCCAAAGCCCGAAGGGTATCACAATAACTTCTTTAAGGCAGCTAAAATTGTTTATCAGCCAAAAAAACAGTGTTTAACTTTAAATCTACTTTTTCATGTACTCACTTCCATTTTCCATTTCTAATATTTATAGAGGATTAAACTCTAAAGGAATAGTAATGCATCATTTTTTTTTTCTCGTTAGAAATCATTAAAACTGGTTGAAAAATAGTGCGAGGCGAAAGTTAGAGGACATAAAGGGGTTGATAAATATTGAGTAGCCGGGAAATGTGCTGGGTATAATGTGAAAGTATACAGGGTCTCGAGAGATGGCCCTCAAGAGATACTACTTTTCAGGCGGTCGGGGTCACAAAGCGTCAACTATGAGAATAAAAAAAGAGGACGAGATTTGCTATCTACTCGCCAGATAGCTCGCTTGATAAGCCACACCTTCAATTTCATGGAGAAATGAACAAACATTTTTTTTATTCAGCTTCGTCCGAGCGATAAGCCGACTTGACACCCACTTCCACAAACTCACCTCCGACCGAGACAAGTCAACTTTATGATAACGACCCACCGACATCCGCACACCTCAAAGCAACCCTTCAAAACTTCTTCACATTTATTTTTCACCCAACCTTCACTACGTTAAAAAATATTGTTAAAATCCCCCATAAAAAAGGTAGGAATCCCCACCTTGGTGAAACATTAGCTTTGTTCCAACAGCAGTATGAAACTGGTCCGAAACTATTAGAGCATGCGCAGATGGATTTGTACGTCAACTTTGACGTCGTTCAAACCGTCCATCCGTCAAGTCATCATCTTGACGAGCAAATCCTTCTGCGCATGCTCCAATATTTCAAACTGCGTTTGTAACAAAGCTAAAATGAAGAAAAAGAGAATCAGTCAGAAAAACAAGCATTTCGCGACGCCGCCAAGGGGAGCTTGAAACGGGAGCAAGGGCGCTTCATCTCTCCTCAAATTTTCTTTTGTCATGCTAAACCACAAGACTTAGCGGTCTTGTTGGTTTAGTATCTCAAGCGCCTTTTTCAAAGACCCTGATTTTGTTTGTTATAGGTAGGCCTTTTTTCTGGAACAAAATTTTTCATCGAATTAATAAAAATTAAATTAAAAATAGACTCACGCTAACCCCCAGCCACTTTGCCATTGCCCAAATTTTGCTTACCCCCCCCCCCCAGTAACTTCCCAGCCAATTAAAACCCATTAAAAAACCATCAAACTCATGACCACTTGTTAAACTGAAAAATAAAACGATTTAATTTAATTTTGGGCTTTTTTTGGCGTTTTTTGATGTTTTGTAAATTTTCATTTGACTCTTAAAAAAGAGGACTTCGTCGATTGTCACTCAGTCTACGACTTAACACGTAGTTAACGAGCAAATTAATGATGTATAATGTCAAAGGCTTTATACAGATCCAGATAAATGACACCTGAGCCTTAATCCATTGTCAATTGAATTAACAATGGCGTTGGACGTCCAAGTACTTTTGTTTTCTCAAAGCCTTACGAAATCCACTCCTTTTAGTATTAATGAATTGTGTTGAATTCTCTTTTTCCTTGACATTTTAATTGTTTAAAAAAAATCATTATCTTTATTACTTATTTTTTGGGAAGATTTCTCTCATTCGAAATCTACCGTAACTTTCATAATTTCCCTCTAAAATTTAAAAACTACAGTGAAACTTCCCTTTACGGACACCTCTTAAAAGCGGACATCTCCCTTCAACGGACAAATTCTGATTACCCGGCGTTAAAACATAGGAAAAGGTATCCTAAATATTTCTATAAAGCGGACACTCTCAATAACGGACGCGGACAGCCTGAAAAATTCAATTTTACCCCTAAAAGTCTCCTATAAGCGGACAGGACGGTTTTTCAAGGATAAAGTTTATTGACATTCTGTTGTTCTAGAGATGTTTTGTTTACATTTTGCATCTTACTTATGATCTTTGACCTTAGTTAATCCCTTTTTGTCCCTCGCCATGTCTTTTATTTATAAAATTCAGTTTTACTCCTGACTTCACTTCAAAATTACCGACTTTTTAAAAGTTTAATTTTTATTTTTAATATATGTACATATGTAATATCGTATATGTATGTAATAATATATACGTATTATGTTTTCCTAATCAGATATTAAACTTTATTTTCATTTTTTTTTTTTTTAATTTTTTTTCCTATTTTCCGATAAGCGGACACCTCTATATAGCGGACAAATTTCCGGTCCCCAGGAGTGTCCGTTATTGGGAAGTTTCACTGTATATGAATAGATACGTATTATGTTTCGACCTACTTTTGCTTTGTTTTAAGACAAAAGAGGTAAAGATCATAGTAGGGATGACTTTGACTTTCATATAAGCTCGTTTTGCAAAAAAAGTTGAAAATAATTCAACAATATTGCAAGGAAAAATAATTTACATTCTTTTTATTGCGTATGTATTCCGCAAGGGGGGTGATCAAATAATTATCCAATAATGGAGAAAAAATGACTGTGATAACGGTTATCTAACGACGCGTTTCGGCTTAAAAAGCCTTTTCAGGTGCGCTATTTCCCTCTATCACAATCATTTCTATTAGGTGTACAAAATGAAACTCGGCTAAAATCTACAAAATTCAAATTTACCCTGTGGCTGAGTTTCATTTGTACACCTAATAAATAAAAATTGTAGGAAAAATTCTCTATAAATTTGTACTTAATTATTTTTTTCTAGGATGCACCATTTTCGGAAAATAATTTTTTTTTAAATAAATTTATCTTGATAACAGTGCGTTCTAGAGAAAAAATGAATAGAATAAAAATTAAAGAGAATTAAATTTCCAACAGATTTTATTTAGTGCATTTTTTCAATATTTGTAACGGTTTACGATTTACAAGCCTTTAAAATTAACCTTCTTAACGGTTATACTTCAATAACCTTCTTACACGTAGGTCACTTTTGATGGACTTTAACGCCTAAAATGTTCAAAATTTTGAAAAAATGAACTACTAGGTGTACAAAATGAAACTCGGCTAAAATCTACAAAATTCAAATTTACCCTGTGGCTGAGTTTCATTTTGTACACCTAATATCTTTTCACTCTGCCCTATCTCCCGTTATCACTGTCATTTCTTCCTCCATTATTGGTTAATTATTTGATAGAAAAATAATTTATTTGAAAATCTTTTAAAAACAAATTTTATTCTTCAAAACATGGAAGAGCCATTAAAATATAAGTTTTTTTTTATTTAGAGACATTTTTAAAGATGATTTTATGTATTTTTTGTTTTTTTATACTATGTAATTTAGAACTTACTTTTATCTAAAGCAAAAGAGGTGACAAACTTTCTGTAAGATAATTCAAAAACGAAATTCATTTTAACACAAAAAATAAGCAATAAGTTCATACAGATTTATAAATATGCAGGTTGGTAAATATTTAAATAAAATATTTAAATGGCCGGAAAGTCGAATTCAAAATCAAAGAACCTAACTCCTTTCAAGATGAAGTGAGAGGGGAAAAGGTCTGAACTTTACGAGAATATTTTATTATTCTATTGGATCTTTACATATTTTTACATTTTAATTACGTTATACCTAATGTTTTTAAATTCGTTAGACTTCATCATTTTTATATTCCTCAAAGAGAAGTTATTGTGACACCCTTTACGGTCTTCGGAAAAGGGTCTTTGAGAAACCCTAGAAAAAAAATGATTAGTAATTCTTCCCTAAAGTTGCAAATTTTCGCTTGTATCTCCAAAAAGGTACGTCGTAGCAAAAAAATATATAGTTAACAAAGAAAGCTGACTAAATTTCCTATAAATTTGATTCAATAAAAGTTTTTGTAGGACAACGGTGTCTGAGTTACACGGCAGCAAAAAACAGTGCAAAAAAATTTGATTTTGGGGCGATAGAGCGTGACTTTTCGCTGTTTTTCGCCTTTATCTTCAAATGGTAGTTCGTAGCCAAAAATTATATAAGTTAAAAAAGAAAGCTGACTAAATTCCTATAAATTTGATTCAATAAAAGTTTTTGAAGCACCAACGGAGCCTGAGCTACACGGCGGCAAAAAAACAGTGCAAAAAAATTTGATTTTGGGGCGATAGAGCGTGACTTTTCGCTGTTTTTCGCCTTTATCTTCAAAATGGTAGTTCGTAGCCAAAAATTATATAAGTTAAAAAAGAAAGCTGACTAAATTTCCTATAAATTTGATTCAATAAAAGTTTTTGAATGACCAACGGTGCCTGAGCTACACGGCGGCAAAAAAACAGTGCAAAAAAAAATTTGATTTTGGGGCGATGGAGCGTGACTTTTCGCTTTTTTTCGCCTTTATCTTCAAAATGGTAGTTCGTAGCCAAAATTATATAAGTTAAAAAAGAAAGCTGACTAAATTTCCTATAAATTTGATTCAATAAAAGTTTTTGTAGGACCAACGGTGTCTGAGCAACACGGCAGCAAAAAAACAGTGCAAAAAAATTTGATTTTGGGGCGATAGAGCGTGACTTTTCGCTTTTTTTCGCCTTTATCTTCAAAATGGTAGTTCGTAGCCAAAACTTATATAAGTTAAAAAAGAAAGCTGACTAAATTTCCTATAAATTTGGTCCAATAAAATGTATGTACGACTAACGGTGCCTGAGCTACAAGGCGGCGAAAAACAGTGCCAAAAAAATTTTGAAAAATTTGACCTTGGGGCGATGGAGCGTAATTTTTCTCGCCTGTATCTCCAAAACGGTGCTTCGTAGCCAAAAAAATGTATTATATAGAAATGAAAGGTGATTAAATTTCCAACAAATTAGACGAAATTGCTTCATTGCTGGATCCTCCGTTTACGAGCTTCAATCCGCAAAAAAGGCGATGAAAAAAAGCGTCCTTAGGGCAGGCTCCTTAATTTTTGTACTGATCTTTCTTTTTGCATTAGAATAAAATGTTGAATTATTATGTAGTTTAGTCTGTAGAATTTACGAACTATAATGAATAATAAAATTCACAAATCAGATCCTAAGCAAACAAGAGATAGGGAAAAAAAAAGAGGCTATTAAGGAACATTAGCAGGTGGGAGGGAGGGGGCTCGCACTCTCGACGTAACGAACTCACCCTCCGCCACATGCGGGAGCTGTCACAGCTGCACCATAATTAAATGCTTCTTGATGACCATTCCGCCCCCAACGGCTAAAAGCTTATTTATAATCCTTTATAAAGTCTAATTAAAATTTTCATGGCTCTTTATCCTATAACAACGTATGAAAGGTTTTTATATTTTATACTCCCATCTCCTTTTTTTTTTCATCTATCAAAATACATAAGTAGGACTAAAAACTATGGCATTAAACCCCACAAAGCAAAACCCGAATGAAATTTACCATGTACGAATTTTCAACTATAATAAATAAAAATTATAGGAAATTTAATTCTCTATAAATTTGTACTTAATTATTTTTTTCTAGGATGCACCATTTTTGGAAAATAATTTTTTTTTAAATAAATTTATCTTGAAAACAGTGCGTCCAAGAGAAAAAATGAATAGAATAAAATTAAAGAGAATTAAATTTCCAACAGATTTTATTTAGTGCATTTTTTCAATATCTGTAACGGTTTACGATTTACAAGCCTTTAAAAATTAACCTTCTTAAAGGTTACACTTCAATAACCTTCTTATACGGAGAAGGTCAACTTTTGATGGACTTTAACGCCTACAATGTTTAAAATGTTGAAAAAATGAAACTAGGTGTACAAAATGAAACTCGGCTAAAATGTACAAAATTCAAATTTACCCTGTGGCTGAGTTTCATTTTGTACACCTAATAATTTAAGATATTTTCTCAATACTTAGTAAATAGTTAAATTTTTCATAAGTACATACTTTTTTGAAGCTTGCCCGATCTACCGGATTTTTTTAGACTACATTTCGAGTTGATTTTACTATGACCTCTTTTGACTACTTTAAAAAAGTGCCAAATTTAGCGTTTTTTGGTCTAAAATCCACGTTTAAACATTTTTTAAAGTTGTGCAAAGTCGTCATATGAATAGACAAATCAGCATAAATTACGAATCTGAAATAACGAATAGGGGTTCTCGTTTAAAATAACTGAGTTGGTGTCACCTTGCGACACCCTGTACATCAAAATCAAAATTCGTTAATTTCAATCAATCTTCATCAAAAAACAAGGAGGTTTTACATTTAACTTTTTTTTCTAGGACTAAATGATTTGCCGTAAAATTGCTGGTCCACTTTAGTTGGGACACCCTGTATACCGGATTTTTTAAACAAAAGGCCGACTTTTATTGACCCTCAACCCCAAAATTGGGTCTGACAAAAGTACTTTTAGGGCTTTAAAAAATGATGGTAATATACGAATATATAATATTTTTCAGAAGTTATACTTTTTAACAAATTAAATTTTTTCAATCAATCTGCTTTTTAAGTCAACTTTATCGTCCAAAATGGTCAATGCAGATGAAATTTTTAGTTTCATTTCATTTGTCAAAGGTTGATTGTGATGAATTGCGATCCAATCTTCGTTCTCTTCGACTTGAAAACCAATATGCTTGATTATTTTAGCGCCGACTGAATAATCAATTTTATCATCTGGATTATTTCTTCCGCTACCAAGCTGCTTGGAAACCTCAGCGATTTTCACGCCGTCTATTTCACTTACCCAACCTAAAAGAAAGATGTACAATGCTTTAAAAATAGCAATGTTTACCTTTTTTGCTTGTCTGAAAGCGAGTGATATTTTTAGACTGAGGCAGTACATTTTTGTGATCGCCATAGCAGAGTTCATCGGCAACTTTTCGTCGACACCTTGATTTATTATCATTTGTGAAATATCTTAAGAGCTTCGCCATTCTTAATAACGGATAAAATCATTTCTTTTCCTTCTTCAAAAGTTTCGCTTTTCCACACAATTTTATCAATTCTCCTCCTATAATTCTCAAATAAAGTCAATTCTCAAATATAATTCTCAAATAATTATTAGGTGTACAAAATGAAACGAAGCCGCAGGGTAAATTTGAATTTTGTAGATTTTAGCCGAGTTTCATTTTGTACACCTAGTAGTTCATTTTTTCAAAATTTTGAACAATTTAGGCGTTAAAGTCCATCAAAGTGACCTTCTCCGTGTAAGAAGGTTATTGAAGGATAACTATTAAGAAGGTTAATTTTTAAAGGCTTGTAAATCGTAAACCGTTACAGATATGAAAAAATGCACTAAATAAAATCTGTTGGAAATTGAATTCTCTTTAATTTTTATTCTATTCATATTTTCTCTAGGACGCACTGTTTTCAAGATAAATTTATTTAAAAAAAAAAAATTATTTTCCGAAAATGGTGCATCCTAGAAAAAAATAATTAAGTACAAATTTATAGAGAATTAAATTTCCTGCAATTTTTATTTATTAGGTGTACAAAATGAAACTCAGCCACAGGGTAAATTTGAATTTTGTAGATTTTAGCCGAGTTTCATTTTGTACACCTAATATATTTATTTTACCTAAAAGTGCCACTATATCAAGTAAGTCTTCACTGAAGTTTTTCCCTTTCAAAAGTTCAACGCTTTCGGCAATTTCTAAGCTGTTGCCGACACAAAATCCGATTGGGTTCTTCATTTCTGTTATGAGTGCTGTAAACTTCAATCCGAGCATTTCTGCAACATTTTTCTTCTCTTCTGTTTTTTTGAAACACCATAAAAACGACTCACCATATTTGCGGCAGTTTTTCTGGCCTCTTCGGTCGTTTTAAAGCACATTCGAGGCCCAACTTTCATATCCATGATCAAATGATTGGTTCCTTCTGCCAGCTTTTTGGAAAGGATGGATGCTGAAATACTTTTATTAAAGGATGAAAAGATAAGCAAATTTACCAATTATTAGGCCTTCACAGTCTACTGTTTCAGTAGCATTTCGGATTTCATAGGTCACTTTGTCTCCAGGGCAATATCATTGGTTGAAGCCACTATGAAACATCCACATTCTTTCATTATGTTTTTTAGTTCATCTGCGTTGAAGGAGACCCGACAACCTGGAATGCTTTCCATTTTATCAAGAGTTCCTCCTGTCAGGCCAAGTCCTGTTCCAGACAACTAAAGACAATTAGCGATTGAAAAAAAAACTGGGTAAAATACCATTGGCACTTTGAGTCCCAATGCAGCCAAAGCTGGAGCTAAAGGAATCGATATTTTGTCACCTATTCCACCAGTGCTGTGCTTATCTACTACAAGTCCTTCCCATTTCAACACAAGACCTGAAGAAAAAGAATGAGCGATGGCCTAATTCATGGATTAGGTACCTGACTGTGTCATCGATTTTGTCAAGGCAGTAGTCTCCTTGGGAGAAAGCGTTCGGATGTACATTGCCATAATCATTGCAGCTGAAGAATAGAAAAAAAATTATTTCATCTTTGAAAAGGATGCCACAAATCTAAATATTAGAAGAAAAAATAACAAATAGGTTATGTCAGCCATCTTAGATTTTTGTCAACACGAATGACCCTCTTCAATAGCTTCAGGTTAGTATATTAGGTGTACAAAATGAAACTCAGCCACAGGGTTTTGAATTTTGTAGATTTTAGCCGAGTTTCAGTACACCTAGTTGTCGTTTTTTCAAAATTTTAAACATTTTAGGCGTTAAAGTCCATCAAAAGTTGACCTTCTCCGTATAAGAAGGTTATTGAAGTATAACCTTTAAGAAGGTTAATTTTTAAAGGCTTGTAAATCGTAAACCGTTACAAATATTGAAAAATGCACTAAATAAAATCAGTTGGAAATTTAATTCTCTTTAATTTTTATTCTATTCATTTTTTCTTTAGGACGCACTGTTGTCAAGATAAAATTTTAAAAAAAATTATTTTCCGAAAATGGTGCATCCTAGAAAAGTACTAGTCTGGAGCTGGCCCCGACGGGAACTTCCTTAAAGAGAAGTAACAATATAGGAGGGGAAGTATATGGGAGGGGAAGTATAACGGAGTGGGAAGTATGTGGGAGTGGGAAGTATGTGGGAGGGGAAGTATGTGGGAGGGGAAGTATAACGGAGGGGGAAGTATAACGGAGTAGGAAGTATATGGGAGGGGAAGTATAACGAACGGGGAAGTATAACGAACGGGGAAGTACTAAGTTTTTTTCTAAAAAAAAAAATTTTGTTTCGGAAAATTTCCGGTTTTTTCTTTCTTTTCTTTTTTTTTTTTTTTTTTTTGTTTGAAAAATTTTTAAGTTCTTTTTCGAAAAATTTCTAAGTGTCAAGGTAGAAATAATGGGCTCTTTGGCCTAGGGATGTGCCTCTCGTAAAGGGTAGAAGTACGAAATTTCTCCCTACTAATAAAAATAGTAATTAAAAAGTGGCAATTTTTTTGCACCAAAAATTCTTAAAAAATATAAGGAGTAATTGGTGAAAATTTGGTGAAAATCGGATTAACGGTTCGGCCGCAGCGAATTTTTTAAAATTTCAAACAGACATATCTCCGCCATTTTTTCGAAATTCAAAAATCCCCTCGTTACATTCTTCTTCACCGGCTAAAGAAATTTTGGTGAAAATTTGGTGAAAATCGGATGAAAACTGTGGCCGTAAAGTGTTCCGGAAAAACGCTACGGACGGCCGGACGGCACCACAGACAAAGTTGAGATCGGTAAAGATCAATATTCGATTTGACCCTCCGGGGTCTGGAAGACCCTTCCCCAAAAACCCGAAGTCGAGGGTATCGCAATAACTTCTTTAAGGAAGTTAATTACAAAGAGGTTAATGTCAGCCATCTTAGATTTTTGTCAACACGAATGACCCTCATCTATAGCTTCAGGTTAGTAATATTAGGTGTACAAAATGAAACTCAGCCACAGGGTAAATTTGAATTTTGTAGATTTTAGCCGAGTTTCATTTTGTACACCTAGCAGTTCATTTTTTCAAAATTTTAAACATTTTAGGCGTTAAAGTCCATCAAAGTTGACCTTCTCCCTGTAAGAAGGTTATTGAAGTATAACCTTTAAGAAGGTTAATTTTTAAAGGCTTGTAAATCGTAAACCGTTACAGATATTGAAAAATGCACTAAATAAAATCTGTTGGAAATTTAATTCTCTTTAATTTTTATTCTATTCATTTTTTCTCTAGGACGCACTGTTGTCAAGATAAATTTATTTCAAATATAATAATTTTATTTCAAATATAATTCTCAAATATTATTAGGTGTACAAAATGAAACTCAGCCACAGGGTAAATTAGAATTTGTAGATTTTAGCCGAGTTTCATTTTGTACACCTATTTCATCTTTTGAAAAGGATGCCACAAATCTGAATATTAAAAAAAAATAACAAAGAGGTTAATGTCAGCCATCTTAGATTTTTGTCAACACGAAAGACCCTCTTCAATAGCTTTAGGTTAATACTTTGAGTATATAAAGTAACTAGATTTTATATACTGAAAATTAGTAATAAATTTTCTATTTTTCATATTGGACAACAGTGTTTATTTATCGATAAGATAAACTTGAATGATCTAAATCCCATTTCATAAATATGAAGTATCAAAATTATTATTATTTTCAAGAAAATTTTACCCAATTTAGGTATTTCTTGTTGTAACTTGTATAATTTTCCCAAGGGATAAAATCTGCTTGAATTTTTTGCATACCTATTTGTGCATCATGGATAGATTTGTTGGAAGCCACCTTTATGTAATGCTTGATCTCATCTTCAGATAATTCCTGGCCATCTCTCTTTTTGGCGAGACTTTTGTTGAATTCGCTCATTGTGCTAGAACGGACAAATAGCTACTGAATAGTTTTTCTTTTAAGATCGTATTGTATAGAGATAAATTAGGCGTCAGTGCGCACGGGCGAATTTGACCTTCGAGATGCATTTCCTGCTCCAACTCCCACTTTGGGATTAGGTGCATTTTATGGTAATTTTTGCAAAACGCCTATTCAATTGAATAACTGACACTCTCCGGCTTTTATGCAATCTAATATACAAAATTGAAATGAACAAATGTTTTGTTTTAAATAAAATTTGTTGTGATTTTGAGGTCTTTGAATTATTTTTGTCATGGCAAAAAATGTTTCTCAGGAGACTATTTCTGCAGAGTCAAGTATGTTTTATCTATTTTGTGGAACTTAATATTTTTTATAGGTTCTGAAAGTCTAAAGTCTCCTGGACATCAAGTTTTGAATAATAAAAATGTAGTAGGTGAAATAGAAATATCGTAAAATGGACTTTTGCAATGTTTTTAACTATGCGCGAGTGCGAATACAAATGTTACTACTAGAGGGACCGCAATTTTACGGAAAAGCGCATTTAAACCCACAAAGAAAAAGTTAAATGCAAAGCCCTCTACTTTTTAACGAAGAATTCATTGCAATTTACGAGTTTTGATTTTGGTGTACAGGAACATTGATATTTTAAATTATTAGTGTACAAAATGAAACTCAGCCACAGGGTAAATTTGAATTTTGTAGATTTTGCCGAGTTTCATTTTGTACACCTAGTAGTTCATTTTTTCAAAATTTTAAACATTTTAGGCGCTAAAGTCCATCAAAAGTTGACCTCTCCGTGTAAGAAGGTTATTGAAGTATAACCATTAGAAGGTTAATTTTTAAAGGCTTGTAAATCGTAAACCGTTACAGATATTGAAAAAATGCACTAAATAAAATCTGTTGGAATTTAATTCTCTTTAATTTTTATTCTATTCATTTTTTCTCTAGGATCACTGTTTCAAGATAAATTTATTTTTAAAAAAAATTATTTTCCGAAAATGGTGCATCCTAGAAAAAAATAATTAAGTACAAATTTATAGAGAATTAAATTTCCTAAAATTTTTTTATTAGGTGTACAAAATGAAACTCAGCCACAGGGTAAATTTGAATTTTGTAGATTTTAGCCGAGTTTCATTTTGAACACCTAATAGAACTTCTATTTTTTTTTTCAGATTCTTAATCTACGCAAAATTTCAAGTTGATTTGACTATTCATATAACCTCTTTGACTTTTCATATAACCTCTTAGCGGACTTTAGACCAAAAAAAACCTGAATTTGGCATTTTTTAAAGTTTTTCAAAGAGGTCATATGAATAGTCAAATCTACTTGAAATTTTACGTAGATTAAGAATCTGAAATAAAAAATAGGTGTTCTTAAAATTACAAAGTTTGTGTCACTCTGGGACACCCTGTATACCAAAATAAACCAAATGGAGTCGATTCCCCGTCCGAAAATAAGGGGTGGGTTACATTTAACTTTTTTTTTTTGTAGGACTAAATGCTTTGCCATAAAGTTGCTGGTCCACTCTAGTTGGAACACCCTGTATACTACTAGCAAACTTATGCAGAGTAAACGGGCTCTGGGATTATTACATTATTCTTTATTTATTTTTATATTTTATAATATTTTTTTATATCATGAAAGGTCATATATTGGATAAATTTCTTGGGGACCTGAAAGGAGTGATGATTGAACAAAAGTTTGAAGTCGTAGAAGGTATTTTATATAAAAAATACATTTTTATTTAATTTTTTTAGCTGTGACTAAATTTGAAACACAAAACAAATATAGCATAGATACCCTGAGAGGTCAAAATATTCTAACAGCATTTGAAGAATCTTCATGTATCCTTCGACACTGTTGTAGGTCAAAAAGGCCTTTTAAAATGAAAATTACGATTTTGATAAACAAGAAATTTTACGTATAAAGAGACCTTTAAAATGTCAAAATTGTTGCTGCTTCTGTTGCCTCCAGGTAATCATTTACTATTATTTTTGTTTTTTTTTTTATAGCGTGTTACTGTTTTTTCGCCGATGCACAACTTCATTGGTTCAGTCTATCAAAATTTTAATATTTGTCGAGCCTCATTTTCTATTTATGATGAAACGAACAATCGGGTTTTTTCCATCAAAGGTCCATTATGTCGCTTCAAAATGTGCGGACATGTCAAATATAGGGTTAGTAGATATCGGAGAATGGAAAGATTTTTTTTTTTTAGATATTTTCCGATGGTGTAAAAGTGGGAAAAATAACAAGATTATGGCGTGGCCTTTTAACAGAATATCTTCTGAGCAAAGTTTCTAATGCTGACATTTATGAAATAATGTTTCCAGAAGGAGCTAATTCTAAATTAAAAGCTCTTATAATCAGTTCTTGCTTCCTCATTGTGAGTATAAACAACTTATTGTAGGTTTTCATTTATTTTTTAAAAGGATTTCATGTACTTTGAAAAAAGAAGTAAAATTATTCGAGAAGATAAAATGTGAGAATAAAAGTAGTAGTTTGAAGACCTTCCAACGAAAACTTCCTTAAAAAGAAGTAACAATATAGGAGGGGGAAGTATATAGGAGGGGAAGTATATGGAGGGGGAAGTATACAGGGTGTCCGGAAACACATGGCAAGCGTCTGGGAGAGCGTTAAAAAGTGGTTTTACGAAAAAAAGTTAATGTAAACCCCCCTTAATTTAAATCAAAGAATTTGATGGTGTAGTTTAAAATCCGCCTGGATATACAGGTGTCCCAGACACAACCTAACTTCGTTATTTCAAACAAGAACCCCAATTTTTATTTCAGATTCGTAATCTACGCAAAATTTCAAGTAGATTTGAGTACTCATATGACGATTTTGGACAACTTTTAAAAAATGTCAAATTTAGCGTTTTTTGCGCTAAAATCCGTTAAAATTGACCTAGGAGACTCGTTTTTTTTTAATTCCACTTATTTTTTCCCGAAGAATCCAACTGTCTCAAATTTGAGCATCTTCGCATTCTGCATCACGAGATTTCGTCGCTAATGGCCTTTTTTCAAGTTAGAACCCAAATTTTTAGTTCAAAATGAAATTAGCACTTGTTGAAAGGAATTTTTTTTGGACCACAAATTTGAAAGAGCTAGCGTCTTTTGTGTTTATGCATCAAAAAAAATTCCGTCAACAAATCGCTAATTTCCATTTTGAAGTATGGAATTTGGAGTTAACTTTAAAAAGGCCATTAGCGACGAATTCGTGATGCAGAATGCGAAGATGCTCAAATTTGAGACAGTTGGATTCTTCGGGAAAAAATAAGTGGAATTAAAAAAAAAACGAGTCTCCTAGGTCAATTTTAACGGATTTTAGCGCAAAAAACGCTAAATTTTGACATTTTTTAAAAGTTGTCCAAAACGTCATATGAGTACTCAAATCTACTTGAAATTTTGCGTAGATTACGAATCTGAAATAAAAATAGGGGTTCTCATATCGAAATAACGAAGTTAGGTTGTGTCTGGGACACCCTGTATATCCAGGCGGATTTTAAACTACACCATCAAATTCTTTGATTTAAATTAAGGGGGGTTTACATTTAACTTTTTTTCGTAAAACCACTTTTTAACGCTCTCCCAGACTCTTGCCATGTGTTTCCGGACACCCTGTATAGGGGAAGTATATGGAGGGGACGTAAACGGAGGGGAAGTATATGGGAGGGGAAGTATAACAGAGGGGGAAGTATGGGAACGAAAGTATAGCAAGGGGGGAAGTATAAAGAAGGGAAAGAATAAGGGAGGGGAAGTTTTTTTTTCAAAAAATTTTTTAGGTTTTTTTTAATTTTCTAAGTTTTTTTTCCTAAATTTTCGGTTTTTTTTTTTTGAAAAATTTTTTAAGTTCCAAGTGTCAAAATAATGGGCTCTTTGGCCTAGATGTGCCTCTCGTAATGGGTAGAAGTACGAAATTTCTCCCTACTAAAAAAAAAATTATTAAAAAGTGGCAATTTTTTTGCACCAAAAATTTTTAAAAATATAAGGAGTAATTGATGAAAATTTGGTGAAAATCGGATTAACGGCCGCAGCGAATTTTTTAAAATTTCAAACAGACATATCTCCGCCATTTTTTCGAAATTCAAAAATCCCCCTCGTTACATTCTTCTTCACCGGCTAAAGAATTTGTGTGAAAATTTGGTGAAATCGATGAAAACTGTGACCGTAAAGTGTTCCGGAAAAAATGCTAGGACGGCCGGTCGGCACCACAGACAAAGTTGAGATCGGTACAGATCAATATTTGATTTGACCCTCCGGGGTCTGAAGACCCTTCCCCAAAAACCCGACGTGGAGGGTATCACAATAACTTTTTTAAGGAAGTTAAAACTTTCTTAATAACGCAAGTATAAAATTTATTTTACAATATTTTTAGCCTCCATACATTTAAATAAATAGGCTGAAAACCAAAAAAGGGCAAAACTGTATTCATAATTACGATATGCCCTACTCTGGCTAAAACTTAGCCGAAACAACACACTACATTGAATTCGTTTCATTTTCTTTCATCACAGTTATTTAAAAAACGTCCATTAAAAAAAGTTGAAACTATTTTAAAATTATGGAAATTGAATTACTTATCTAACAGTAAGAAAATGAAAAAAGACGTGGACTACGAAAAAGGGGCCTATCGTCAGAAACAGTTTTATTTTTTTGATCGAAATTTAGAGAAATATAACATATTAATCAAGAAAACCTCAGACTTTTAAATTGGAAAATTTGTAGGGAGAATAGTTCCAAAATGTGTTTAGGCACATGAATTTTTATCTTTGACAGCTAATTTCTCAAAAACCAACGATACTGGATAGGTCCCTTTTCATAATCGTAATCATATTATTTTTGATTATGATTACAGATTCGTCACGCCACATTTATAATTGGGTATGAAATATTAAAGAAAGTAAAAACATCAACATTTTTAGCATGAAGACAGCTTATTAAGTTGCCTATTTTTTAAAAACAAGAATTTACAAATAAACAAAACGATATTTACAAACAAGTTGTGATTTTATGAACTTGTTAAACTAGCCATTAAAAGTTCCATTTTATTCAGAAAATTTTTTCCTTCCATTTTATCCCAGCGAACTTCTTTAAATCCACCACCTAAGTTTTCCCATTTTCGCTCTTTGACGAGTTGACCGCTGAAGAAATCTTTTTTGGCGAGTGAGCGATCGCTACCTGGACTCCTCCTTGCGGCTCACATCGTACAGCAATAAGTCTAAAAATAATAATAATAAAATGTTTTTAAAATAAAAATTTTATACCTATCGCCCATTGGTGATGCCACAATGCAACTGCTGGCATTTCCCAGTGGCTCGACCGGTCCAATCCCAAGATGCGAACTATTCGCCAAATGCTGCCACCCCATACATTTTGCTAAAGACTGTACAGCAGATATTTGATGTTGATATATCTAAAATTAAACATATAATTTTTTTAAATTTAAACATTTCATTTTTTTACCTGACAATATATTAAATCACGTAGTTCTTGAGTTTCATACGACATATGGATAACACGTCCGTCCCGGCAGACGCATTTCAGCGATTTTTCGCCAACTTGGATAATAAGAGACGTTCTACAGACTGAATCGTAGCCGTTGGTGATTATGTTGATTTTTACGCATGATAACGTTGGAGAATTTAGAGCATTCCAATGGGTGACGATCAAAGGGTCTTTTACTTCCTTTATTATAGTATCGAGGACATATTCAGTTCTTATTCTTAAAAAGAAATGCTGCGACTGTTTTATTATTTGCTCCAGAAGCGTCTCACTAAAAAATAAATAAATAAAAAGTACATTTTAGGTCTCTCTGAAAGCTGTATTAATTTGGTGTCTCCATCTCGAAGACAAAGTAGGGCGTAGCCGGCTTTTTGTAACCGATTACATTTTGATTACTGTAATCAGACTTTTAAAAAAATCATGATTTTTTGAATAATCAACTATGGTAGTAATTGACTACAGAAAGTGATCACCTACATGATTACAAGCAGTGTTGGGCGTAATCGTAATTACGATTACGATTGTAATCGCAAGTTTCTTGATTACGATCAAATTGTAATTACAATCGGAATCGGAATTACGATTACATTACAATCGTATTCGTATTTTTTTCTGTGATTACAATTGTAATCGAATTTTTTTAACGATTACAACCGTAATCGTATTTTTTCTGTGATTACAATCGTAATTGTATTTTTATCTGCAATTACCATTATAATCGTATTTTTTTCTGCGATTACAATCGTAATCGCTGAAAAAATGCGATTATTGCAGAAAAAAATACGATTACGACTGTAATCACAGAAAAAAATACGATTACGACTGTAATCACAGAAAAAAATACGATTATAATGGTAAATGCAGAAAAAAATAGAATTACGATTGTAATCGCAAAAAAAAATGCGATTACAATCGTAATCGCGGAAAAAAATACGAATGCGATTACAATCGTAATCGTAATTGCGATTACGATTACGCCCAACACTGATTACAAGTAATTATGATTAATGTTGTATCGATTACAAAAAATAAAACAACCGATTGGCTAAGTCATCCGATTACTTCAAGATTCCAATTACTTTTTCTGGCTGAAAACGTTATCAGAGTGTAAAATACTCAATGATTACTTTTTCCGTGCTTAAAATTTTTACCTACTTTTATTTAAGTAATCATTTTTTTAATCATGGTGTGATTACTGATTACTAAAATACAAGTAATCATTAATGTAATTTTATTATCAATTAAAAGTGATCACACTATATAAGCGATTATGATTATTGATCATTAATAACATGGAAAGTAATCAATTACTTTTTGTAGCGCGGTTCAAAGTAATCGATTACTTTAATAATCAAGTATTAACTCATAAAAAAAATCGATCAATAATCAGTAATCTGTAATTGATTACTTTTTGCCCTACTTTGCTCCAAGGGAACAATTTTTTCTGACCTCTCAAAAGCAGTGTTGGGCGTAATCGTAATCGCAATTACGATTACGATTGTAATCGCAAGTTTCTTAATTACGATTAGATTACGATTATAATCTTAATTACGATTACGATTACGATTACAATCGTATTCGTATTTTTTTTTTGCGATTACGATTGTAATTGCATTTTTTAAACGATTATAACCGTAATCGTATTTTTTTTCTGTGATTACGGGCGTAAACGCTAACAAAAATACGATTACGTCCGTAATCGCTGAAAAAAAATGCGATTATCGCAGAAAAAATACGATTACAATGTTAATCGCAGAAAAAATACGATTATAATGGTAATCACAGGAAAAAAAATACAATTACAATCGTAATCGCAGAAAAAAATTCGAATGCGATTGTAATCGTAATCGGAATTAAGATTATAATTGTAATCATAATTAAGAAACTTGTGATTACAATTGTAATCGTAATTACGATTACCCCCAACACTGCTCAAAAGTTATAAAAATTAATTTTTATAAGTTACTTTTAAGTAGGGAAAAATTTTTAAAAATTCTCATAGATGCGTCTTTAGATGGTAAACAATTGACAAAATAAAAATGAGCTCTGTGGGACAAAGTTCTGGAGATATTGAGGTTTCCCTAAAAAATGATGAACACATTTTTCTTGAAAGCCTTTTGGTTTTTTGATCTGAAATTTGTTCCAGTTCTTATTCACATAAAGAGGCATCTTCTGGAATTTTTGGGCAAAATCAGACCCCCCCCCCCCCCCTTAAAAATAACTTTTCCAAAATCTTACCTGTTTGTCATTTCTAATAGGCTGTAGCGATCAGCAGCACTTGGTCCAGCGAGAGCTCTTCTTTTGCTCGGTCCCAACGGCGCCGAAGACGGATGAGGGAATGGAATATGTGTATTTTTATGATGAACTTCCCTTAATAATTGGTGTAAAGAATGTTCCAAAACGTGATCATGTTCACCTTTCAGCGACGGCTTTTTATCTTCAGAATTTGTGCCAGTCGTATGGCATATTCCGATGATAAGCTGAATACCAGGAAATGTGCTCGCCATTATTTGATTACCTACTACCATATGAGGTATAGGAGCGTGTAATTGAACGGCTTCTTTGGCTAATTGGTTAAATAGTTCTTTACAAAATAAGACGTTCTGAGCTGCTTCTAATTTTGTTGCCAATGAACATCGGGGTTGTTTAAAGATGGGCCGGAGCCCAATAGATTTATCACAGATGAGCACAAATCTTCCTGATCTAAAAAAAAAGTTGTATTCTGTTTACTTTGTGGGAGAAAATTACCTTTTCGGCAAACCACAGCGATGTAAGCGACTCCTTGAAGTTCGCTGGGGACAGTGACACGAAGGGCAGACGACGGTTTTGGATTCGCTCCAGGAGAAGGTGGAGGACTAAGTGTCTTATCGGACTCTTCTTCCGCTTTAGAAACCTCGAACATTCCAGTTTGAGCAAATTTTGAGCCTGCAGTTCTGTACGAGAGATCACCAATTATTGTATTCGAACTTTTTTCAACCGCCAGTTTTGTCTTAAGCGCAGAAGTTCTATATGGAAATCAGAAGCTGCACGATTTCTTGCAGTTTCTGTTTGTGAAGCTCGTAACCTCTCAGCTCCAGTTAATAAAACAGAAGCTGCTCCAGCCAAAGCTTTTTTTCTCGCGTAAACCTGAGTCATGGCTTTCGGCTCATGCAATTCTTGAGGAATAGGATCAAAGACCATATACCGCTTTTCTTTCCCGATGGCCAAAACGTCAGCAAGGACACAAACTTCAGTGTAGGCATTCCTAAACCAAAAGAAAAGTCAAATCTTCATTGAGAAAACCAATAAAACCTTAATTTGTTGCGGACAGAATCCCAGGGCCAAATAGAAGACTGAAAAGCAGCTTCTTTAGCAGCAGCATCATCTTCAGATTCGGCTTCTTCCTTTTTTAAATCTTCACAGCCGGCTTTGCTGAAATCGATTTTGGCCGCCAGCTTAGCCAAACTTTCTGACATCGTGAGAGGCCTAAAAAGTCATTATTTACGCTACTCAAATTAAAAAATCTTACGTCTGATAAATTTCTTGTCCATCATAAGATATTTCCTGGATTTGGTTCTCCACAGGAGCCTCTATTGATATATTCACTGAATTATAAGCCATTTTTTAAATTAAATTCTTCCGGTGTACACAAGGAAAAAAACTGTGCCCCAAGGATGCGAAAGCTTCCTTGGAACTTTTATCAACAAAATAAAGAAGCCTTTAAGAAAAGGTCGTACACTTAACTCAAAAGTCAACTGTTACTAATAAATAAATAATTTCAAAGGTAGCCATTATACTTGTTAAAAAACAACTCTACCAACATAAACAGTGTTGCACTGGTTGTTGTAGTAGATATATTCTTTGATGAAATCTAGGAGGCGCCACCTCCCGTGGAGGGGCAAGGACATGCAAAAAAGCTCAGTAATAACATTGTTTTACGCCAAAAAATAAATGTCAACTCACTTAAAGATTTTAGATTTGTTCCAACCGCAGTTTGAAACTCCTGCAGCATGCTCAGAAGAATTTGCACGTCAGATTTGACGGACAAACGAACGACTTCAAATTTGACGTCCAAATCCTTCTGCGCATGCTTCAGGAGGTTCAAACTGCGATTGGAACAAGCTATTATTAACCACGACCGGTTTCGGCTTCAATAAAGTATTAGGTGTACAAAATGAAACTCGGCTAAAATCTACAAAATTCAAATTTACCCTGTGGCTGAGTTTCATTTTGTACACCTAATAAATAAAAATTGTAGGAAATTTAATTTTCTATAAATTTGTACTTAATTTTTTTTCTAGGATGCACCATTTTCGGAAAATAATCTTTTTTTAAATAAATTTATCTTGAAAACAGTGCGTCCTAGAGAAAAAATGAATAGAATAAAAATTAAAGGGAATTGAATTTCCAACTGATTTTATTTAGTGCATTTTTTCAATATCTGTAACGGTTTACGCTTTACAAGCCTTTAAAAATTGACCTTCTTAATGGTTATACTTCAATAACCTTCTTATCTGGAGAAGGTAACTTTTGATGGACTTTAACGCCTAAAATGTTTAAAATTTTGAAAAAATGAACTACTAGGTGTACAAAATGAAACTCGGCTAAAATCTACAAATTCAAATTTACCCTGTGACTGAGTTTAATTTTGTACACCTAATATAAGGGAGGGGAAGTATAAAAATTTTTTTTTTAAATTTTCCGTTTTTTTTTTTTCGAAAATTTTCCAACTTTTTTTTTGAAAATTTTTCCGAGTTATCTTTTTTAAGTTTGTGCTTTTTTTTCCGAAAATTTTTTTAAGTTCTTTTTTTCAAATTTTCTAAGTACCTATTAAAATTGTTTTAGTCTACAACTTTGGATGAAAAGAGGCTGAATAGTCTGCATTTTTGGAACTAAAATTGGCTAACAGTAATAACTGTAATAAGTATTCACCTACAGAACTAAAATGAAAAGGCTAGGAAAGACTTAGCAAAAAAGACCAATCAGTTAAGAACTTAAAAATTTAAAAGTAGACTTAGGAGCTAAAAAAAAAAGGTTAAAAAGTCTGCAAAGAAACAAAAAATCACTTGACCATAAAATGATTTTGTGAGGACATAAAATATTAATTATTCAACATTTATTGAAACTTTAACGGAAGAAAATACATTAATAGGTATTACAATAAACTTGAATAAATACATATTAATTATTGGCGATAAAATTTTATACAATATAAAACATAAATAAACTTTAATAATATCATTTGAGATTTTTGGACATTAAAAAATAAGTTTTGACACAGAAATTAAATCAGAAGACTTGAGTGTTATGGAAAACTACAACGAAGGGAAAAAAAAAGAAAAGCAATAGTATTGTATAAAAATATGCACTAGACGCTTTAATAGGCTTAATAAACTTTAAAAATATAAAACATTTTGTAAAGCTTTAAATATTCCTTTGAATTGTCGAGAACAATTTTACAAAAACTCATGATTATTAATTAGAAACTTTCTTAAAATAGTAGAAGTGGTAACACTCTTATTTATTTTTTATTTATTTTGCAGCAAAAATGGCAACTTGTCAATATATATTTTTATTTATTATATAAAGCACATAATTAGACCCTTGTAATAATGAGGTGCGTGTTTTTTTTTCGTTTTGACTAGTATTTAAAACATACCACAACCATCTTCTTCTTGGTTGTTTTTCTTTTCAAAAAACATAAAATCCTAAAAACAAAAGAGATAAAACAAATGAATAATATGATGGGTGAGACTTACAATCAAGAAACAAGCGCCAAGCATGACAGCTTTCATTTTAACGTCAAGATCCATGGGAAATGTAATTCCAAAATAATCGGCGTCGGTGAAAGCCTCCCTTAGTAATCCACTCCATTGTTTTGAAATTTTTCCGACTACAGTACTTCCATCAAGAGCGAGGATCTATTATTAAAAAATAAAATAAAAGATATCATAAAATCAATAGCAAGAGTCCAATGAAAATAAATAAAACGTTGTTTCTAAATATCAAACAATTAACCAATAACAGAGGAAGAAATGACTGTGATAACGGGTATCTCACCTGACGAGGCTTATTAAGCCGAAACGCGTCGTGAGATACCCGTTATCACAGTCATTTCTTCCTCTGTTATTGGTTAATTGTTGATATTAACATCAATTTGCGTATAGCAATCAAAATTAAATATGTAAAGTAATGCCTTGGCAGCAGTTCTGTCATAAAAACCAATAAGGAGGTGGTGAGTGGCTCTATCTCTTAGAGAAGTGGCGGCGTTGAGGTTTTTGGGGGACGATTTGTCTCCACTTCCCGCAGTTTCCACTAATTCTCTCGTAGATAGGTCCACAGAGAAAAGATAGAAATGATTGTGATAGAGGGAATAGCTCACCTGACGAGGCTTATTAAGCCGAAACGCGTCGTGAGATACCCGTTATCACAGTCATTTCTTCCTCTGTTATTGGTTAATTGTTTGATATTAACATCAATTTGCGTATAGCAATCAAAATTAAAATATGTTGTTTCTAATTAAAATAAATAAATAAAAAATTTGAAGAATAAGGAAAGTTTGATACTCTGATATCCTAAGATGTGATGTGTCATGATTTATTCTTCCAATTTTTATTTAATAATAAAATTTATTTTTAACTTCACCGCTCACTTTTTATTGTGAAAAACAGCTTAAAAATCAGAAAAAAATTTATAATATGCTGTTCTACCACCTTGAAAAATTTGAAAAAATTATGAGAGGTACATTTCACGCAGTGTTGGGCGTAATCGTAATCAAGTTTCTTAATTACGATTACGATTACTATCGTATTCGTATTTTTTTCTGCAATTACGATGTAATCGTAATTTTTTTTTCTAATTGTATATTCGTAATTGTATTTTTTTTCTCGATTACAATCGTAATTGTATTTTTTTCTGCGATTACGGTCGTAATCGCATTTTTTTTTTCAGCAATTACGGGCGTAATCATATTTTAAGCGTTTACGGCTCGTATATGACATTTTTACTGAGAAACTTGCGATTACAATCGTACAATCGTAATCGCAATTACGATTAAGCCAAACACTGATTTCAGGTCTCTCTAAAAGCTGTATTAGTTTGGTGTCGCCACCATGAAAGGAAACATTTTTTCTGACCACTCAAAAGTTATACAAATTTATTTTTCACACTTAAAAGTTTGGGAAAAATTTCAAAAAATTCTTCAAGATGCGTCTTTAGATGCTAAACAATTACAAAAAATGAGCTCTGTCAGATCATTATTCTTGAGATATTGAGGTTTTCCTAAAAAGGAAAAACCCGTTTTTCTCAAAAACCGTTCGATTTTTTGATCTGAAATTTGTGTCAGTTCTTATTGACATAAAAGGCATCTTCTGAAATTTTTTTGGCCAAATCTGAGGGTGAAAATGCGACTATAGCTTTTTTTTTACCTGAAACTCAACATCGCCACAAATGCTGTAAGTACAGAAAGGACCTTCAATTTTAAGTACAGTGTCTCCAGCAGCATTTTTAATGTCGAAAGATGGCGTAAAAATGCTCCAATTCTGTTGTACGCTTCCGCACAAAACACCGACCGGTGAGTAAACTTCAATATTCTAAAACATAAATTAAATAATTTAATTTTTTTTTTCATTTTTTTGCTAATTCTGTCCATGTAAGACTTTTAGTACCTGAAGGCAACATGGAAACCAACAAGACTGACAAGCAAGAGGACGGACAAGGTGGATCACTTCATTTTTGAAATTGTCCATTATTTTCATATCGAAAGGGCGGTTAGTACCGCAAAAACAACGGTTGCAACATCCGGAGTCTTCCACGGCGTAAAATACTTTTTGTCCTAAGCTGTTCTTTATGGTGTATTTATTTTTCGTTTCAAACCCAACAATCGCTGAAAATTGAATTTAAAAAAATCGCGATTAAACTTGAAAGAATTTACCTTCCAGCAACTCGACTTTTTGGTGTACGAGAAGCTGGTCAAGGGTAGTCAGGTATTCCAAGCCACGCGGGCAGTCGTTTGGCTTCAATTGCGGCGAAGTCATCCACCATCTGTAAAAATAATAAAATCACCACATAAAATTATTTTACCGTTGTAATATTGTCTCTAGTGTAAAATCATAGGAACCTATAAGTAGACAGAGTTGGCTGGGTGTCCGAAAACACATGGCAAACGTCTGGGAGAGCGTTAAAATATCAATAATTATTGATTAATATGTCATTACTGGGGTGAAAAACTCAATAGTTCATAAGAAAGGATTAGCACATCAACTAAAATTTTAAAAAACACTAATTTTTATCTAGATTGAAGAAAAAAGTTCGTTGAAATATCGAAAAAGACTGTCAAAAAACCAACCACCAAAAAATAAATCTGAAGAAAGAAGAGGCTTTACCCCAAAATTAGAGAGTAATAACAAATTATTAGGTGTACAAAATGAAACTCAGCCACAGGGTAAATTTGAATTTTGTAGATTTTAGCCGATTGTACACCTAGTAGTTCATTTTTCAAAATTTTGAAATTTTAGGCGTTAAAGTCCATCAAAAGTTGACCTTCTCCGTGTAAGAAGGTTATTGAAGATAACCATTAAGAAGGTTCATTTTTAAAGGCTTGTAAATCGTAAACCGTTACAGATATTGAAAAAATGCACTAAATAAAATCTGTTGGAAATTAATTCTCTTTAATTTTTATTCTATTCATTTTTTCTCTAGGACGCACTGTTTTCAAGATAAATTTATTTTTTAAAAAATTATTTTCCGAAAATGGTGCATCCTAGAAAAAAATAATTAAGTGCAAAATAGAGAATTAAATTTCCTACAATTTTATTTATTAGGTGTACAAAATGAAACTCACCACAGGGTAAATTTGAATTTTGTAGATTTTAGCCGAGTTTCATTTTGTACACCTAATAGATGCAAAAATTTGTTGTTTTTCCCAGTTTTAAGAATAAAATTAATTTCTTAATATTCCTAATTTTTCTTTTTTCATAAATTTTCATAAATTCCTTTATTATTTTTGTTCAGTAACCATTATTTTTTTATTTTAATCATTTTTAATTTAATAATTTTTTTTTATTAAAAAAAGGGTCTCTAAGCAGACGATTTTATACAAAATTTGATGCAAATTCCAAATCTGGTGGACCAAATTGTTTTATATTTTATGTATTAAATGAGGAAAAACTTTTTTTAATTTAACAAAAATATATCCATTTGAAAGAATTTTTCCTGGGTGTGGCAGCGTCTTATCACATTAAAATTGAGTAACTTTTATGAGAAGATTAAGAGTTTTTGAGCTTACTTTTTTCTTCGTCGGTGAGCAAATGAGAGTATCCTTTTTGTTTAGGGCTTTTCTTAGTTCTGATATGAATTAAATTGCAAATGGTCGTCGTCCCTCGGACAAACGGACGGGAAAGCTTTTTCAGCTTGGTGAAAAAACTGCTTTTCTCGTATTCACGTTTTCTCATTTCAAATTAATGTTTCTCGTTAATTGAGGGCAAGGAAAACTGAATTGAAAACAATCTTATTTTATCTTATCAGGAAAATAACTTATTAAGACATTATCTTGGAAAATTTAATCTATTTTTAAGAAAAGACTCTTAGGAGAATGAGACTAACTAATTTTAGTTAAATAGTGAAGATTAAGATAATGAAAGCTGAAAACTTTGAAAAAATAAACTCATTTCACCTCACTTACTGATTTCTGAATGGAAGAGTAAAATAGATATGACCTTTTTAGCGGTCAACAATTGAATAATGACCACTTAAGAGATTTTTTAAAATAAAAAGTGAATAGTAAAAAAAAAACTTACCGGCTCCAGGTTGAGTTTGAATAGGAGCGCCATGTCCTCCAGGAGGTGGGTATGAATTTGGAGGAGGGTTGTAAGGTCCAGATGGGTACCCTTGCGGTGGAGGTGGGTACCCCTGAGGAGGATAACCTTGGGGTGGAGGATATCCTTGTGGAGGTGGATATCCTTGAGGCGGCGGTGGGTACATCCCTGCTGGCGGAGGATATCCCTGAGGAGGCGGGTAACCCTGCGGCTGATATTCACCACCTACATCAGAAAAAAAATTCATTGTAATTTTCTTTAAAACATAAAATTTATTATTTTATACATTTATAGCTCCTCTGTTATCACTTTTCTCTCTAAAAATGATAAGAGGGAAGATTGATGAGTGAGACTTATTTCCTTAGAATTCAAACAAAACGAGTGCAAAATGAATATAATTTAATAAATTTCTTTAAATGATTACCTATTAAAGTTCATAAAATTTCTAAGGAATTTATAGATTTCATGGATATACAGGGTGTCCCAACTAGAGTGTCGAGCAACTTTAAGGCAAAGCATTTAGTCCTAGAAAAAAATAATTTTAAATGGGAAACTTTTCTTTTTTCTTTCTTTTTCTTTCAGAGTAGTATACGTAGTATCTACGCAAAATTTTAAGTTGATTTTCAAATGAACTCATTGGATAACTTTTAAAAAATGCCAAATTTTGCGTTTTTTGCTCTAAAATCCATTTAAATTGACCTCAAACATTGACTTTTTTATTTCGCTTATTTTTTTCCAACTATCACAAATTCAAAAGTCAACATTGCTAGTAGTTATGGGAGTCTTGCAACTGGGCCAATCCTTTCTACCTGATAAAAAATGTGCCGATGGACATATCTAACTGGGCCATTGTATCAAAATCATAAGTATCTAACTGGGCCAATGAACACTAAAATGATTGTATCCAACTGGGCCAATACTTGATTATCAACAAATGCGAGGAGAATTGGTCGTTTTTACTACTGCAACAAACTAACCATGTTTTTAGATGGTACTTTCCAGTTTGCGCCTTCGTACTTTAAACAGTTCCTCAAGACACACGGATTTATCGGAAATAATTACATTCCACTCGTTTTTTGTTTAATTAACAGTAAACGAGAAGAGGCTTATAAGTTAAAAAAGGCAATTTTGGTCAAAAATGCCTGAAAAAAGTCAATTTTTGGTCAAAAATGCCATAAATCTGTTGTTTTTAAGACAAAACTGTGAAAAATGCTTATAATGGAAGGCAATTTTGGTCGAAAATGCCTTAAAAATGCAATTTTGGTCAAAATGCCTTAAAAAAGGTAATTTTGGTCAAAAATGCCTTAAAAAAAAGTCAATTTTTGGTCAAAAATGCCATAAATCTGATGTTTTTAAGACAAAAACTGTTAAAAATGCTTTTAATGAAATGCAATTTTGGTCGAAAATGCCTTAAAAATGCAATTTTGGTAAAAAATGCCTTAAAAAAAGGCAATTTTGGTCAAAATGCCATAAATCTGTTGTTTTTCAGACAAAAACTGTGAAAAATGCTTTTAATGAAGGCAATTTCGGTCGAAAATGGCTTAAAAATGCAATTTTGGTCTAAAATGCCTTAAAAAGGCATGGCCGTGTGCCCGACAAGTGGGATGCAGGTTTCATTTAACTCAAGCTTGGTGGCGTGCAATTCAGAGGTTCGGGTTGTCAGTCGAATATAAAAACGATACAGCTGTAGGATCAATAAAATATTAAGTAATTTTTAATTTTGATTTTTTTTATTGTTATCCTACTACAAAATCGACGGTATTAATTTTGGCCGACTTGGGCACCAGTTTTTGGCCGAATTAGTAACTATGGCTTTCGAGTGGTTGGCCGAGTTGGGCACGATAGTTGTCAAGTCGTTGGCCCAGTTAGATATATTTTGGGTCGTTGATGAAAATATTTGGCCCGGTTGGTTACCAGCCGTAGTTATCGACTCGATTTTAGAGCGAAAAATAGTCAAATCAACTTGAAATTTCGCTTAGATTACGAATCTGGAATAAAAATAGGGGTTCTTATTTAAAATAACGAAGTTGTTGTCGCTCTGGTACACCCTGTATACCATAATCAAAATTGTTACTGCAATTAATTCTTCGCCTAAAAACAAAGGGAGTTTACATTTAACTTCTTTGGTAGGACGAAAATTATTGAAGTTATACAGGGTTGGAACAAAATGTATATTTAAAAAAATTGAGCGTAAAATTGTTTAAAAGCATAAAAACATAGGGTTACAATTTAAAATAACGAAGTTGGTTTCGCTCTGGTACACCCTGTATACCAAAACCAAAATGTACCAAATTGAATCGATTCCCCATCCAAAAATAAGGGGGTTTACATTTAACTTTTTTCTAGGACGAAATGCTTCGCCGTAAAGTTGCTCTTCCAACAAGCATAACTGCAATGCTAAATCTTATTTACAGCCATATGAATTGTAATGTATTTATTATAATAATAATTTAATTATAATGTAAACCCAACTCATGTACCACAGGCAACCTATAAGCAGAAAAAAGCGAATATGGAGGGTAATGCAATAAAGTACTTTTGAGAAAGTTAAAAAGGAAGGAAATAAGTAAGATAATCTCTTATCTTCTGCTTTCTCAAGATAAAATTATCATCAAAAGCTCAAGCGATTAAAAAAATTTTTTAAAGAAAAACCCAGTTTTTTGGACTTATTTATTTTTCCAAATAAAATATTTCAATAGATTTAATAAGGTGAAATTTGGAAAGAAAAGTATTGTAAAAATACACAAAATACACCCAGCAAAAAAATAACCAAGTTATGCCAACATAATTAAATAAAAGAGATCAAGGTCAATAAAATTGACAGGAAACTTCAAAAGTAGTGCGAAATTCGAAATCCACGTCATAAATGAGTCATTTTTAAAGGTCCACTCGAAATCCATGTCATAAATGAGTCATTTTTAAAGGTCCACTCGAAAGTACACGTCAACAATTGCACGAAATATTTCATTCATAAATCAATTATCTACTGATAAGAAAATGCGTAGTTTTTACGTAAATACTATTTCGTTACCTGGGTAAGGCTGCTGCACGTTTGGATACATCAAATATATCTATTCTTAACTGAAAAATAAAAAGAAAAAAAATTTAAAACTGATTACGTTGCTTATTTATATGTATTTCATAAACAAAAAAAGAAATCTAGAAAAGAAAAAAAATTAATTTTTATCAACAATACCACATTGTTAAATGAACGAAATAGATATGGAAAAATAAAATACCTTCTCGCCTAGGAGATTTTTTTTTTTATAAGGAATTTATGTCAAATACTCAAATGGTTGGTCTGGTTCTCTGGAAGCATGCGTTGACTGTCCCAAGGTTTTCCCTCCCTCATTACAAAAGGCAAACACGTTCGCCATTTGACGCAAAACCGACAATCTTTGAGTCATAGAATGCTAACATATTTGGAGATGTTGAGTAATGATGCTCATACTAAACTTCTAATTTTTTTTCAATTAGAAGTCTCTAACATTACGGTAAAATTCGTTCACCAATGAATTTATGGGAAAAGTTGACACAAAATGTTCTTTTGTGGCAATATTGAGCGGTGAAAAATATCGTTTTTTTTTAATAAAAAATATCGAAATTTCATCTGATATCTGTAGATTTTGGTTGCTTTCAACCGAGATATCGCCATTTTATAATTTTTAAAACATATTTTATTTGATTAAAAGTACTTTTTTCATTTTAATCCAGAGAAGCTGACCAGAAAGAATCTTTTCTGGACTGGCTTTATAGGCCATTAAGGGGGGGGGGGCCCAGGGGGGCTCACGCCATATTGCCGTGGCGCCCTATCAGGGCCAACTCCAGAGAAGTGGCCAACCAATTTATCGCGGATTTGTGGAAAATATTTATTGGAATTTAACTTCCAAACAAAAATCCCTACACCCAACCCGGGATCGAACCCAGGTCTCCATTGGTGGAGTCCAAGACTGAACCTTCCAGCCACGGAGCCGGCCTTGGGTTTATTGCCTGTCGGTTTGATAGCACGTGGAGGTTGATTTTTTCCCTCTCTCTAGGAAAGCTCGTTTGAAAAAAAACTTACACGAGCTTCCAATAAAAATATGATATGGGAAATATTGTCGCGTTAGTTCTAACACCGGCTATCTCATTTTTCCTAGGTTTTCAGAAGAGCAAAAATACTGATTAATTTCTCATTGGAATAACTGCATTACCTGTTGGCTAAATCGTGAACTACGCGTTTTCTGTTGGTAATAGGGTTAAATTACCAACGGAATTCGATTCACCACAAAATTTACCATCAGAAACAATGTCAAACTCAAATTGTCAAAATGAGATAGCCGGTGTTAGAACTAAAATGACAAAATCCAAAGACTCATTTTTGAAAAAACCCGGGAACCAAAATCGAAGAAAGCGCACTGTTTACTACATCGATGGTTTACGATAGTGACTGTTTGATGATTTATAATCGATGCTTTTGTTTCTATAAACCCAAAGTTACCTTCTGTTACTAATCTTTTTTCTTATCTAAACTGTAACTTAAGTAATCTTTTTCGATCATATCTTCTAAACAGCTAATCCTACACAAAAATTTATAAAATCAAACTGAAAGGAAATTAAATTTCCTACAAAAAGTAATTAGTAAATTTTCATCCTCAGGCCGGCCGTTATCGAGATATTAACTTAAGTGATCTTTTTTCGATCATATCTTCTAAACGGTCAATCCTACACTAAAAATTAATAAAAGTAAACTGAAAGGAAATTAAATTCCCTATATAAAAGACTTATTAATTTTCACCTCAGACCAGCCGTTATCGAGATATTTTAAATTTCCTGCAAAAAGAATAACATTCATTTTTATCCTCTAGCCTGCCGTTATCGAATATTAACTTAAGTGATCTTTTTTCGATCATATCTTCTAAACGGTTAATCCTACACAAAAAATTAATAAAAGCAAACTGAAAGGAAATTAAATTCCCTATATAAAGACTTATTAATTTTCACCTCAGACCAGCCGTTATCGAGATATTTTAAATTTCCTGAAAAAGAATAACATTCATTTTATCCTCTAGCCTGCCGTTATCGATATTAACTTAAGTGATCTTTTTTCGATCATATCTTCTAAACGGTTAATCCTACACAAAAAATTAATAAAAGCAAACTGAAAGGAAATTAAATTCCCTATAAAAAGACTTTATTCATTTTCATCCTCAGACCAGCCGTTATCGATATTTTAAGTTTCCTACAAAAAGAATAACATTCATTTTTATCCTCTAGCCTGCCGTTATCGATTATTAACTTAAGTGATCTTTTTTCGATAATATCTTCTAAACGGTAAATCCTACATAAAAATTAATAAAAGCAAACTGAAAGGAATTTAATTTCCTACAAAAAGTTGTTAGTGAATTTTTATCCTCAGGCCGGCCGTTATACATCGATGCCGTTATCATCGGTAAATCGATGGTTTACGATAGTGGACTGTTTGATGATTTATAATCGATGCTTTTGTTTCTATAAACCCAAAGTTACCTTCTGTTACTAAATAATATTATAATTCAAAAATTTTAAATTTACGAATTGTAGTTCTTTCACGATTTTAAAGATTTTATGTATGTAATGTTTCGCACCTGAAATCGTTCATCACTACTAAGTATACAATAAACTTGATTTTATGGAATAAACTTATTTTCAATTTGTCTAGTGGAGAGAAAAAAGAGAAAAATTGAGAAATCAGAGGTTTCTCTGGAAAATGACGTAAAATTAAAACTCGCTCATCATATCCGTCAGGAATTATGCACGTCGAGGGCCCCGTATCGTCAAGGTCGCAAATTGACCGCAGTTAAGGTACAGGACAGTATCCTCTCTCAAAATAAAATTTGGTTTAAATTTAGTTTAGTTTGGTTTACTTTACAACCAACATGTCATAAATTTTTCCTTAACATGTCAAGATCTGTTAGGTCTACACAGTAAACGACGAGTCTCAACATTTACTTATTTTTAACGTCCCAGCGATCGATTTAGTCGAAGAGGTTAAATCGCTTTGTACTCGATTTGGTGATCTTCATGGTTTTTACCGATTATTTACCGAAAACGATGAAGATTTTACTCATACCTACCATGCACATTTCGTCCAAATAAGACAGGCCAGGTTCGTATTTGCAGAGGGGGATAAAAGAAGTTAATATTTTGTTTTTAGATTTGCAAAAAGGTTTATGACGACAAATCATTTATGGTGGAGTTCTTCATGTTGTTATGCACCTGAGATGGAAACTGTGGAAGAAACTCGGTCTAAATTAATCAACCGGAGAAGGGAAATCAGCTTCCATTCTGGGAAATCGATCAACTCTACGCCTTTCCTTAAAACCAAGTAAATATTAGGTGTACAAAATGAAACTCGGCTAAAATCTACAAAATTCAAATTTACCCTGTGGCTGAGTTTCATTTTGTACACCTAATAAATAAAAATTGTAGGAAATTTATTTCTCTATTAATTTGCACTTAATTATTTTTTTCTAGGATGCACCATTTTCGGAAAATAATTTTTTTAAGAATAAATTTATCTTGAAAACAGTGCGTCCTAGAGAAAAATGAATAGAATAATAATTAAAGAGAATTAAATTTCCAACAGATTTTATTTAGTGCATTTTTTCAATATCTGTAACGGTTTACGATTACAAGCCTTTAAAAATTAACCTTCTTAATGGTTATACTTCAATAACCTTCTACACAGAAAAGGTCAACTTTTGATGGACTTTAATGCCTAAAATGTTCAAATTTTGAAAAAATGAACTGCTAGGTGTACAAAATGAAACTCGTCTAAAATCTACAAAATTCAAATTTACCCTGTGGCTGAGCTTCATTTTGTACACCTAATAATTAAAAATTGTAGGAAATTTAATTCTCTATAAATTTGCACTTAATTATTTTTTTCTAGGATGCACCATTTTAAGAAAATACTTTTTTTTTTTTTTTTTTTTTTTTTTTTTTTATTTTAATAAATTTATCTTGAAAACAGTGCGTCCTAGAGAAAAAAATTAATAGAATAAAAGTTAAAGAGAATTAAATTTCCAACAGATTTTATTTAGTGCATTTTTTCAATATCTGTAACGGTTTACGATTTACAAGGTTTAAAAATTAACCTTCTTAATAGTTATACTTCAATAACCTTCTTACACAGAGAAGGTCAACTTTTGATGGACTTTAACGCCTAAAATGTTTAAAATTTTGAAAAAATGAACTACTAGGTGTACAAAATGAAACTCGGCTAAAATCTACAAAATTCAAATTTACCCTGTGGAGTATTGAGTGCAATTTTTAACTTTCTTAAACATTGTTATTGTCATACCCTCGACGGATTTCTGCCATCCAGACCCCGTGTTTTGAGTGAAATTTTGAACTTTCTCAAACACTGTTATTGTCATACCCTCGACGGATTTCTGCCATCCAGACCCCGTGTTTTGAGTGAAATTTTTAACTTTCTCAATCACTGTTATTGTCATACCCTCGACGAATTTCTGCCATCCATACCCTGTGTTCTGAGTGCAATTTTTAACTTTCTTAAACATATTGTCATACCCTCGACGGATTTCTGCCATCCGGACCCCGTGTTTTGAGTGAAATTTTTAAATTTTTAACTTTCTCAATCACTGTTATTGTCATACCCTCGACGGATTTCTGCCATCCAGATCCCGTGTTTTGAGTGAAGTTTTTAACTTTCTCAATCACTGTTATTGTCATACCCTCGACGGATTTCTGCCATCCAGACCCGTGTTTGAGTGAAATTTTGAACTTTCTCAAACACTGTTATTGTCATACCTCGACGGATTTCTGCCATCCAGACCCCGTGTTTTGAGTGAAATTTTGAACTTTCTCAAACACTGTTATTGTCATACCCTCGACGGATTTCTGCCATCCAGACCCCGTGTTTTGAGTGAAATTTTGAACTTTCTCAAACACTGTTATTGTCATACCCTCGACGGATTTCTGCCATCCAGACCCCGTGTTTTGAGTGAAATTTTTAACTTTCTCAATCACTGTTATTGTCATACCCTCGACGGATTTCTGCCATCCAGACCCCGTGTTTTGAGTGAAGTTTTTAACTTTCTCAATCACTGTTATTGTCACACCCTCGACGCATTTCTGCCATCCATACCCCATGTTTTGAGTGAAAATTTTAACTTTCTTAAACATTGTTATTGTCATACCCTCGACGGATTTCTGCCATCCAGACCCCGTGTTTTGAGTGAAATTTTTAAATTTTTAATTTTTTTTCTTCCAGACCCTAAATAAAATACCCTGTGGACACCTAATATTTATTTTTTTAATTTTTTTTTAAATTTTAAATTTTAATTTTTTTCAAAATCATGTTTTTTCAGGTTTATTCCGAATAAAAATGCCAAAAATAACCCTTGAATAGAAATCAAACTAATGAGACGACTCATGTGCCCCTTTCTTTGCCGTCGACATCATCGCAAGTTCCTACTTTTCAGTATCCTTCTCAAAAGGTAAAATATGAATCTATTTTTTCCGATAAAATAATATTGAATATATATTATCTAGGTTTGGGTTCCACCAGGAAGTCTACAATCTCAAGAAAAAATTAAGACTAATTTTATACCTTCATCGATTATTAAACAAAGTCGAGAACAGAAACCACCAAACAAAATAATATTTCATAAAAAACTGTGATATTTGTTTTTAGACAATATAAATCTTATTAATTTATGTATTTATGATTAATTACCTTTCCTTGAGCAAAAGAATAACTTGAACTTTTCCGAATTCACCATGGTGTCATATGGACAGACTGTGAACATTGCACTGCCTTCTAAATAGCTATTGCATCGATATTTAAAAAAACGCTAATTAATAATTACTTATAATTAAATGCAAAACTAAATATAAGCAATGATAAAGTATAGTATAAAATCAACGATTTATTGGATTATTACCACTTAATTTTTCGTAAAAGAGCGGGAAAACCCCACTCTCTAGCCCACCACTGCAGACTGTACAAACATGTCCGGGAAGCTTCTTTCTCTCATTTTACGCAGGAGTAAAGGTAGGTGAAATTTTAGCCTTTTATTACTAAAATTGTGTGATTCGAATCTAATCTATGCTCGGTACTGGTATTGATAAACTTAAGGATTCCTTTTCTCCAGGTTTCCTTGATAATCCTTCCTTGACGTTACTCAGTTTTTGTGAACCTCCCTAGATGTGATCTGTTCCTTCAAATAAAAATGATTCCGATTTCCCTTTTTAGTTTTTCAAGGTGGCTATTGAGGAACCTTCAGGAATCCTCAGACAGAGGGCTTTTATTGGCTGACTATATTCCTTGATTGCTTTTGTTACTAAACGTCTTATTTGAATTCTAATCTATGCTCGGTATTCATAAACTTTAGGATCCCTTATCTCAAGTTTTCCTTCATATCCGTCCTTGAAGTTATTTCGTTTTTGTGTACCTCAGGAGGACCCCCTTAAGGGTTCCTTGTAGAGAAGGCTTTGATTGGCTGACGGCGACATATTCCTTGATTGCTTTTATTACTAAAACCGTCTTATTTGAATTCTAATCTATGCTCGGTATTCATAAACTTTAGGATCCCTTATCTCAAGTTTTCCTTCATAATCCGTCCTTGAAGTTATTTCGTTTTTGTGTACCTCAGGAGGACCCCTTAAGGGTTCCTTGTAGAGAAGGCTTTGATTGGCTGACGGCGGCATATTCCTTGATTGCTTTTATTACTAAAACCGTCTTATTTGAATTCTAATCTATGCTCGGTATTCATAAACTTTAGGATCCCTTATCTCAAGTTTTCCTTGATAATCCATCCTTGAAGTTATTTCGTTTTGTGTACCTCAGGAGGACCCCCTTAAGGGTTCCTTGTAGAGAAGGCTTTGATTGGCTGACGGCGGCATATTCCTTGATTGCTTTTATTACTAAAACCGTCTTATTTGAATTCTAATCTATGCTCGGTATTCATAAACTTTAGGATCCCTTATCTCAAGTTTCCTTGATAATCCGTCCTTGAAGTTATTTCGTTTTTGTGTACCTCAGGAGGACCCCCTTAAGGGTTCCTTGTAGAGAAGGCTTTGATTGGCTGACGGCGGCATATTCCTTGATTGCTTTTATTACTAAAACCGTCTTATTTGAATTCTAATCTATGCTCGGTATTCATAAACTTTAGGATCCCTTATCTCAAGTTTTCCTTGATAATCCATCCTTGAAGTTATTTCGTTTTTGTGTACCTCAGGAGGACCCCCTTAAGGGTTCCTTGTAGAGAAGGCTTTGATTGGCTGACGGCGACATATTCCTTGATTGCTTTTATTACTGAAACCGTCTTATTTGAATTCTAATCTATGCTCAGTATTCATAAACTTTAGGATCCCTTATCTCAAGTTTTCCTTCATAATCCGTCCTTGAAGTTATTTCGTTTTTGTGTACCTCAGGAGGACCCCCTTAAGGGTTCCTTGTAGAGAAGGCTTTGATTGGCTGACGGCGACATATTCCTTGATTGCTTTTATTACTAAAACCGTCTTATTTGAATTCTAATCTATGCTCAGTATTCATAAACTTTAGGATCCATTATCTCAAGTTTTCCTTCATAATCCTTCCTTGAAGTTATTTCGTTTTTGTATACCTCAGGAGGACCCCCTTAAGGGTTCCTTGTAGAGAAGGCTTTGATTGGCTGACGGCGACATATTCCTTGATTGCTTTTATTACTAAAACCGTCTTATTTGAATTCTAATCTATGCTCGGTATTCATAAACTTTAGGATCCCTTATCTCAAGTTTTCCTTCATAATCCTTCCTTGAAGTTATTTCGTTTTTGTGAACCTCCCCAGATGTGATTTGTTCCTTCAAATAAAAGGGATTATGATTTCCCTTTTTAGTTTTTCAAGGTGGCTACTGAGGAACCTTAAGGAATCCTTGAAGGGAAGGCTTTGATTGGCTGACGGTGACGTATTCCTTGATTGCTTTTTACTAAAGCCCCCTGATTCGAATTGTAATCTCCTGGTATTCATAAACTTTAGGATCCCTTTTCTAAAGGTTTCCTTCATAATCCTTCCTTGAAGTTATTTAGTTTTTGTACCTCCCTAGAAATGATCTGTTCCTTCAATTAAGAAGGCAGTGAAAGAAAAACGAATGAAGAGTTGGGTTACTTCAAAATTTAGAAGTCATAATGTGAGGGTTTTTTTAAAGTCCTTTATTATTAACGTGGCTAAACAATATGCCAAATCCACACTAAATCAACATAATCATAAATGGTTGCCTTCAAAATTTTAGATCAATAAAATGGCACATTATTTATTACAATGAATCAGAATTTTCACAGGGTTTCCTAATCCTTTGCAAGCAGTTTCAAATGCTTTATTTGTCTCCTCAATGGTGAAATTGTGAGTTATCAATTGCTTTACGTTGACTTTTCCTGAAGCGACAAGAGATAGCGCTAGCGGATAACTGAAAGGAATAAAATAATTAAATTTTATTATGGCCGCAGAAAACTTACTCGTTGCAGTATCGAAATGCTCCTAAGATGGTCAATTCTTTGACGCCGGCTTTGACAAGTGGAACTTTGACTTCATTCGCTCCCATACCAACCAAAACAAGGGTACCACCTTCTTTTGTAGCCTGGAAAACAATTTTATTTTTTTAAAAAGCTTTTCTGGAGCAAAGCGGAATTGTCGTTGGGAAAGCCGTCTGCAAAAACTGGCCTGTGGATGAACCTCATGATCGGATCTGGAGGACCCTTTTCCAGAAACATGCAGGGTGTCACAATTACTTCATATTGAGGAAGTTAATTTTCGCTGAATTTTATTTACCTCAATTCCCAGGCGAGCTGAACTTTCAAAGCCAGTGCAGTCAATGGTTTTGTCTGGAAGGTCGCCCAAAAGCGATTTTATCTTTTTCTGCAGCTCACTTTCATCTTCTTTTCCTGTTATTTTTAAACCGATATCAGCACCACATGTTTTCGCCAAATCCAATCTGTGCTGTTGCAAATCTAAAATTCAAATAGTTTCTTGATACATGCAGTACATGGCTAATAAAGTATTCATAAAGTATTCGTAAAATAAAGGCTTGAGACCCTAAATAAACCGTACCTCTAGCGTGATAAGGGGATTTAGGCCCTTACTTCGATTTGGCAGAAAAAATTCCAAAAAGTGCCTCTTTGATTAAGAAATGACATAAGTTTCAGACCAAAAAACTGAACGGTTTTTGGAAAAACGGGTTTATTCTTTTTAGGAAAACCTTACTATCTTAAGAACAAATGATCCCACAGAGCTCATTTTTTTTGTAAATTGTTTAGAATCTAAAGTCGCATCTTTGAGAATTTTTGGAAATTTTTCCAAAACTTAAGTGTGATAAAATTAATTTTTGTAACTTTTGAGAGGCCAAAAAAAATGTTTCCCTTCGATGTGGCGACACCAAATGATTACAGCTTTCAGAGGAACCTAAAATGTTTGTCTCATAATTTTTTCAGATTTTTCGAGGAGGCAAAATGTATATTATAGTTTTTTTTTGGATTTTTATTTATTTTTTTTTTTTAAATTCAGAAAAAATTTAAATAATAATGTTCTACCATTTCGAAAAATGAAGAGCTTCTAACAAAAACTTCCTTAAAGAGAAGTAAAAATACATGAGGGGGAAGTATATGTATAGAAGGGGAAATATAACAGAGGGTAAAGTTTAACGGAGGAGGAAGTATAAAGAAAGGGAAGTATAAGGGAGGGGGTATAACGTTGGGGGAAGTACATTGAGGGGAAGTATAACGGAGGGGGTAGTACATGGAGGGGAAGTATAAAGAGGGGGTAGTAGTAAAGGAGGGGGTAGTATAAAAGGGGGAAGTATAAGTAGGAGAATTTTTTTTTTTTTCGAAAAATATTCTGTTTTTTTTTCCGAAAAATTTTCTAAGTATCAAGGTAGAAATCATGGGATTTTTGCCCAAGGGACGGCCGGCCGGCATCACAGACAAAGTTGAGATCGGTAAAGATAAAGATCGGTGATAGACCCTTCCCCAAAAACCCGACGTGAAGGGTATCACAATAACTTCTCTAAGGAAGTTTATATGAAAAATTATGAGAGGTACATTTTTGGTTCATCTAAAAGGTGTATTATTTTGAAGAGAAACATTTTTTCAGACCTCTCAAAAGTTACAAAACTTAATTTTTCTTGCTTAAAAGTTTGGAAAAAAATTTCGAAAAAATTCTTCAAGATGCATATTTAGATGCTAAATAATTTGCAACAAAAATGACGCTGTAAGATGGTTAGTTCTCAAGATAATGAGGTTTTCCTAAAAAAAGGATAAACGTGTTTTTCTTGAAAAACGTTTGGTTTTTAGAACTGAAATTAATGTCAGTTCTTCTTCACATTGAGAGATCTTTTGAAATTTTTTCAGCCAAATCGGAGATAGAGCGAATTATTTTATACACTAGTGATTTACCAGTAACTATTATTTTTTCAGCTCCCATGGCTTTAGCGACAAGAATGGTGACAAGTCCGATCGGTCCGGCTCCTAAGACTAAAACTTTCGAGCTGACGCCAACATCGGCTTTTCTGCAGGCATGGACACCGACCGACAAAGGCTCAAGAAGCGCTCCTTCTTCAAGGCTCACATTTTCAGGTAATCTAAAATCTTCATTTTGCTTCTTTTTTTCTGCATAAAAATCTTACTTAAAACAAAAATCTGAGTCGTGGCAGTAAAATCTGGAAAGATTTCCATGATCTGGCGGTGTCGCACAGAAAAAAATTTCGCCGCAAAGATTGTAAAGGCCTTTTTTGCAAAAATCACAAGTCTTGCATGGCACACCGGGTTCAATCGCTACACGATCTCCTATAATTATTCATTAAGCTTTTCAAACAAAAAATAATATTGACATACCAATTTTCAAATTTTTGACTTTACTTCCCAATTTGACGACAGTTCCACTTGCTTCATGTCCCATAATCATTGGCTCTTTGACGATGAAATCTCCGATTCTTCCATGTTTAAGGTAATGGACGTCAGATCCGCAGATACCAACCGTTCCCATTTTCAGAAGAACCTCTTTGAAAAAATTATTTTAAATCAAGTCGAACATTTTGATTTTAATATTTATGATATGAATAGGATATAAAAGTAGATGTTCTCATAAAACTATAAATATAAATAAGAATAAGAGTTAGAATTTTATCAGATATTCGTAACTTTTTGTATGATTTTTAGAAATTATAATTATTTTTTAATTGGGAGAATAAGTTAGTTGAAATTTGCTTATAATTTTTTTAATACGAATACGCTAAATGTGTAATTTTTTTAATTATGATTATTTTATTACCATTTTCCTTAGGCTCTGGAATAGGGCGATCCTCCTATAAAACATCGATTATTTTAACAATTTAATAATTTTTTAATTTTAATTACCAGCCGCAAATCATCAATTTTGTACAAAACAGCAGTTAGATTTTTGTCCATCTTAGCCTTGTCTTTGCTCCTTATTTTTTGGCACTATTTAATTAAAAATATCTTCTTTAATCTTAAAAGGGGAAAAATGATAAGATTAGAAGACCATCTAAGGTCCTTGGATTTTAAAAAATGTATACATATGTAATATTTATATATAGTTATTATAAAATCAATAATTTGGTTAAAGAAATAAAAATTTTCTGTGGCATTTTTAACCGTTCCATACTTGGCTTTTAAAAGCGACCCAGAAATTTTATTTTTTTCTCCACCCACCGTACTTTTTATCTTCTTATGACTTGAGGGACCCTTTTATGCATTTATTAAGAACCTATTTTGTCAGGAAAATCATTATTTGTCACTAATATGACTTGAGCTTAAGTTCTTAATAATAATAAAAAATCAAACTTAAATATTAGGTGTAAAAAATGAAACTCGGCTAAAATCTACAAAATTCAAATTTACCCTGTGGCTGAGTTTCATTTTGTACACCTAATAAATAAAAATTGTAGGAAATTTAATTCTCTATAAATTTGTACTTAATTATTTTTTTCTAGGATGCACCATTTTCGGAAAATAATTTTTTTTTTGAAATAAATTTATCTTGAAAACAGTGCGTCCTAGAGAAAAAATGAATAGAATAGAAATTAAAGAGAATTAAATTTCCAACAGATTTTATTTAGTGCATTTTTTCAATATCTCTAACGGTTTACGATTTAAAGGCCTTTAAAAATTAACCTTCTTAATGGTTATACTTCAATAACCTTCTTACACGGAGAAGGTCAACTTTTGATGACTTTAACGCCTAAAATGTTCAAAATTTTGAAAAAATGAACTACTAGGTGTACAAACTGAAACTCGTCTAAAATTACAAAATTCAAATTTACCCTGTGGCTGAGTTTCATTTTGTACACCTAATAAAATAATTTAAAAAATGTTACTTAAAAACTAAAAAATTAGGTATTTAACGAAATTCAACAAACTTTGCAAAGAAATTTTATCAGAATATCCTAAATTGTTAGTTTTCCACCCAAAAATATGGGAGTTTCACTGTTTAATTATAACAAAAATAAACTAAAATAATTTGATTGATGATTTAAAGATTGAAATTTAAAAAAATTGGTAGATTAAAAAAAAAATCTACCTATTTGGATCGATTTTTCAATAAAGAAAAGGCTTCACTTGTTCTGCATTTTTCCGATAGATCGCTCTATTGTGTTTAAATTCAAGAAGTCTTTTAACTTCTACTGTAACAGCTATCTTGATGGAAGGCTTTTAGTAGTGGGTCTTCTAGATCCTTTAGGTACAATTTGAGGGTCAAAATTTTGTCTGTTGTGCCTTCCGGTAGTACTTTGCTAGTTTTTGAGGTAGTTTTGATTTTTTCTGAGGTGAAATCGGCGATGTTACGAGGGAAATGTGGCTGATTGGAGTACGATGATTGCTTGTCCGATAAGCGATAGGTATAATGGTATCAATTTGTAACATGTCTCCACCTGTGCTCTACAAATTGTTAAACAAAACACGTTTCCTTCCATAATAAGATCCGGTAATTTGTCTAACGAAGTTTTTTTTTGTCCCCCTCCCCATATTTCCCTTTGTCGTTAAAAAAAAGTGTAAAGTTCGGATAAGGTGGGCTAATAGGATGTGAAATTGAGCAAAAGCCCTGACGGAAGGGGGGGGGGGAGCGCTCCTATGGGATTCAATTCCGATGGCAATTTCAGAGAGTTGCCGCTTCACGGAGGGGTCCAATCAGCACTTCAAAGGTATCGCATCCAAATGACCCCAGGGAGCTGCGTACAATATGCCTACATCCAGCCCGCCCAACAACCTCCTTACCCTTCCTAACACCAATACATATTTCATGAAAGTCACCTTTTTTTTTTCTTCCTCTTCTTTCGTCTTCCTTTTTTTCGGCTATCAAAAAATTTCACATCACGAAATTTGTTCTTTGTCGAATTATTCAATTGACCATCAAGATGTCAAAGCTGCACCTTGGGCTTGTTTCGCAGGATATGGAATCTGAAAGGGATTTCCGAGGGGGGGGGGGGTGCAGGAAAAAGGGCCTGTAGAAGAATGAAAATGAATGATAATTACACCTTATACACCCTATACAGGGTGTTCCAACTAGAGTGGACCAGCAACTTTACGGCAAAGCATTTAGTCCTACAGAAAAAAGTTAATTGTAAGCCCTCTTATTTTTGGGCGGGGAATCGACTCCATTTGGTAGAATTTGGTTTTGATATCCAGGGTGTCCCAGAGCGACACCAACTTCGTTATTTTAAATGGAACCCTATGTTTTATGCTTTTAATCGATTCTACGCTCAATTTTAAGCAAATTTTACTTCGGTCATTTTTTCGATTGGAGCCCTTTTTTTTTGGTATTTGTTCCAACTAGGTGGAACTACCCCGTGGACTACTCCAAAAATGGGTTTTCATATAATTTTTTTATTTGTAAATTGCCATAAAGTTGCTGGTCCACTCTAGTTGGAACTCCCTGTAGTAGGTAATATTAGCTTGTTCCAACCGCAGTTTGAAACTGGTTTGAAACTCCTGAGCATGCGCAGATGCACGACAAAGACTTCAGATGACTTGAGATTTGACGGACAAACGATTAGACGTCCTTCTGCTCATGCTACAAACCATTTTCAAACTGCGGTTGGAACAAAGTTAATATAATTAATAATTGGACCCCAAAAATTCTGGTTCGCAATTCAGACAAGTTAATCGAAATTCTATCCGATTTTGAACCCCTAGACCTCACTTTTGACATAGCCTGAATAGTCAACCCTTGTGGACTAACGGAATTTTAACCGTTTCAATCCTTATTTTACAAAAAAAAAAAAATCTATTTTTTAAAGCCCCTTTCAAACAAATAATGTCTTTATCTTAGCTTTAAACACGATTAAGGTTTCGTCCTATGACTAACTACTCGTGTACACGAACCTCTGCGCCAGTCCTTTCACCCATATTATTTATTTTACTCGGAAAACCGAATACTTTATAAGAGGTCATCCACGAATAATTATATTGATTTTGGAATAATCCAATGTTTCATTTTCTAGTTTCTACACAAATGGGCTAAAACATCCATTTTATGTGTTCTATACGCTATTTTGGAGTAGAAATTAAGTTTTTACTTGATCTTTGATAATTTTTTTCGGTTTTTAGTAAAGAAACCTAGACATTCTTCATTTTTTAACTTCCCCCCCTAATTTAAACCGAAGAATTGATGTGTAGTTTGAAATGCGTTTGGATATACAGGGTGCCCCCAAGTGAACCAAACTTCGTTATTTCAATGAGATTCGTAATCTACGTAAAATTTTAAGTTGATTTGACTATTCATATGTCCATTTTTGACAACTTTAAAAAATGTCAAATTTTAGCGTTTTTTGCGCTAAAATCTGTTAAAATCGACCTGAGAGACTCATTTTTTTAAATTCCACTTTTGTCCGAAGATTCTGTCACAAATTCAAGCATTTTCGCATTCTGCATTATGAGATGTCGTCGCTAACTTTTATCAAGTTAGAACCCCATCTTTTCTCAGAAATAAAAATTAGCGATTTTTTAAAGGAATTTTTCTTACGCACCATAATTTTTGAAAGAGCTACAGTGTCTTTTGTAGTTCTGTATCAAAAAGAAAAATTCCTTTAAAAAACCGCTAATTTTATTTCTGAAGTAAGAAATTTGGGTTTAACTTAACAAAAGGCCGTCGTTAGCGATGACATCTTATGATGCAGAATGCTTTAATTTGTGATTGGAAGCTTCGGACAAAAGTAAGTGAATTTAGAAAAAAAAATTTGTCTCTTAGGTAATTTTTTACGGATTTTAGCGCGAAAAACGCCTTTTTAAGGTTGTTAAAAATGGACATTTTTGTATTAGGCTTAGAAATCCAATATTTTTGGTCTTTGTGGACTTTAGGCTTTTTACCGGATTTTAAAAGGATTTCTACGTTTATAATGAGGAGCGTTATTAGATTTTAATTAGGAGCAAAGGTCTTTTCAATAAGCTGATGAGATGGTAGGGTATCATCGAGTGCAACTGTCACTCGGTTATAAATCGATGTAAGTAGAGTGTTTGTCAGTTTGTTGGGGGTTTCTCGAGTTTCGCTTCGTCACTTGATGGAGATCAATCAGTCCCTTCCACCGCAATCATCCCTGGACGGAAGAGAGGGCAGAAAGAAAGGGGGAAAAAAAATCAACGGAAAAACCGCACGTTTTCTAATCAAAGGGAAGCGCGATTTCCTTGTTGGTTTTAATCAAAAGGATGAAGCGTGAGGGGTTTTTACGACGTCTCATTCCCAGAGTCCTCAGATACCTCTCACGACTTAGCAATGTCATTCTTCTGATTAGAATCCGCCGCTGGTCTGCTTCACTAAACAAAGTCCCCTTAATTACTCAACCCTATTTTCTTTATAAACTAATCGAAATTCACGCCTTGTCATCCTGTTTTCAAAGTCTTTAAGTTCTGGGCGTCAATGTACCTCCCTGCTAATTCTAGCAGACCTCAATGTCTTATTTTAAAAAAATTTGATAGTTGTCTTCGGTTTTTTCGACGGAAAAACCTCACTTTTCAAGAGTTTTTGACAAAAACGCCTAATTTTTACCGGATTATATGAAGTTTTCTTTTTCAACTTAGCGTTTTTTCCAAATCATGTCAATTTTGGATTTCAATTTTTACTAATAATTGTTTTTACCGGATTTCATTCAGTTTTTCAACTCAGCGTTTCTACCCAAATCTAGATCAATTTTGGTTAGCGTTAAAGATGAAGTAGGTAAAGTTTTAAATTAAAAAAACCCCCATTTTTTTTTGAACTTTTCAACTTTTCACATAGTTTTTTGACAAAAAGCTCGATTTTATCGGATTTTCTGAAGTTTTCTTCAGTTTTTTAACTTAGCGTTTGTTTCCAAATCTTTGGTTAGCGATAAAGATGAAATAAAGGTTTAAATTTTCAAAACCCCATTTTTACAGACATTTTCGAAATTTTCCACACCGTTTTTTTTTTTTACAAAACGCTTCATTTTTATCGCATTTTCCTCAGTTTTTCAACTCGGCGTTTTTACCCGAATTTTTGGTTAGCGATAGATGAAGCGGTTTTTGTCCAAAATTTTGGCTCGTACAACTGGAAATTGGAATGGATATTTTTTTTCTTCGACCCTATCATAGAAACGACTAAAGTTTTGATCGTGAAATTTTTGAGAGCATTAAGAAGGTGAATGCTCATAAAGCGTGGAACTTAAAAAGCCACCGGTCGATAAAACAAGGAAGGAAGTCGTCGGTTAAGCTTATGGTGCAAACCTTTTTATCTCAAGACCTTTTTAAAATTATAAAAAATAGAAGAAAGAACATCGTCGGGTTCCAGACTTAGGGAAGCTTAGATTAAATCTTAACAAAAAGTGACAAATTGAATTAGAAAATCTAATAAAAGTGAATGAAGGCGAGAAAGGGGAAGTGGTGTATTTCTTTATTAATCAGGGAGAGGTGCTCGCCAAGAGAAGGAGCAAACTCTGATTGACTGCCCTTCTTTTCCCCCCTCTGAGGCGCTTTGAAAATCTAAACATTCGCCAAGGAATACCAATTGGAAGTTTAAAAATTTTTTGTAACTTTCTTAAAGAAGTTTTACCCTTCATGTCGGGTTTTGGGAAGGGTGTTCCAGACCCCGTAGTCAAATAGATTATGTATCTATACCGATCTCAACTTTGTCTGTGGCTCCGTCCGGCCGTAGCATTTTTTCCGCACAGTTTTCAACCGATTTTCACCAAATTTTCCTTAGTCGGAGAACAAGATTTGAAGAGGGCGATTTTTGAATTTCGAAAAAATAGCGGAGATATGTCGGTTTGAAATTGAAAAAAAATTCGCTGCGATATTAACCAAACTTTCACCAAATACTCATATTTTTTACAAATTTTTGGAGTAACAGAAATTTTATTTTAGTAGGGAAAAATTTCATTATTCTACCCTTTGAGAGAGGGACATCTCTAGGCAACAAACCCATTATTTCTACCTTGAATATTTTTAAAAAAAGGGGAAAATGAAGAACTGAAAAAAACTTGGAAAATTTGCAGAAAAAAATGTAAAAATTTTTGAACAAAAAAAAATTTAAATAATTGAAAATTGATTTAAAAAAATAAAACAATTGACAAAAAAAAGTTGTAAAATTAAAATAAGAAATGAAACATGGAAAAATTTTCGAAAAAAAAAAATCTAAACTCAAAAATACTTGAAATTATACATCCCCTCCTTAATACTTCTCTTTCCTTAAAATTCCCCTCCTCAAACTTCCCCTCCTTAATACTTCCCCTCCTCAAACTTTTCCTCCTTAATACTTCCCCCTCCCCAAACTTTTCCTCCTTAATACTTCCCCTCCTCAAACTTTCCCTCCTTAATACTTCCCCCTATAACGTTCCTTGTCATTAAGGAAGTTTTCGTTGGAAGCTCTTCAAACTTGTACTTTTTTTGAGTGTAGAAGATTTTTAAAAAAAATTGTTTTTATACGCGCCATGTTTTAAAGAACGCCAGACTTAATTGGCCATAATAATTGAGCTATTATAAGAACGCAATTATACTCGCTAGTATGTTAAGCTCCTCCTTACGTATTAAATAAGAAGTATTAGTTCTTTTTTTGAACTCGTCACGTCGATTCTAGGAAAGTTTTTATCCGTCTGGATTGTGATATCGATCGGTAGCAGTGATTGCAAGGACCTGCCCACCTGACCTCCTCCGGTCAATAATTACTCTGACCGACGGGAGGCGATACATCACCGGGACTAACGGGATTACATAAGACGAACTACCTACCGCCATTATATATCTACATTATCAATTAAACTCATGTTTTATTATTTTCAATTGAGTTGATAAAACGTGAATTTACATGAGAATGAAGGTTTTGAGAGAGAGGCGGCCTCTTGTGGTCAGTTGCCGAATGTATTTTGTAAAGGACCTAATAAATAGATGAGAGCCACAACATTGCGTGATAAATAAATAATGCAGTGGGGCCCAGGCGGGCACTTTATTATAGGACAAAGAGGTTCGGAGAAATATGAGAGGCCGTTTGGGGGCTTTCGGTCGACTGGGAGCTTTCTGAGGGGATACACCACCAGCGACCTCTCATTATCTTCTCCGACATTAATTATATCAGTTATAAGGCCTTTCATCAGCTCCGCTATCAATACTTAGGCCGTAGGCGCACGGAAAAAGTAATTAATCTTAGGCGGTAACAACCCGTCTCGGTTTACTCCGGCGAATCGATACAACGGTCTTAGCGATCATTCCAAAAAAAAAAGGGGAATCTTTATCCTCAACAAAACTAAAACTTTTTCTCAAAGAAAATATATTTTATTACCATCTATGTCCAAGCTTGTTGACCCCAGGAAAAATAGTGATCGTTACCGATTGTCTACACGGAAGAAGTAATGGATCACTCCTTTTTTTTTAAACTATTGAAGATCTCCCATATACTTCTCCTCACTTATACTTCCCCCTCCATATACTTCCCACTCCGTTATACTTCCCCTCCCATAATTTCCCCTCCGTTATACTTCCCCCTCCTATATAGAACTCTTTAAGGAAGTTTTCGTTGGAAGCTCTTCAAACCAGTACTTTTTATTTCAGATTCGTAATCCACGCAAAATTTTAAGTTGATTTGACTGACCTCCTTGGACAACTTTAAAAAATGCCAAATTTGGTGTTATTTTGCTCTAAAATCTGCTAAAATTGATTGAGACACCAATTTTTTCCTTAAGGAAGTTATTGTGATACCCTCTACGTCGGGTTTTTGAGGAAGGGTCTTCCAGTTTTTTTTTAATTTCACTTATTTTTCGGACCAAAAAAAATGTTCTTTAAAAAAAAGCTACTCTTTTCATTTCATAGAAGATGAAGATGCTTGAATTTGTGATAGTCCTTGTAAAAAAAAAAAGTGGAATTAAAAAAAATTAGTGTCTCAGGTCATTTTTAACGGATTTTAGAGCAAAAATATCACAAATTTGGCATTTTTAAAGTTTTAAGTCAAATCAAATTGAAATTTTGCGTAGATTGTGTCGCTCTGTGACACCCTGTACACCAAAATCAAAATTTGTTGATTGCAATCAATTTTTCGTCAAAAACTGCAGAGGGGTCATTTCACTTTTTCCGATTCTAGGATGTTTTTTCGGGTTTTCAGCCAAACAAAAAAGCAGGTTTTCAGTTTTTTTTATTGAAACCGACGTTTTCTGGCTTGTTGGCCCCTTTATCAAGGCGTGGGCCGATTTTTCCGATTTTCAATACTTAAAAAGATAAAGGGGTGTTCCAGTACTTCTGAGCCGGCTGATGCCAGTTTTTTTTTCGAAAACCTTAACGGCCACATTTTTATCCGATTTTCACCAAATTTTCAAAGTATTATGAAAATGCAGAAATTTTAGAGACTGTTGGCAGTTAGAAAATGGTGAAATGGAGGATTTAAAAGAAAGTTTTAATTTTGCTGATTCGTGAGCTGCGTCGGTTATTCTTTTAAGATGGCTACTAAAGTGGTTTTAAGTGGGATTGACAGGGAAGTTCCTGATCTTGAAAGTTTGAGGGCGGCTATCAGTAGCCGAGAATCCGAGTTCTTCTATATAATTTAACCTTAAGATCGGTTTTTATTCTCGGTGTTGTAATGTATGCGTGTTCTCACGATGGGGCCTCCACGGTTCCGTCATTATATTGACACTGCAATTTGTGTGTTGTGTGCTCGTGGGGCCACAGGAGCAAGCCACGACGGAACAATTAACCGCGCCGAGAGAGCCCTCATCTCTCCCGACTCCGCTAATCACCGGCATCATTAACTTTCGAACACGGAGACCAGAAAGTCCTCCCCCGACATCCTTCCTATTAGCTCCTAACTGTATTAAGGCCTCCTCGACCTCTTCAGGTGGCCCCTCTACCACGCATATATTACACGAGATAAATATTATTATCCCAACTTTTGCCGGAGAAATACACTAATAACGGACTTTCAAAACGCTTATGGCCTCTTGTTTCTCCTCATTTTTTTTTTATTATATTACCTGTTATTTTCTGCATTTATCTCTTGCTCATTAAAAGAGAACACCTTCCTTTCGTGCAAGAAATAATTAAACCTCTGATTTACTGAGGTCATCTCGAAATATTTTAATTTAAAAATCCAGTATTTGCTCAATCCTAAATTCCTCCTCTGAGGTTAATCTTCGAACTCGGGGGTTCCCAAAGAGTGGTCCACCGAATGGCTTGATAAAAATCGCTGGAAACGCGGAATAAAAAGCGTTTCTTAGTGTTCGAAAATCGAGATTTTTCCTTCATTCGGTTCGCTATAATGCATTTGACCATAAAATAACAGAAATTGGGAGTTACAGCTCACCATAAAAAATCTGCAACTCAACAAAGAAAATAGTCGAAAACGTTCACCATAATGCATTTGAACATAATACATCTCACCATAAAGAAGAGATTTAACGTCGTGTCGACATAAAATTTGTCGTTTCAACATTATGTGAACGTAAAGAAACTTTCATTTCAAAGAACTTGTAGTTTCGACATAAAACTGTTTCTGTCGTTTGGGCATAAAACATCACACATAAACTAGGACAGCGAAAGAGCAAGCCTATTTTCGCCGTTCAAAACGCGATTTTGGCGAAACGACAAAACCTTAAAACTTGACAGTTCACCATAATGCTATCCGCTCATCTTTGCGAGAGGAAAAAGTTTATCTCCTTAAATCTTAAAACGAGCAGATCCCATTGGCTCTTTTGCTTTTCCTAGTTTATGGTGAGATGCTTTATTGCTCTGTTAAGAATTGCATTATGGTGAACTGTCAAGTTTTAAGGTTTTGTCGTTCCGTCATATCGCGTTTTAAAACGAAAGTAGGCTTGCTCTTCGGCTCTCCCTAGTTTATGGTGAGATGTATTATGCCCAAACGACAGAAACAGTCATAGTGCGAAACAACAAGTTTTAAGAGAGGATTTTATGGTGAGAAGCGTTATGGTGACTTGCACTTTTTTTTATGTCGACTTGCATTTACTGAAGAAGTCGTTTATGGCGGAACACTTTATGTTGAAAATGCATTATACTCGAAATTTTTCAACTTTGTGAGCTTTACGTTCAATTGAGGCGCTCCGGGTACGAAGGGCGAACTCAACATCGGACAATTTTTTTTTTTCATTTTCAGATTCTAGACCTCATGGTGAATACTCCCATATAATTTTTATGTTGAGTTCGCTCTTTTTTCCCCTATAAATACGTAAAAACCGATATGCGGCAAAACTAACTGCGATATCCGAGCGGGTACGAAGGGCGAACTCCACATCCTAGTCCACAACCCCCACTCCTTTTCCCATTCCAGGGCATGACTTTTCTGTTGAGTTCGCCCGTTACATAAAACTTTAAAATGCGAATATCTCGAAACTACGTTTTGTTGAGTTCGCCCTTCGTACCCGGAGCGCCTCAATGGCATTATGCCGAAACGCTTTATGGTGAACTAAAGATTTTTATGTCGAAATGCAGATTTTTAATGTTCTTTGGGGTGAAATGCGTTACTTTGAACGGTGTTCTCCCTTTTTAAAGGAGTTCGATTTCTTTTATTATTACATGATTTTTATGAGTTTTCCTTCATCTGTAGACATTTTAGAAAAAGAAACGTTATTTTAGAAGATTTTTGATATTTTTCGTTGGTTTCTAAACAAAAGTACAATTTTGAAGAGCTTCCAACGAAAAGTTCTTATTTTAAACAGCATTTCTTAAAAAAAAAAAATTAAAACATTGGCCTGATAAATTGAAATGTAAATGAATGGTGTAATTGAATATGTGACGTAAAGGATTGCGTGTGATCGAAGCGTCCGAAGATAAGGGGACAAGGACTGGTCACGCCTACCGCAGTCCCGATTGGGCGGTTGCAGGTGTTTCCACACTATCTTTTAATCGAGGCTACTTTAAATGCAAGAACACATTCGGCGGAGGGTTGAACAAACGTACAATTTCGATGGACGGAGAAAATGGGACGAGAAGTTTCGTTACTATTCATAACGTTTTAAAGAGTCGGATTTCAACGGGAGATTATATGTTTTATTGATTCAATAATTTCGGCACTTTCGTGCAGAATGGCTGTCGGTTCCCTCCGGCTTTTGAATAAACAAGCGTCCACTCAGAAAATCCGCTGACGAACAAACTCCGCTTCGTGAAATTTAAAAATCCTTCAGAAAATCCGTAAATCATGTGGAAAGTAAAGGAAATAGGTCAAAAATGAAAGAAAATGCTTTAAAAAAGTGTTATTATTGGCAGAAGCAATAATAGAATAAACCCCAATACTTTATTTTTACATTCGGAAAAATACTAATAAAAACAAGAAGAAAAAATATAAAACATTTAGTTAGATTTTTTTAAAAAATGTGATGTAAAATTTTAAGTACTACACTCGCGAGCAAAAGTTTGGAATCATACTTGAAATTGGTTCCGCACGATCTTGCTTACTAAATATTTTTTTTCATCATAAAAATGTCATCTTTTAAGGTACAACTGTCAACTTTAAATTGATACCAAAATCATTAAAATTAAGCTAGTAGTTAAGAGCTATCCCGGATTAAGTGATTCCAAACTTTAGCTCGCGAGTATAGTTTGAAGAGCTTCCCAACTTCCTTAAAGAGGAACAATATAGGAGGGGAAGTATAAGGGGGGAATATGGAGGGGAAGTATAATTTCAAGGATTTTTGAATTTAGAAAAAGATAGAAATAAAGGGCTTTTTGCACAAGGGATGTTCCTCGTAAGGCGTGGAAGTATCAAATTTCTACCTACCTACTAATAGAATTTTTTTTTTTCACGTCAACCGACGTGGAGGGTAAAACAATTACTACTTTTAGGAAGTTAAAACCGGCCGTTGACCAAGAAGGATTGAGAGTCGACATGGATCAGCTGGATATAACAGATAATATTCGAACCTATTTAAAAACCGGACAAATCATGTGATTTCATCGTTTTTCAACATTTTTGGAATTAGTGTTTCATCGGGGCTAGAATGCCGACGATTTTCGAGTATACGAAATGTTGAGATGGCATATAAATCAAGTGACACCGATTTTCAGTAGAAGATCGTGGAAAACGCCATAAAGTGAGATTCCTGACGAAAAATTTCTGAAAAGCGGGGTTTCTCCGTTTAAACCGTTTTAAAATACACGTTCTGGATATGATAGGGTAGGCAGGCGAAGTAAAGGTTTAAAAAGATTTTAAACTTTTAGTAATGATTAGAAAATTAAATTTTCAACAAACTGAAAGAGAAGTGACGTAGACGGAGGCCGTTCCTCAAAAGCGGAATAAATAAAGAGTCAGGTAAGTTAAGTATCGGGAAGTTTAGGACTGATAAAGGCAGCATAAGCGTGGAACTTTAAAAGTGGAGAGTTTACAACTCAAGTTTCCTTCTGTGAAACCGCACCTGTGGTGTTTCGTTAGTTCAACCCGTCTTAGCTTTAAAATCAACTTTTTTTTTTCTCTCCCTTCTGTTAACCCTATTAAAGTTTACTGATAGAAACGCGATACTTTTAGTCCGAATGAAAAACAAGCGGGGAATTTATTCAAGGCGGAAAAGGGTTGGTCATGGGCGGGGAGCAGGTGACACTCCCACATTTTGTGTCACAGATTCGCAGAGAGGGAGCCGAGCATGCGTGATAGCTTTGTCACCAAACCTTGTCCACCTCGTCACCTGACCGTTCAAATCCCAAAAACTTAACGCTATATTTTCATATTAACTTCCTTAACGAAAGTTATTGTGATACCATCCACGTCGGTTTTTGGGGAAGGGTCTTCCTGACCCAAATAATATGTCCGAATCTGTTGCATCCAGCTGATCAACTCTCAATTCTTCTTAGTCGACAAAAGGTAGATTGGCCATATTTTTTTATTGATTCTGCCAATATTAGAACTTAACTTCCAGTTTATTGTGATACCTCCCACGTCGGGTTTGGGGAAGGGTCTTGCAGACCCCGGAGGGTCAGATCTTCACCGATCTCAACTTTGTCTGTGGTTCCGGCCGGCCGTAGCATTTTTTCCGGAACACTTAACGGCCACAGTTCCAACCGATTTTGACCAAATTTTCACCAAAAAAGGTACTAATATATTTCTCTACGAATTTTCGGTGTAAAGAAAGTAACTTTTTTTTTAGCAGGGAGAAATTTTATACTTCCACCCCTTGGCGATAGGACAAAAAAAACCTTACTTTTCAAAATAGACAAAAAAATTTTTCGTAAAAAAAAATGCAACCAAATAGCAAACTTTGAATTTACCCCTCGTTATACTTTTAACGATTCTCCTCCTCAATTAAACCTCCCCTCTCCTTTATACTTTTCCCATCTTTATACTTCCCCCTCCTTCATACCTCCCCCTCCTGTATACTTCCCCCTCCTATATTGCTCCTCTCTACGGAAGTACCCGCCGGGGCCAGCTCCAGACCAGTACTTTTAATAGCGAAAACGACGGGAATGTGAAGTGATTAAGGGTAGTTTGAGGGTCTAATTTGAGGTACGAAAATGACAAAAAGAGGGAACACGAGACTTCGACAATCACACTTATTATTCAGGCGCCACCTGCGGCCGGACCCTTGGCATGCCTACCTTAAAACGCAAATTATTGTCCTCGCCCCGTATAATAAACGACCCGGAGGAGACCGGACAAACTGCACCGTTTAGGACTCAGAAATCAACCTGCGCGTAATAAACGGCTATTACTGACGATTTACATTTAACATTTTTGTTTCTACATTTTTTTTCTTCTTAAGTGCAGATGTCTTCTCTATAATACCTGACTTGCTACTGGTTTTCCCAAGCAAATTAAACCCAAGAGACCTTTTTTTTTAATGCTATAACAATTTTGGACTTTTTAATATCGGGATTAAAATTTATGGAATTTTAAGTCAGTTTAAGTCCGAGATGGGGCGATTAATCAGGATAGGTTGTATTTACAATGTAGCATGTGGGAGTATCTATCAAATGCAAAAGAGGAAACAGTAAGGATGTAATAACACGCTCTTGGTGAATAATAGCCTAGTAGGATTTTCGCTAATAAGCCTGGATTCCGCTCAGATTTAATAATACTAACGCCTATTTTTCTCAGCAATTTTTCCAGTCATGCTAGATGCAGAAGAAAAGGTGTCCCTCCTCTTTGATTCAAAAATTTTGAACAAATATAGCTAAATTAATTTTTAACTTCACCACTCACTTTTTAATTGCGAAAAACAGCTTAAAATTCGGAAAAAATTTATAAAATAATTTTCTACCAGCTGGAAAAATTTGAAAAATATGAGAGGTACATTTTAGGTCCTTCTAAATGCTGTATTGATTTGGTATAACCACCTTGAAGGGAACCATTTTTTCTGACCACTCAAAAGTATAAAATAAATTTTTTACACTTATAAGTTTGGGAAAATTTCGAAAAATTCTCAAAATGCGTCTTTTGGTGCTAAACAACGCTCCGGGTACGAAGGGCGAACTCGACAAAACGTAGTTTCGAGATATTCGCATTTTAAAGTTTCGGTTTTTACGTATTTAAAGGGGAAAAAATGGCGAACTCAACATAAAAATATATGGGTGTATTCACCAGGTCTAGAATCTGAAAATGAAAAAAAACTGGAGGACCCTTCCCCAAAAACCCGAAGTCGAGGGTATCACAATAACTTCTTTAAGGAAGTTTAAAAATTTGTCCGTTGTCGAGTTCGCCCTTCGTACCTGGAGCGCCTCAATTCACAAAAAAATTAGCTCTGTGGGATTAATTCTCGAGATATTTAGGTTTTCTTAAAAATAATAAGCCCGTTTTTCTCGAAAACCGTTCAGTTTTTTGATCTGAAATTTATGTCAGTTTTTATTCATATAGAGAGGCATCTTATGGAATTTTTTCGGCCAAAATGCCCCCCTTTTAAGCTTTAAGTAAGGGGAATACGGGTAGAATGTGCGTAAAATTTAGCCATTTTGGAATTTTCGAAAAAAAAAAAGTTCAATTTTCACAAAGAATGGTTCTTAAAAAACTGAATGAAAAATCGTAAGGTTCTGGGGGAAAAACAGGGGGCACCACAGGAACCTTAAGAAAGGTAAAAGTCCGAAAACTAGACATGTAGGTTAATACAATAACTTCTCTTTGAGAAAGTAAAAACGGATTGTGTGAAAATCTCACAAATCTTATCCGTTAACTTTTTCAAATTTTTATTTCTTCTAACTTTTATTGCTGCTCCCTAGGCCCCAATTTTATTTTAAGAGGCGACCTGGGGAAACTACTATTTTTCCGACCTTTTTTATATCTCCCGCGGTCTAGAAACAACGGTTTCCGTCGTTTTAACTGTATATTGGAAAAGAAATTGCATTTTACTCGGTTTTTCGGCCAGAAGCTACATTTCTGTTTTTTAGGCTTTAGGAATAGAAGACCCCTTTTTATCCGATTCTTTTCATGAACTTTTACACCAGAAACGGGTCGTTATTATCCTGGTTTCTTGAGCAAAAATACCCAATAATTATTACTTAAAAAAGAGGATTTTTTTGTTCCCCCAAAAAACATAATATGCCTTTTGAGATTGAAGACTGACATGTTTTTCTTCAGAGAAATTTCCCAAAAATTACTAAAGTGACTTAAAGGGAGGCAATTAGTCTGAATTACCATATGAAAAAGAAGGTAAAAATTTAATATAATAAAAGTCTAATATGTTTGTTACTAATTATATTAGTGAAGAGCCCTTGTGTAATTACAAAGGAGGCTCTAGACACGAGTAAAAAAACGTGTAATTAGTTTTTTATCAGTTAGCCTAGGAACAAATTAGTGAAATACGTGGCGAGTCTAATTGTACGGGAGAACGCTTGTAATTACATTAAAGGTTGGACTCCTTGGCACTGTATTTAAAATATTCGCCGAGCTCTCATTATTAAGAATCACGCTAGACATTTAATGGGTACCTCGACAATGAAATTCTCGACGCTACCGAAATTAAAGTTGATTAGTGGTATCGAGGGAGAAAAACGGGGATGATTATCCGTATTTGGTTTCCTTTTTTGTGAGCCACTCTTTATTTAAACGGTTTTTTTTTTTTCAAAATAAGGGGATCACGCTATTTGAGACAATCCTTTTTTTTTTCCCTCCCTTTCTATAAAGCCATTATAAAGTGGACCATTTTCAATTTGATAGTGCGGTAATGGGAAGTTGTTATTCTGTCTCAAGCCGTATATAATTTCGCGGTCAACGAAGCGATCCCCTTTTTCTTATAAACGAATCACGGGGAGGAATTACAATCTGGTTCTGCCTATTAAGTGATCCTCCGGGTACCTTCCCACGGGCACAAATCATAATTATTAATAGTCCTCTGTCTAATTATCAACATAATATGAATGATACTACATAAGTTTGGGTCTTTATATTTTACGTGAGAACGGATTAACTCTCTCTTGATCTGGCGTTTAATTTTGAATTTTTTCCACATTACAGATAAAAAAAATCATTCATCTCCTATCGTTCTTCGGAGAATTTCCACAATCGAAATCTCCCTCGCATTTGCCCTTTTAACTTTCACAAAAGAAAGTTATTGCGATACCCTAAATAGATGATTTTTAGAAATGGTTTGTCCTGGCGAAAAACGGACTTTCTCAATTTTTTGGTGAGATTTTATTAGGTGTACAAAATGAAACTCGGCTAAATCTACAAAATTCAAATTTACCCTGTGGCTGAGTTTCATTTTGTACACCTAATAAATAAAACTTGTAGGAAATTTAATTCTCTATAATTTGCACTTAATTATTTTTTTCTAGGATGCACCATTTTCGAAAAATATTTTTTTTAAATAAATTTATCTTGATAACAGTGCGTCCTAGAGAAAAAATGAATAGAATAAAACTTAAAGAGAATTAAATTTCCAACAGATTTTTATTTAGTGCATTTTTTCAATATCTGTAACGGTTTACGATTTACAAGCCTTTAAAAATTAACCTTCTTAATGGTTATACTTCAATAACCTTCTTACACGGAGAAGGTCAACTTTTGATGGACTTTAACGCCTAAAACGTTCAAAATTTTGAAAAAATGAACTACTAGGTGTACAAAATGAAACTCGGCTAAAATCTACAAAATTCAAATTTACCCTGTGGCTGAGTTTCATTTTGTACACCTAATAAATAAAACTTGTAGGAAATTTAATTCTCTATAAATTTGCACTTAATTATTTTTTTCTAGGATGCACCATTTTCGAAAAATAATTTTTTTTAAATAAATTTACTTGATAACAGTGCGTCCTAGAGAAAAAATGAAAATAAAAATTAAAGAGAATTAATTTCCAACAGATTTTATTTAGTGCATTTTTTCAATATCTGTAACGGTTTACGATTTACAAGCCTTTAAAAATTAACCTTCTTAATGGTTATACTTCAATAACCTTCTTACACGGAGAAGGTCAACTTTTGATGGACTTTAACGCCTAAAACGTTCAAAATTTTGAAAAAATGAACTACTAGGTGTACAAATGAAACTCGGCTAAAATCTACAAAATTCAAATTTACCCTATGGCTGGGTTTCATTTTGTACACCTAATATTAACCTCATCTAATCATGCTCCGAAGGTTGTATAGAAAAACGTCCCAAAATCAAATAAAAGCGCCAGAAAATTTGGGAAAAAGTTCTTTTCTCGGCCGATTACAAAACGTTTAAAATCTGCCATTTACAAATGTAGGGTATCACAATAACTTTCTTTTGAAAATGTTAATTTTTGGTTCTTTTCGGTTTTCGGGCCTAGAAACCTCTTTTAAGCCAGATTTTCCGTTCTTTCAGATAAAAGTTTTACAAGTTCCTTCCTAATAAACAAACCATTTAACAGATGGGTTCAAAATTCCGAACTTAAAAAAAAAACGTTTCAACCATGCAACATTTTCTTTTGAAGTCGCTGAGACCACAGGGGTTGTTTCCTGTTAAGGGGCACCCTTTATTTCTATAATTTTCTTTCTCCCCCTTTCAAAAAATGAATGAATGATTTTTACCGCTATACGAGCTAGTTATTAGACCCTTTTTTTACCTAAAATGTTACACCTAAATCTCTGCTTTTACATAATACTTCAATGCTATTGTTCGCCTCAAACGACGCGTTTTTTTACCCACTCGGCAAAGCTCGAATTAAGGCCGTTTAGGGTTAATAGACAAAAGCCCAACCTCTTGTTATTTCCCGATTTACTTCTTCCTGTTTTTAACCGTACTTAACACTCGATTTTCCAAAAAAAAAATGTTTTTTATGTGCACAAAATTTTTAGCATGTAAAGTTAACTTTTTAAGCCAGAGAGTTACAAATTTTGGCCGTGAGTGCTTCAGAAAAATTAGGCAACGGAATACTTCAGTTTTAATTTTATTTCGTGTTTACCTACCTGGAAAAATAATCGAAACGACGAAGAAAAAAAAACTCAAGGGGAAAAAGGATAGTAAGACACCACTCAAAATTAATTGTATAACCGTTTCATTTGTCGACTATTATTGTCATTACAGATAAAAAAAGGGATGATTATATTTTTTTTCGGCCTCCTGAAAACGTAGGGTCTTTTTTTTTATCGCCAGTGTGCCCGACAGAGGTAAACTGCCCGGCCATTACCCGAAGCTAATGCCGTACTTTTAATGTAGCTGACACGATGTAATTCAGCGCCTATAATTTTCAACCCTCGGCCGCCATCTTGCCCGGAAGTTGTGATATACAGAGTTACCGTATAAAAAAAACGAAAGTGGTGGAGAGTAATTGCTCATTAAAACTGATCTTACCGGATAAGATGGAATAATAAAAAATTAAAAAAACGACGTCTAATTTTTATTTCCGAAAGGATGGACTTAATCAGAAAGCGGACTTCCTTCTAAATATAAAATAGAAAATTCGGTGAAAATTCGATGGAAATCTGATGAAAATTGGGACCGCAAACTGCCCTGGAAAAAATGGCGACGGATTGACATCTGGCACCACAAAATGATTGAAAAAAAACTATTGGGGTCCAAAAAACCCATTTTAAAAATCATTTTGGAGAAACAAATAACTTTTTTCGAGGACAGTTATATTATTGTATGCATGCACCCATTTAATTGACTTCCCTCCGTTTACTTTCCCTCCTTATACTTCCCCTCCGTTATACTTTCCCTCCTTATACTTCCCTCCGTTATACTTTCCCTCCTTATACTTCCCCTCCGTTAAACTTTCCCTCCTAATACTTCACCTCCGTTATACTTCCCTCCTTATGCTTCCCCTCCGTTATAATTTCCCTCCTTACTTCCCCTCCGTTATACTTCACCCTCATATATTGTTCCTTCTCTTTAAGAAAGTTTTCGTTAGAAGCTCTTCAAGCTAGTACAGACTTTAGCATTAAAAAAAATGGCAATAAATCAGGAGACTTCGCGGTTAGCGCCGGCGGAGGAAGATCGTTTGATTATTTTTCGCCAAAAGGAGGCCGAAAAATCATTAATTCTGCGGGACTTTCTTAATGTTTACGGTATGACATGACGCCAGGGGAAAGAATTCACAAAGACCGACGTTATAGATGTTCCGATCAGAACAATGTCCTACGGGATGTTCGTGGTGTTGGGCGGGAGGGGTGTGCGAGGGGAGCCAGGGGGTCGAAACAGATTGGGGTCGGGGCCTGACAGACGATTTCTACTTCTCCAGACTTCCCAAGCCCTCGTAAGTCACAAACATCCCTCTTCAGGTCAGGCTACACCTGTTGTCTGTCGGTACTTCAAGAATAAAAGAAAAAAAAAAAAAAGGAACAACCCTTATAAAAACGATTAGTCCAACAAAAAAAAAGTGTGATTTCGGTTTCCTCGGTTTCTAATATTTTAAAACCTTAAATTTTTTTTAAACTTCTAATTTCTTATATAAAGTAATCATTATTTTCGTATGCGCCTTTGAAAAAGCTTCCCAACATTAATATAAATAACCCCGATAAAGACTCAGCAACATTTTCCTTTTATAACTTCCTGCAATGAACATTGTTACCCCAAAATCCATTCCCATGATTTTAAACAATTTTTTTTTTCTTGAAATTTGTATTTAATTATTGTTTGAACTTAATTGTATGTTTATTTTCGTTTTTATGGCTATTTCTTTACGGTTATTTCGAATAAAAATACGTTTAATGGGCATTCGTTTTATCTGAGGAAATTAACCAGTCGTTATTTTCGTTTTATAATTTCTTTATTTACGTGAAATGAGATTCTTCGAGGAGCGGGCGGCTAACCAGCAATACACTCCTGTATAACGGTCAAAAGTACTAACGAAAAGTTAACGAAGGAATAATATAGGAGGGGGAGGTTCTAGGAGGGGGTAAGTATAACCGAGGAGAAGTTCTAGGAGGGGAAGTATAAGGGTGGGGAAGATTAAGTAGGGTAGTATAAGGGAGGGGAAGATTAAGGCAAAGGAAGCACAATGGAGGCGAAGAATAATTTCTGGTCCCGTCCATGAGGGCCAAATCTAAGTAGAAAAAAAAGTTCTTCGCTTTTGAATGTGGAAGATTAAAACTTAACGAAGGAATAATAGGAGGGGAGAATCTAGGAGGGGGTAAGTATAAGCGAGGGGAAGTTCTAGAAGGGAAAGTATAACCGAGGGGAAGATTGAGGCGGGGAAGATTAAGAGGGAAGTTCTAGGAGGGGGAAGTATAAAGGTGGAGAAGATTAAGGAGGGGGTAGTATAAGGGAGGGGAAGATTAAGGAGGGGGTAGTATAAGGGAGGGAAGATTAAGGCAAAGGAAGCGCAATGGAGGGGAAGAATAATTTCTGGTCCCGTCCATGAGAGCGAAATCTAAGTAGAAAAAAATTCTTCGCTTTTGAATGTTGAAGATTAAAACTTAACAAAGGAATAATATAGGAGGGGGAGGTTCTAGGAGGGGGGTAAGTATAAGCGAGGGGAAGTTCTAGAAGGGGGAAGTATTACCTAGGGGAAGATTGAGGAGGGGAAGATTAAGGAGGGAAGTTCTAGGAGGGGAAGTATAAGGGTGGGGAAGATTAAGGAGGGGGAAGTATAAGGGAGGGGAAGATTAAGGCAAAGGAAGCACAACGGAGGAGAAGAATAATTTCTGGTCCCGTCCATGAGGGCGAAATCTAAGTAGAAAAAAATTCTTCGCTTTTGAATGTTGAAGATTAAAACTTAACGAAGGAATAATATAGGAGGGGGTAAGTATAGCGAGGGGAGTTCTAGGAGGGGGTAAGTATAAGCGAGGGGAAGTTCTAGAAGGGGAAAGTATAACCGAGGGGAAGATTGAGGCGGGGAAGATTAAGAGGGAAGTTCTAGGAGGGGGACCGGAAGTATAAAGGTGGGGAAGATTAAGGAGGGGGTAGTATAAGGGAGGGAAGATTAAGGAGGGGGTAGTATAAGGGAGGGATGATTAAGGCAAAGGAAGCGCAATGGAGGGGAAGAATAATTTCTGGTCCCGTCCATGAGAGCGAAATCTAAGTAGAAAAAAAAATTCTTCGCTTTTGAATGTTGAAGATTAAAACTTAACGAAGGAATAATATAGGAGGGGGTAAGTATAAGCGAGGGGAAGTTCTAGAAGGGGAAGTATAACCGAGGGTAAGATTGAGGAGGGGATGATTAAAGAGGAAAGTTCTAGGAGGGGGAGGGGATTAAGGAGGGAAATTCAAGGAGGGAAATTCTAGGAGGGGAAATATAAAGGAAGGGAAGATTAAGGAGGGGGAAGATTCAGGCAAAGAAAGCACAATGGAGGGGAAGAATAATTTCTGGTCCCGTCCACGAGGGCGAAATCTAAGTAGAAAAAAAAATTCTTCGCTTTTGAATGTTGAAGATTAAAACTTAACGAAGGAATAATATAGGAGGGGGAGGTTCTAGGAGGGGGTAAGTATAAGCGAGGGGAAGTTCTAGAAGGGGAAGTATAACCGAGGGTAAGATTGAGGAGGGGATGATTAAAGAGGAAAGTTCTAGGAGGGGGAGGGAGATTAAGGAGGGAAATTCTAGGAGGGGAAATATAAAGGAGGGGAAGATTAAGGAGGGGGAAGATTCAGGCAAAGAAAGCACAATGGAGGGGAAGAATAATTTCTGGTCCCGTCCACGAGGGCGAAATCTAAGTAGAAAAAAAATTCTTCGCTTTTGAATGTTGAAGATTAATTAAAACGGTTTTGGGATGTACATTTGAAAGTAGGTAAAAGAGGATTGTTTGACCAAGGACGGTAAGGCGTTCTAATCAGATCACATGAAGGCCCACCCCCTTGAATAATCCAAAGACGGTGGCGCGGTAGAATAGGAGATAACAATAAGACAGACAAGTTGTTGGCCGGCGTAGAAGATGAATCTTTAAATGGAGCGAGCGTGTTCATCAGTCAAGTAGAGCACTAGCAAGGGACCTTCTCCCCACACAATCATATTACGCACACACTCACACACCAAGAAAGTAGGACTATCCCAAAGGCTACATTATTAGTATTGCAATCATTCTGGTTCTTTTGAATAAACAATATTCACGTTATTATGACAATTTTCGTAAATCTTTTAAGAAGGGGCTTAAAATTCTTGTTTTCGTTTAATATAGCCCGCAAGGGGTGGAAGAATAATAACCCGGATAAGCCAAAGAGTTGGAGGGAATCTATAACAATCTTCATAACACGAAAAATCGAAATCATTCCTGTACCTTGAAAGTTGCCGCGTATTCAGGGAAAATTTTTGGTTGCCCACCATAGGATGGAAAGTGTTTTATTTTTTATTTCAATTTTCCATTTTTTAACCCCTCAAATATTCAGTTTTTTCGAAATTTTTTTTTTCTTTTAATTTTTCCAAAAAAATTTTGATCGGAATTTTCGAATTTTCAATCAATTGGAAAAACAAAAACGTATCTACGAGTATCTAGATAGAAATGATCACTTTTTGCCTATCTAGATAGAAATAACGACTTTTTGCCCAAGGCATGTCCTTCTCGCAAAGGGTGGAAGTATGAAATTTCTCCCTACTAAAAAAATTTTTTTTTTTTACTCCAATTTGTGAAAAATATAAGGAGTATTTAGTAAAATTTAGTGAAAATCGAACCTACGGTTTAAATTTTTTAAAACAAACAGACATATCTCCGCCATTTTTTCGAAATTCAAAAATCGCCTTCGCTTCATTCTTGTTCACCAACTAAAGAAAATTTGGTGAAAACCGTGTTCCGAAAAATGGCACTGCCGGCCGGAACCACAGACATCGGTATAGATACAATATTCGGTTTGACCCTCCGGGGTCTGAATGACCCTTCCCAAAAAACCCTACGTAGAGGTTATCACAATAACTTTTTTAAGGAAGTTGAAATTTTTTGGGCATTTTTGTCTAAATTAATTAGAAGTAACGTGAATTTTGATATCTCTTTTAATCCTGTATGAAAGAGTTTTTTTTTGCTTTATTTTATCCCTGGGCCCTCCCATTTAGAATGGACTCCGATACCTCCTTCTATTGATCTCGGCCTCTCGGGAAATACCGATCTCTGAGAGAAAGTAAAAAATTGTCATCCTTGTTGTTATTTTCTATCCTTTAAGCATCTGTTGAAAACCAAGTGTTTCCCCCTCAGATTTATATTTTATATCGAATTATCGTAGGGGAAGGGGGACAGAAAATGGAAAAAGTTGCCTTGTCGCCTCCGAGGGTTATAAATGTTTCGGGGTCCGGGACTAAGTGTTGTGCCGAGGAGGTAATGAGGCTGAAGGGAAACGATCAGACTTGTCATTTCCACCACCTCCAAATCTCAATCATTTTACCAACAAAACGAAAATTACATTAACTTTTACTCCGTTAAAAATTCCTTGGGTTTGACAGATTAAACTCACTGCCGCCTTTACCTTTAATAGTAGCTATTGGGACCCTTCGGTTATTTACTGCTCCTTCATACTTATTTAATTACATACGGGGTGGAGTACACCCGGCTTCTCGGCACGACGTTACTAATTGGATACACCATATAACAAACCCTTATTTTTTTACCCCTTCTTAATTTTTTTTTTGTCTTAGAAACGTGTCCAGAATGAATAGTGTACAGGTGCGAACACGATGTTTTTTTTTTAAGTATCGCATATTAGGAACTTCCTAGGACAACCATTAATTAACTAATATCCGGTCACAATTTAATATACACGTAGGTACAAGATCCTTACTTTATCGTCATTACAGCCTTCCTTCGATTCTCAAAGTTTTTTTTTTATAGAAATAATTGGTTAGACAGTAGTTGCAACTGTCTCTTTCTCTGATATACCATGAATAAAATGATGAAAATTTCAAGACGATCCATGTTTGTAACCCTCTTGCAAAGGAGGCTCTTAAAAAGAGCTTTCTAGCCATTAAAAAGGGCTTTCTAGCCATTAAAAGGGCTAACTAGCCAGTAAAAAAGGGCTTTCAAGCCAATATAAAGGGCTTTCTAGCCATTATAAAGGGCTTTTTAGCCATTATAAAGGGCTTTCTAGCCAGTAAAAAGGGCTTTCTAGCCATTATAAAGGGCTTTCTAGGCATTTGAAAGGGTTATTTAGCCATTAAAAAGGGCTTTCTAGCCATTATAAAGGGCTTTCTAGCCCTTAAAAAGGGCTTACTAGCCATTAAAAAGGGCTTACTAGCCATTAAAAAGGGCTTACTAGCCAGTAAAAAGGGCTTTCTAGGCATTATAAAGGGCTTTTTAGCCACCAAAAAAGGGCTTTTTAGACCCATTAAAAAGGGCTTTTCAGCCATTAAAAAGGGCTTTTCGGCCATTATAAAGGACTTTTCAGCCATTTGAAAGGGCTTTTTAGCCATTAAAAAGGGCTTACTAGCCATTAAAAAGGGCTTACTAGCCATTAAAAAGGGCTTACTAGCCAGTAAAAAGGGCTTTCTAGGCATTATAAAGGGCTTTTAGCCACCAAAAAAGGGCTTTTTAGACCCATTAAAAAGGGCTTTTCAGCCATTAAAAAGGGCTTTTCGGCCATTATAAAGGACTTTTCAGCCATTTGAAAGGGCTTTTTAGCCATTAAAAAGGGCTTTCTAGCCATTAAAAAGGGCTTTCTAGCCCTTAAAAAGGGCTAACTAGCCAGTAAAAAAGGGCTTTCAAGCCATTATAAAGGGCTTTCTAGCCATTATAAAGGGCTTTTTAGCCATTATAAAGGGCTTTCTAGCCAGTAAAAGGGCTTTCTAGCCATTATAAAGGGCTTTCTAGGCATTATAAAGGGCTTTTTAGCCACTAAAAAGGGTTTTTAACCCCTAAAAATAGGGCTTTTTAGACCCATTAAAAAGGGCTTTTCAGCCATTATAAAGGGCTTTTAGCCATTAAAAAGGGTTATTTAGCCATTAAAAAGGGCTTTCTAGCCATTATAAAGGGCTTTCTAGCCATTAAAAAGGGCTTACTAGCCAGTAAAAAGGGCTTTCTAGCCATTAAAAAGGGTTATTTAGCCATTAAAAAGGGCTTTCTAGCCATTATAAAGGGCTTTCTAGCCATTAAAAGGGCTTACTAGCCAGTAAAAAGGGCTTTCTAGCCACTAAAAAGGGCTTTTAGACCCATTAAAAGGGCTTTTCAGCCATTAAAAAGGGCTTTTCGGCCATTATAAAGGACTTTTCAGCCATTTAAAAGGGCTTTTAGCCATTAAAAAGAGCTTTCTAGCCATTAAAAAGGGCTTTCTAGCCATTAAAAAGGGCATATCTCCAAATTAATATCCTGAGTCAAAGATTAAATTTTGGTGATAGTCGAAATTTTGGTCTAAGTTGTCAACTTAAAAAAATCGCCAAAAAAAAAAAGAGCAACTCTGGCAATTTCTGTCAACGTGGCGTTGTTATATACAGTTCAATGTTTTAGTTTTGAAAGAATGATCGAGGCAACCGAGAAAAATCGCATTTAAAAGAAAAGCACTAGGAGACATGGAAATAGCTATAAAATTATATTAGTTACCTGCCGAAAAGTGATCCATTGTTAACAAAATTGTGTTTCGACTTCTCAACATAGATGTCAATTGAATGATACCCAGCGAATTGAAAGAAAAAGGGCATTACAGTTAACTAAGTAAATAAACAGAAAAGGATCAATTGTAGGATTTGCAACAAAAAACCACCTGCTTTAGGAGGAAAAAAACATAATTTCACATATTTCCAACAAAGTTACGTTAGTTAAGGGTTATAGAAACTAATCTGAGTGAATTCATACCATAAATATTTGATTAATTTTTCCCCATTTTGGCCACGAATTTCCATTTTTGCCCCACTGTGCGATCGGTCAACAGAAAGTCGAGATATGAGGCTTTGAAAACCCAGTTTTTCGCCAGGTTCTCTTCTTGTTTTCCTCCTTTTTCAGCTGGGATCTCTGCTCTCGATTGACCGATCGAATTGAAATTTAGTATCGACCTTATATGATATAATGTAAATGAATGCTGAAAATTTCAAGACGATCCGTCAACAGAAAGCCGAGATATGAGGCTTCGAAAACCCAGTTTTTCGCCATGTCCTCTTCTTATTATCCTCCTTATTCAGCTGGGATTTCTGCTCTCGATTGACCGATCGATTTGAAATGTAGGATCTTCTTTGATATAATGTAAATTTCAAGTTTTTCAACCCAGTTTTTCGCCATGTCCTCCAAACAAATAAAGCCTTTCCTCCCTCTCTAGCACCGATTCCTTTTCTTCTGTCGCTAAGTTCAGTGAAGTAGTATCTCACACGTAACGACGAATGGAGCATATTTTAGAGAAGCAGGCAGAAGCAAATTCGATAAGTCATTAAATACAACTGCGCAATGAAGCAGACTGGAGATAGCGATGAACCGAAACATCCTTACCTGCTCCCTAATCTAAAAAGGCACCCTTAATCTCTTTGGAGAAAGTTATACCCATCCTCGAAGCTAAGAAACGCCGTTTTTCCTTGATTTTCTAAGGTCTTCAGATCAAATAAGACCCTTTTGTCTCTTTCGTCATCTTGCTTTTTCTGCCAAGACGTTTTAAATCGAGGAGTGTCTTCGTCTTGGATTCTAGGAACACCTTTTTACCGGGTTTTCTTCGTTTTTCAGTTGGAGAAACGCCATTTTTACAAAATTTCTTTCCGTCTTCAGATGGAGAAGCGCCCTTTTGGGACTGCTTGAACATCGAAAAAACATCGATTTTTTTGTCGGTTTTTACCATGAGAAACTCTATTTTTACCGAGCGATAAAATCCCTAGAATCCGGTCCTCTATTGCTAACGCCTTAAATGGATCCCAAGAGTCCTATTGTTGGAAGAAAGGATGCCTACAAGAGAGAAAAAAAAATCAATTTAAATAAGATATTTAAAGGACTATAATCAACAGCCTGATTTTCTTAGAATTTACATAAAAGCCTCCTACTTTATTTATTTTTAAGGTATTTCTAAAAGTAATCATTACTGGCTTCTGTGCGATCGTGTGTGGATACGTGTAAAGCCAGAAGTTGGCGTCTTTAATGATAGTCGGCGAGAGAAGACCGATCCTAGATAGGGAGGTATTGCGTGATCTGTGATTTACAGGATACTTCTAACCAGATAGTAGTACTAATTAACAGTTCACATTTGTAATTACAAACAGAGCACAATTAGAGGCACGATGTCGGGAGACTAAAATATTATTTGATAGGATGACGTTTGAATTTCGAAAGTTCGTTGCCCGAAAGGACTGTCCCCATAACCGTTCTGAATAGCCCTCATGATGTCGGGATTCATGACAAAGCCGGACAAGGTATTTTAATGACGGTGACTTGTCTCTGATAGCCCCACGGGCGCCAATGGCCTCATTAAAAACGTAGGTGACGTACCCGAACGTTGAAAAATCGGAAGCCTTTAGATCTATTGTTCGGTAATCACCTCTTTGAATACTAAGCCCCGGTTGTTAAGGAAACACCATTTTTTTCCTTCTCCCCTTCAGGAGATCTTTATCGAAAAAAAACGAAAAATACATCCTTGTTTTTCTAAAGCAGGTGGCATAGAAAGTTTGGAAAAATGACGAAATACTATTAGCTACGGAAAATTATCTAGCCAAAGGCATTTAAGAAACATATTTTGTGGCCACTAATTTTATCCAAGCAGATTTAAACACGAAATTTTATTCAACTCTGTTGCACCCAGCTGTGTGGATTGCAAAACCCTGAGGAATCAGATCAACTCGGAGCTAATTATTGTTTTACTCTCCTCTTTTTTGGGTCAAATCGAACATAAATCTTTGTTAAAACTTTCAAACTTTGTCTTTAGTTCCAGCCGGCCGTAGCATATTTTTCCGCAACACATTATGGTCACAGTTTTCAATCGATTTTCACACAATTTTCTTTATTCGGTGAACAAGAATGTTGATAAAGCGGTTTTTGAATTTCGAAAAAAAAAATGGCGGAGATATGTCTGTTTGCATTTAAAAAATTCGCTTATAACGAACGGAGGGAAAGTATAAAGGAGGCGGAAGTATAAGGGAGGGGAAGTATAAGGAAGGGGAAGTATAACGGAGGGAAAGTATAAGGAAGGGGGAAGATTTTTTTTTTCAAAAATTTTCCGGGTTTTTTTTCCAATTTTCCGAGTTTTTTGGTGAAAATCTGATTAACGGTTCGGCCGCAGCGAATTTTCTAAAATTTCAAACAAACATATCTCCGCCATTTTTTCGAAATTCAAAAATGGCCCTCGTTACATTCTTCTTCTCCGACTAAGGAAGATTTTGTGAAAATTTGGTGAAAATCGGTTAAAAACTGTGGCCGTAAAGTGTTCCGGAAAAATGCTACGGACGGCCGGCCGGAACCACAGACAAAGTTGAGATCGGTAAAGATCAATATTCGATTTGACCCTCCGGGGTCTGGAAGACCCTTCCCCAAAAACCCGACTTCGAGGGTATCACAATAACTTTTTTAAGGAAGTTAAAACTGAAACTTTGAGAAGGAAATTGGAAAAGAAACCTAGAAAATTTTATGAAACAAAATAAAAAATGACCCTGCGGTAGCAGGGACTAAAAGGTAGATTTCTTTTCATGATTAAAATTAAAATGTATAAACACAAAATATATAATTATGTTATAAAATGATGATATAAGAAAAATTGCGCCACTGAGCCCCTAGAAAAACATCTGATAATTTTATTAATAAAATATTTAATAATTTCCCGGTATAAATTCAAATTTTTTTTAAAGTTTAGCTAGTTCAATATTTTGCGCCTGGCTCGTCCAAACCTGCTTTAATTAATTTTTTACACGCCCTCGCAGAGGTCTTAAAGTTTTTTTTGCAAAAGGACTAGGATTTCAATAGAAAATGCCAATTTTGTCTTTTAAGCCCTAAGTAAAGTAGGTGAATCGCTGGTCCGATTTCAGCCATTAACGAACTCGTCCGAGCTATTGAGATAAAAGCTCTAAATACCGGATATCGTCACCCTCACATTAAAATTGCTCCAGTTATCGTGCTAATATATGTATATATATATATAAACTTTTCAACTGAGGATAGTTTTGGGGTCCAGGAGGTATGAAACGAAAAACGTATAGAAATTTTTTGAATCTGCGACTACTTGGTACATTACAATAGGTAGATTTTTGAAGAAAAGAAATCTACCTAAAATTGGAAAAAAAAAACTTAAAAATTTTGTCAAAAAAATGAAAAAACTAAGTTAACAACCCGGAATCCTGAAGAAAAATTAAATTCGAAAAAAGCAATAAAAAATAAACTTGGAAAATTTTCCAAAAAAAAAAAAAAACTTAAGTAGGTACCCATAACATTTTTGAAAAAAGGAAATTTCTTCTAAATTCAAAAATACCTGAAATTATATATCTTCTCTTTTATACTTCCCCCTCCTTAAACTTTCTCTCTGTTATGCTTCTCCCTCCTTGATAATTCCCCTCCTATATTGTTCCTTCTCTTTAAGGAAGTTTCCGTTGAAAGCTCTTCAAACTAGTTCTTTCACCAAATTTTCTTCGTTCTATTCCTGAATAAACAATATTTAAATTTTCTAAGGTAATCAGCTCGATAAACACCAGATTTTGATCAAGAAACACTATTTTCAACGGATGATTAGGAATAGAATCCGTCCTTTACTGCTAACGCATTAAAGCTGACCTACTGGCCGCTTTAATTGTCTGAATCGATTTGACGCAAACTTCTATAAACTCTATTGCACCCAGCTGTGTAGAAGCTAATTTTTAATGGAGAGAAACAAAATTTTATTGTGAATTTGTGATGGTTGAAAAGGATGTCAATACGGGAGACCTTTTGTTTAATCAAGCGTCTAAAAAATATTTGGAAGCCCTCCCACATACATATCTTTTGAAGGATTTGAGGCTCACTGTCCTTGTTACGTACGCTCCATTAGGGAAGCAAAGGCTGTTTACTTTGCCCTCGGGTAGGTCCCCGGGGTCGGACACGGGCCCACCCAAACAGGCCGCCGACAAAAAGCCTTTTTTCTCTCTCCCGCCCGGGAAAAACGAATCCGAGCGTGAAATATTGTTGTCCCTGAGGGATGAGGGAAAAAAGGTTGTCTGCGCGAATTACGTCAATATCCCCTTTGTGAATATTCGAGCACTATGACCATCCTCATCCATAACTTTCTTATTGACATGATGTAGAAAATTCTCAAGTTTCACCTTTTTAAAAGCAAAGTTTTCTTTCTTTTCGATCCAGACAAACAATCCAGAGAAATAATTGAAAAGATACATAAAAGAGGTGTTTATCGTTTTCTCCTTTTGTAGCAATTTCCAAATGTCATTAAAAACTTCAATCTTCCTCCCCGCTAAAATATTGCAATCTAAAAAAACGTGTGAAAAAAGGAAGAAAAATATTAATTTTACTACCGTACAATTAAATCGTAATAAAAATTTTTTAAGACCCTTATGGCTTCATCAAAACCATAAAAAATCAAACTAGAATTCCGGACATTCGGTGAGAAAATATTAATTTTTAACCGCCATTCTCACACGTTGAATACTAAATTAAAGATTCGCCATTTTCTACACCTACGTGTTTCTCAAGGAATATTTTTCACGGACACCTCGTTTCGGGTCCCGCGAGACGCTCTTCTAATTGTGGGTAATTTGTTTTCAACCAACCAGAATTCCTCATTCTCGACGCTAGGATCATAATTGAGATTATCCTTTTTAAAACATAAATGGCGTTTTATCTGACAAGAAACTACTTCGAGGATTCTTTATTTTTTTCCCAAAATGAGAAATACATTGCATGATTTTTAATATTCAAATTTAAATAATTGCTCGAATTAGTTTACTTTTTTATAAATAATTTTTAGCTTTTGGTCAGGCCATTCTTGAAAAATTGACTTTTTGATGCACAATTACAAAAGACGCTGAAGCACTTTCAAAACTTATGGTCCGAAAGTAAATTCCGCTTATTTTCATTTCTGAAGTAAGAAATTTGGATTCTAACTTGAAAAAAGGCCGCACATCTCATGATGCAGAATGCGAAGATACTTGAATTTGTGATATTTGGAATCTTCGGACAAAATGAAGTGAAAACGAGCCTCTTAGGTTGATTTTAACGGATCTTAGCGCGAAAAACGCTATTTGACATTTTTTAAAGTTGTCAAAAATTGTCAGATGAATAGTCAAATCAACTTGAAATTTTGCGTGGATTACGAATCTGAAATAAAAAATAGGGGTTTCCATTTGAAATAACGAAGTAAGGTTCTATTGCGGGCACCCTGTATATCCAAACGTCTTTTATTAGGTGTACAAAATGAAACTCTGCTAAAATCTACAAAATTCAAATTAACCCTGTGGCTGAGTTTCAATTTGTACACCTAATAAATAAAAATTGTAGGAAATTTAATTCTCTATAAATTTGTACTTAATTATTTTTTTCTAGGATGCACCATTTTCGGAAAATAATTTTTTTTAAAAATAAATTTATCTTGAAAACAGTGCGTCCTAGAGAAAAAATGAATAGAATAAAAATTAAAGAAAATTAAATTTCCAACAGATTTTATTTAGTGCATTTTTTCAATATCTGTAACGGTTTACGATTTACAAGCCTTTAAAAATTAACCTTCTTAATAGTTATACTTCAATAACCTTCTTACACGGAGAAGGTCAACTTTTGATGGACTTTAACGCCTAAAATGTTTAAAATTTTGAAAAAATGAACTACTAGGTGTACAAAATGAATCTCGGCTAAAATCTACAAAATTCAAATTTACCCGTGGCTGAGTTTCATTTTTTACACCTAATAAACTACACCATCAAATTCTTTGATTTAAATTAAGGGGGTTTTACATTTAACTTTTTCTCATAAAACAACTTTTTAACGCTCTCCAGACGTGTGCCATGTTTCCGGACCCTCCGTATACCAATTGTACTTGCCCCTCCTTATATTTCCCCCTCCTTTAACTTCCTATCGGTTATACCTCCCCCTCCTTGAACTTCCTATCCGTTATACCTCCCCCTCCTTAACACTTTCCCCTCCTACAATGTTCCTTTTCATTAATGAGGTTTTCGTTGGCAGCTCTTCAAACTTTTCTTAAGGGTTCCTTGTAATCGTGGACCGTCTTAAAAAGCCAATTTCTCACGTACTCTTGGTAAAAATTGAAAGTAAAACTTGTTCTCTAATAATTAAAGCTCTCACCCGAAATCACATGATCGTTACTTAAAACGTTGTGAGAGACTAAAAACGTTCTGAAGATTACAAAAATGACCTCAATGGTTTTCTGGCTGTAAACTTGCGTGGCAGGGCCGATGGATTTTCCTAAGAGCTCCATCGCAAAAAAAAGTTACTTTCTTCCCTCCATTAAAAAGTGAATTTTTGTTCTTCTTCTTCAATAATCCAGCAAGGTTTTCGCAGAGGCAAAACGAATGGACAACAATAGCTTTTTGGCTTGAGGGATAATTTCGGATCAAGGGTCGAGGGGGTAAAAAAAGAAAATGAAAGGACGAAAAGGTTCCTTTAATCTGAAAAAGGTTTGATTTTCCAAGGGGTTAACCGTTCGGCGCCAAAGGACCATCCATCAGTCTGAAGGCCGGCCACTGTAATGTCACCTGTCGCATCAAGTGACTGATGCTCTCCTTACAAAAGACTCTTCCGAACCCATTAATGTACCTAAAAGTTAATTGTGTTTTCGTCATTTACCCCATCATTTATAAGGTCAACTTTAAAAACATGAAAAGAAACACCTTCTAATCAACCATTGTTTACCCCATAACATGCCTACATGTTCAACAAATCCCAATAAAGCTATTGTGCAGACTGCGAATTCATTGTAGCCAACCTATTCAGGATTCAATAACGCTATTGTAGAGCGAATTTTGGGAATATTTCAATTTTTGTGAAGGAACAAAACGTTTCTTTGAGGGATATCGGAAGAGGGGGTGGTTTTGTTTCGTTGAGCCAGGGAGATCAATGCCTTTTGAATCATTGATTGTTCCCGGTGTTTTAGATGTGAGAGTCGTGATGGATGAAGGCGGATGACCCGAGACAATAAGTCAGGATAGCAACAGGCTTCAAAAACATTGTTTTTCCCTCTGAAACCCTCCACCCTTCCAAAAAAGCCCTTTTTGTGTCAACCCTAACACCCTATTTACACTCGCCCAGATCGACCTCCCGAAGGGGACATGTGTCTCGCATATTGTTTATAAAAGTCCGCTTTAACGTAACTTTCTTGGATACGTGTCGCCATAATGCGTTTGACCAAAATAGCAGAAATCGCGAGTTACCATAAAAAATCTGCTACTCAACATAAAGAAAAATGTCGAAAACCATAATGCATTTGAACATAATACATCTCACCATAAAGAAGACTTAACACCTCAATATCTCGAGAACTAAGGATCCCACAGATCTCATTCTTTTTGCAAATTATTTAGCATTTATAAATTTTTAGAAATTTTTCCCAAACTTTTAAAAGGTGAAAAATTATTTTTATAACTTTTGAGGGGCCAGAAAAAAGTATTCGCTTCATGGTGGCGACACTAAATTAATATAGCGTATAGAGCAGTGTTTCTCAATCTTTTTGAAGCCTGCGCCCTCTGTAAACAAGCATTTAGCGACGCCGCCAAGGGGAGCTTGAAAACGGGAGCCGGATTATAGGTTTTCGGTCCAAAGGGCCGGATTATTGATTTTCCGAATGAAGTTCCAGAATATAGGTTTTTTGAACCAAAGGGCCGGATTATAGGTTTTCGGACCAGAGAGCCGGATTTAGGTTTTCGGACCAAAGGGCCGGATTATTGATTTTCCGAATAAAGTTCCAGATTGTAGGTTTTTGAACCAAAGGGCCCCGGATATAGGTTTTCGGACCAGAGGGCCGGATTATAGGTTTTCGGACCAAAGGCCGGATTATTGATTTTCCGAATAAAGTTCCAGATTGTAGGTTTTTTAACCAAAGGGCCCGGATTATAGGTTTTCGGACCAGAGGGCCGGATTATAGGTTTTCGGACCAAAGGGCCGGATTAAAGGTTTTCCTACCAAAGTTCCAGAATATAGATTTTTTGAACCAAAGGGCCGGAATATAGGTTTTCGGACTAAAGGGCCGGATGATAGGTTTTCGGACCAAAGTTCCAAAATATAGGTTTTTGGAGCAAAGTTCCAGAATATAGGTTTTTTGGAGCTAGGTTTTCCGACCAAAGTTCCGGAATATAGGTTTTCGGGCCAAAGGGCCGGATTATAGGTTTTCGGACCAAAGGGCCGGTTATAGGTTTTCGACCAAAGGGCCGGATTATAGGTTTTCCGACCAAAGTTCCAGAATATAGGTTTTCGGACAAATTAAAAAAAGGACTCACCCTAACGCCCCAGCCACTTAGCCATTGCTCCCCTATCACCCAAATTTGCATAACGCCCCCCAGTAACTTCTCGGCGCCCCCAGGGGGCGGTACCGCCCCCGTTGAGAATCACCGGTATAGAGGGACCTACATAAAATGTACCTTCAATAATTTTTTCAGATTTTTTGAGGTGAGAGAACAATATGTTATAATTTTTTTTTTATTTTAAGCTGTTTTTCGCAATTAATAATGAATGGTGGAGTTAAACATTAATTTCATTATTAAAAATAAAAATATAAATATTAGAAGAATAAGGGAAATGTGCCATAAATTATGACACATCTCAGGATATCTGTTGAGTATCAAACTTCCCTTATTCTTCCAAATATGTATTCATTTTACTTTAAGCAATAAATTAATTTTTAACTTCACCACTCATTTTGTTTGCAAAAAAAACCAGCTTAAAATTGAGGAAAAAAATTTATAAAATACTGTTCTACTACCTCGAAAATGTGAAAAAAAAAAAGTTATGAGAAGAATTTGGGTCTTTCTGAATCCTGTATTAAAATTTGGTGTTGCCAAATGGAAGGAAACTATTTTTTCTGACCCCTCAAAAGTTTTAAAAATAAATTTTTCACCCTTTAAAAGTTTGGGAAAAGGTTATAAAGGGTTAAAAGGGTCAAAATAGCCCTTGCTCCGATTTTGCTGAAAAAATTCAGGATGACGCCTGTATATAAGACTAAAAAATGAGGAAAATTTAGGAAATTTAGAAAAATTTCTTTATTATTATAAAGATAGTTGTACGCAATTTATTATAATTAATAGTATAATTATTATATTATAATTTTTATATTATATTTATTAATTATATTATAATTAATAATAATTTAATTCCCATGATTCACCATGTATAGCGAAAAATTCAGAAAAAAATTCATAAAATATTGTTCTACCACCTCGAAAATCTGGTAAAATTCTGACAAGTAAAGACTAGTTTTTTAACATATTGTAATGATTTCGTAACGTTACCTCTTCAGGAACAATTTTTTTCGAGGTTTTGGAATTTTTAAATTAAAAATTTAAGCATTTATTGAGGTCGGAAAACTGAAAAAAATACTCAAAGGTGGGTCTTTGGAAGCTCTATAAGCCGCAAAAATCTGTGCTCTGTGGGACCATTAGTTCTCGAGATATTAATTTTCTGAAATGAGAAAATCGCGTTTTTCACGAAAACCGTTGATCTTTTGATTTGAAATTTTCCTCATTTTTTAGTCTTATATAGAGGCGTCTTCCTGAATTATTTCAGCGAAATCGGAGCAAAGTCCATTTTGACCCCTTATCCTCTATAGCAGTCCTTTTTGAAGCCATACGCCCCCCTGTAAACAAGCATTTAGCGACGCCGCCAAGGGGAGCTTGAAAACGGGAGCCGGATTATAGGTTTTCCGAATAAAGTTCCAGAATATAGGTTTTTGAACCAAAGTGCCGGATTATAGGTTGACGGACCAAAGTTCCAGAATATAGGTTTTCGGACAAATTCAAAAAAGGACTCACCCTAACGCCCCCAGCCACTTAGCCATTGCCCCCCTATCACCCAAATTTTGCATAACGCCCCCCAGTAACTTCTCGGCGCCCTCAGGGGGCAGGTACCGCCCCCGTTGAGAATCACTGCTCTATAGCCTTTCTAAAAATTCTCCAAGAGGCGTCTATAGATGCTAAATAATTTGCAAAAAGAATGAGATCTGTAGGATAATTACTAGTTCTCAAGATATTGAGCTTTCTTAAAAAGATAGCCCGTTTTTGTCAAATACCGCTCAATTTTGTTGTGAAATCCATGTCAGTTCCAGAGGCATCTTGTGGAATTTTTTCGGCCAAATCGGAGTAAGGGCCGAAATCCCCCCCCCCCCCATTCAAAGAAGTGGTGAAGATCTTGAAGACCATAGCCCAAATGTGGAGGATAATTGAGGCGCTCCGAATACGAAGGGCGAACTCGACATCGGACAAATTTTTTTTTTTTCATTTCAGATTCTAGACCTTTTGAAGAATACACCCATGTAATTTTATATTGAGTTTCCCCTTTTTTCCCCTTTAAAATACGTAAAAACCGATATGCGGCAAAGCTCTACTCTCAACCTTTTTATTTAATTTTTTTTTTTCTTTTCGAGATTTGGTGATTTTAAAAAAACCCTTTTCTCTATGATTCTATGATGATTCTAAAATCTCGCCACGAAAATTCCAGAGAGTGACTTTTCTGTCGAGTTCGCCCTTAACAGAAACTTTAAAATGCGAATATCTCGAAACTACGTTTTGTCGAGTTCGCCCTTCGTATTCGGAGCGCCTCATATAGAGAGGCATCTTCTGGAATTTTTCGGCCAAATCGGAGTAGGGCCGAAATCCCCCCCCCCCCACCCCCCATTCAAAGAAGTGGTGAAGATCTTGAAGCCCAAAATGTGGAGGATAATTCAATAACTTCTGTTTGAGAATGTTAAGTACCTCAAGTAGATTAGCATAAATCTGTATTTTTAATCGAAATTGACCCCTGAGAATATTAAGGACGGTATCCTCAAATAATTAATAGTTTAAAAGATGTGGCCTCGAATCACGCGATCACTGATCCTAATTAGAGGTGGGCATAAAGAGCGCCGTGGGAATGGCGATCGTTTAATAGCTTCTTCGAAGAGACGCCATGATTATATTTCACACAACGATACCTTTCCATTAATTAGAAATCAAAAGGAGAATTTTTAAAAAAGTATTGAATATCTCGCCTAATTATTTGGATGTCTTAAATTTTGTTGGGTAACACGTGGATCCACCTGTACCCGACGTCCGTAGATTACGTCCCGAGTTTGATCGCTTCCGGTGGAAATTGCTCGCGTGCTTAATTGAGCATCTCCTACTGATTAACACGTTGTTAGAAATCATAATCCAAACGAGATAATTAGCGAAGGGGGTCCTAGGGGGTTCCAAAACATTAACACGTCCACATCTCAAAAGGTGGCTACAATTTTATTAGTCATTGAATATTTAATCATTCCCATGGAAGAACAGGTGATCAAGAAAGTTAAAGGAGAAATTTTAGATCACTTGCGAAGATGATTTGCTGAAAGAAATCTACCTATTGCAATGGGTTTTTTAATGGAATTTTTCTTTCAGGCCCATAATTTGTAAAAGAGCTACAGCAGCTTCTGTAGTTAGTTCATCAAAAAGAAAAATTCCGTTAAAATAGTCGCTTATTTTGAATGCGAAAATGCTTGAATTTGAGATAATTGGAATCTTTGGACAAAATAAGTGGAATTTTAAAAAATGAGTCTCTTTGGTCAATCTTTTATACGGCCTTTTTTTATGTTTGAACCCCAATTTTTATTTCAGAAATGGAAGTTAGGGCAAAAAACGCTAAAATTTTAGCGACATTTTTAAAGTTGTCAAAAATGGACATATGAATAGTCAAATCAACTTGAAATTTTGCGTAGATTACGAATCTAAAATAAAAAATAGGGTTTCTCCTAATAAAATAACGAAGTTAAGTTCTGTTGGGGGCACCCTGTATATCCAAACGCATTTTCTACTACACCATCAAATTCTTTAATTTAAATTAAGGGGGTTTTACTTTTAACTTTTTTTATAAAACCATTTTTTTTACGCTCTCGGAAAAATTTTTCTTCGGAAAAAATCTTTTTCTTTACGGATATGACGGATAAATACAAAATATCTAAGGATTCGACGGATCAGAATCCGTCAGGAAAAAACGTAGAAAGTTGGATAAAAGAGCCATATCCGTAGAAAGTTGGGTAAAAGAGCCATAAAACCGTTGAAAGTTGTATTAAAGAGTCATAAATCCGTAGAAAGTAGGATAACGTGCCACATTTCCGTAAAAAAGTTGGGTAATAGAGCCATAAAACCGTTGAAAGTTGGATAAAAGAGTCATAAAATCGTAGAAAGTTGGATAAAAGAGCCTCATATCCGCAAAAAGTAGGATAAAAGAGTCATAAAACCGTAGAAAGTTGGATAAAAGAGCCACATATCCGTAGAAAGTTTAATAGAGCCATAAACCGTTGAAAGTTGGATAAAAGAGTCATAAATCGTAGAAAGTTGGATAAAAGAGCCTCATATCCGCAGAAAGTAGGATAAAAGAGTCATAAAACCTTAGAAAGTTGGATAAAGAGCCACATATCCGTAGAAAGTTTGGTAATAGCCATAAAACCGTTGAAAGTTGGATAAAGAGTCATAAAATCGTAGAAAGTTGGATAAAAGAGCCTCATATCCGCAAAAAGTAGGATAAAAGAGTCATAAAACCGTAGAAAGTTGGATAAAAGAGCCACATATCCGTAGAAAGTTTGGTAATAGAGCCATAAAACCGTTGAAAGTTGGATAAAAGAGTCATAAAATCGTAGAAAGTTGGATAAAAGCCTCATATCCGCAAAAAGTAGGATAAAAGTCATAAAACCGTAGAAAGTTGGATAAAAGCCACATATCCGTAGAAAGTTTGGTAAGAGCCATAAAACCGTTGAAAGTTGGATAAAAGAGTCATAAAATCGTAGAAAGTTGGATAAAAGAGCCTCATATCCGCAAAAAGTAGGATAAAGAGTCATAAAACCGTAGAAAGTTGGATAAAGAGCCTATAAGAAAGTTAGATTATGAAAGTTGGATAGAGCCATAAAATCGTAGAAAGTTGGATAAAGAGCCTCATATCCGTAGAAAGTTGGGTGAAGAGCCACAACCGTTGAAAGATGGATAAAAGAGTCATAAATCGTAGAAAGTTCGATAAAAAAGCCACATATCCGCAGACAGTTGGATAAAAGAGCCATAAAACCGTTGAAAGTTGTATAAAAGAGTCATAAACCGTAGAAAGTTGGATAAAAGAACCATATCCGTAGAAAGTTGGATAAAAGAGCCACATAGAAAGTTGGGTAATAGAGCCATAAAACCGTTGAAAGTTGGGTAATAGAGCCATAAAACCGTTCAAAGTTGGATAAAAGAGTCATTAAATCGTAGAAAGTTGGATAAAAAAGAGCCACAAATCCGTAGACAGTTGGATAAAAGGGTCATAAAACCGTAGAAAGATGTATACAAGAGTCATAAAACCGAAGAAAGTGCATCAAAGTGCCACATATCCGTAGAATGGCTGAAAGAGAATCCGAAGGTTTCCAAATCCGTCTTCAACGAAGTTTTCGATCTGTCATATCCGAAACTAAAAGGGAAAAGGGAATATATAAATTTTGACTATATATTTTTACGTAAATAACCAGGTTTCGTCTTAAAAAGCCTCGTCAGGTGAGCTATTCCCTCTATCACAATCATTTCTATCTATTTTTAAGAGCAAAGGACTTGGTTAGCTCCGTGACATTCTGTATGTGCCCAAGGTCTCGGGGACCGCCCTCACCATTAACTCTTCCTATTCCATCGCTATCACTTTATACGCCGAGATAACTCCAGATTTACCTTCCCATTGTCGACTTTTTATAATTCGGCACACGAGGTGTATAGCAATGACGAAGGTCACGACAAAAACCTCTTCACTGATGACCAGAATTACACTTTATATCGAAAAAAAGCATTAATTTAGTTTTTACCTTGTTTCTGGTTGACAATACTTTATAATCTTTCAATTTTTTCTAGTTTGATTTTGTTAATTTTGTATAATTCATAAAATGAGGTCGTGATGAGAGCAATCACAGAATACATTCAATTTGGACCTCAATCTGTTAAACTCGAGATTGATTTTTTAAGATTAACATATTCTGTAATAAAATAGACAAACAAATTATTAATATCAAAGATTAATTGAGTTTATACCTTTTTAAAAAAAAAAAGTATTGTCAACCAGAAACAAGGTAAAAAACTAAATTAATGCTTTTTTCGATATAAATGTGTAATTCTGGTCATCAGTGAAGAGGTTTTTGTCGTGACCTTCGTCATTGCTATACACCTCGTGTGCCGAATTATAAAAAGTTGAAAAAATTGAAAAAATTATAAAGAATTGTCAACGGAACAAGTAAAAAACTAAATTAATGCTTTTTTGATATAAATTTATAATTCTGTTCGTTAGTGAAGAGGTTTATCGTGACCTTCGTCATTAGAAAAGACCTCGTTTGCCGAAATTATAAAAAGTTGACAATCCTTCATTTAAAAAACTGTACGTTCAACTCGAGTGTTCATCGTCGATTCGCTGAAGGTGAAATCCAATGTTATCCAAATTATATAAGACTGTGACTTCTGCTAATTTAGAATTTTCGACATATAAGTGAGTCCATCTAACAAGATTTTTTTGTATTTTAAAATCTCATTGTAGTCTCGTCCTGAAGAAGGACCCCTCCAAGGTCCGAACACGCGTCGACTTAAGATTAATAAGGATGTTTAAAAGTGAAGTTACTTTTTTCACCCTACTGGCTGCAAGCCCACAATATAAACGTTAGTTCATTTTTTCAAAATTTAAACATTTTAGGCGTTAAAGTCCATCAAAAGTTGACCTTCTCCGTGTAAGAAGGTTATTGAAGTATAACCATTAAGAAGGTTAATTTTAAAGGCTTGTAAATCGTAAACCGATACAGATATTGAAAAAATGCACTAAATAAAATCTGTTTGAAATTATTCTCTTTAATTTTGTTCTATTTTTTTCTCTAGGACGCACTGTTTTCAAGATAAATTTAAAAAAAATTATTTTCCGAAAATGGTGCATCCTAGAAAAAAAAAATTAAGTTCAAAATAGAGAATTAAATTTCCTACAATTTTTATTTATTAGGTGTACAAAATGAAACTCAGCCACAGGTTAAATTTGAATTTTGTAGATTTTAGCCGAGTTTCATTTTTTACACCTAATAGTTCACCATAATGCGTTTCGGCATAATGTAATTGAACATAAAGCTCTCAAAAGTTCAAAAAATTTTAGCATAATGCATTTCAACATAAATCGTTTCGCCATAAACGACTTTTTCAATAAATGCAAGTCGAAAAAATGCAAGTCCCCATAACGCTTCTCGCCGTAAAAGCCTCTTTTAACTTGTTTTTCACCATAAAACTGTTTCTGTCGTTCGGCATAATACATCTGACCATAAACTAGGGACAGCGAAAAGCAAGCCTACTTTCGCCGTTTAAAAAGTAATTATGACGAAACGAGAAAACCCTTAAAACTTGACAGTTCACCATAATGCAATTCAAGACAAAGCATCTCACCATAAACTAGGAAAAGCAAGCAGGCAGCCAATGGGATCAATTCGTTTTGTTACACATGGGGCTTAATTTTTTTTCCTCTCGCGAGGATTGCATTAAGGTGAACGTCAATTTTCAAGGGTTTTGTCGTTCGCCATTTTAAACGGCGAAAATAGGCTGCTCTTTCGCTATCCCTAGTTTATGGTGAGATGTATTATGCTGAATGACAGAAACAGTTGTGTTTCGCCGTTTAAAAAGTAATTATGACGAAACGAGAAAACCCTTAAAACTTGACAGTTCACCATAATGCAATTCAAGACAAGCATCTCACCATAAACTAGGAAAAGCAAGCAGGCAGCCAATGGGATCAATTCGTTTTGTTACACATGGGGCTTAATTTTTTTTCCTCGAGGGTGCATTGTGAACTGTCAATTTTCAAGGGTTTTGTCGTTTCGCCATTTTTAAACGGCGAAAATAGGCTTTCGCTATCCCTAGTTTATGGAGAGTATTATGCCTGAATGACAGAAACAGTTGTGTCGCGAAGCGAAAAATTCTTTAAAATGAAAGTTTCCTTTATGTTCACTGCGTTATGTTGAAGCGACAAAATGTCGAGGTTTTTCTAAAAAAAGGATAAACCCTTTTTTCTCGTAAACCGCTCGGTTTTTTGTTCTGAAATTTATGTCAGTTCTTCATCATCAGGAATTCTTTTTGCCAAATCGGAGTAAGGGCCAAAATACCCGCTTCCCGCTATACCTTTGGCGAGGAGTGTTTTAAATAAATAGATTTATAATGATTGCGCCTATCTGGGGGCGACGCATCTGGGAAGAAGATTCAGTAGTTAAATATTGCGTTCCTGGTCTGCGATATCAAGAGCGGCGTAAAGTATCGCCCCGCTGGGGGAAAAACTTTAGTCGCCTATAAATCATCTCTCGATCTGGGGATTGTCCTTTTGCTCCTTTCGGTCCACGGCATGATCTATGACGGTCATCTATAACATTCTTACAGTTTCATTTACTCTCTCTCTCACTCGTCTCACGCACGTAGCAATTTGGCCCCCAGACGATCATAGGTCTAGGGACGTACCCACTGTAATTCACGTCGATTTTCTTTTTATAAGACACCTGGATCCGAATAAAAAGAGAAGAACATTTTGTAAAACAAGGAGCTCCATGGAAATGTTCAAACGATTTATATCCTTGAAGCTCTTAAAGTAAAAAGGTTTTCCCCTGATGGGACAAAAAACTCGCGAGTTATGTATGCTGTAAAAGTCGAAGGTGGGGGGCATCGTCGTTTGCATTGACGAAGAAGGTTATACATAGGTTAAGCTATTCGTGACACGTTATACAGTCTATTATTAGAGGACATTCCTCTCGGATGAATTCATTAAGCGGTAGTCGTAGAGGGGAAAGACGCGCGGGTTTTTGCGAGGCAGACGGACGAGCCGGGGTTTACGACGAGACCGCAGTAAACTGTTGCAGGAGTTACTCCCATAATTATAGCGTGCACCACAGAGAACCCTTCTATGCTAATTGGACCCAAGTCCATCCAGAGACATTTTATTCTAAAAAAATATTATTTTCAAAAGCACTAATTACAAAAATCAAGGGGCTAAAAATGATGAGGGTCACCATAAATCTCGACGTTTTCCGATTCGACCCTGGCAATTCTCTTAAACTGATAATTTCAGGGTTGGTCCCTTCTTTCGGGGTTTCACCAACTACCAAATCACCTTTCGCCATAAAGCCACAGATGTACAATTCGCTAAAAACAGGGTTCTTCCTGCCAGAAAAGGCACCCCGAAAATTTTTTTTTACCCTCCTAAAGATGAAATATTGCCCACAGAATTAAAATTCCACAATAATTATTAGGTTTACAAAAATTCCATAAGGAGAAAAAAAAACATGGGTCATTTATTAGGTAATAATTGCAACCACTTTGATAGTAGAAAAAGTCAAAATTCATCTAAAATTGGCGAATCGGTGTGAAAATCTAAATAGCTCTCCTTGCGAGAGGAACAAATTTAACCCCCCCCCCCCCCCGTGTTGTAAAAAAATTCAAAAGGCAAATCTCAAAGATGAATTTTTGAAAAAACGCGGGAATTAAAACACATAAATTCACGCGCATGCGCGTTGTTATGGTATCGTAAATCACACGTACCAAATATTCAGTTTCTCTGAAGTCTCTAGTATGGATATTTTTAAATTTCTTGGTTGTTTTAATTAATTTTAAGATTTTTAGTTAATTTTATTTAGGTATTAACGTTACCTTATGATATCAAAAATTTAGGAAAACATCAAATATGAATTTTGAAAAAAACGCGGGAACTAAAACACCATAATTCTCGCGCATGCGCATTGTTATAGTATCGTAAACTCGCAAGTACCAAAATTCAGTTTTTTCTGAAGCCTCTAGACTGGATATTTTTAATTAATTATATTTTCCTAACAAATAAACCAATAATAGAGGAAGAAATGACTAACGGGTATCTCACGACGCGTTTCGGCATAAAAGGCCTCGTCAGGTGAGCTATTCCTCTATCACAATCATTCTATCTTTTCACTGTGAACCTATCTCCGAGAGCTTTAGTGGATACAGCGGAAGCTGGAATCAAACCTCCCTAAAGCTCACCGCCGCCACCGTTCTCTAAGAGATAGAGCCACTCACCACCTCATTATTGGTTTTTAATTTTTATGACAGATTTGCTGGCATGGCATTACTTTACATTTACGATTTTAATGTTTATTCAAACGACCTCTCCTTACGAGAGGAAAAAATTACCCTCTTGTGTTATCAAAAAATTTAGGCAAACATCAAAGATGAATGTTTGAAAATACGCGGGAAGTAAAAACACATGAATGCTCACGCATGCGCGTTTTTATGGTACAGTAAACTCACATGTACCAAATATTCAGTTTCTCCGAAGTCTTTAGTGTGCATATTTTTAAATTAATTATTTACGGTGGAGGTAAAGGTTCCTAAATGAACTTGAAAAAACGTAGAGAAATCTGAAGAATTGCTTTTATCTAGCCAATGAGAGCCCTCCGTTTGAGGACTCCTTAAGATAAAATTTATGAAACATCAACATTCAAGTGACGTGCGGAACCGTCGAGGAAATCTTCCTTTTTGGTTGATTTTTAAAAACAAAAAGGTAAAGAAAAGATATTCAGAGAGCAGCATTGTTGTTTTAATAGTAGATCCGGCTCACCACACCTTCCGGAAAAAAATGCGAAGAGTTTAAAATTTTTGGATATCTTAAGAAAGTGGTTGCATGTTGTTTCTTGGAATATGTAATTTTTGAAGGGGAGTCAAAAGTGCCAATTTCCTACCTGTTATCTAAATGTCAAACGGAATCTGTCCTCCCTCTGTCCTTTCAGTTGGCAAAAAGAAGACAAAAAACTGTCCCTTTCTTCAACCTAAAAGTCGAGATAAAAATTTTTTTCTTGAGATTTATAGTGAGAGTCGAGCAAGTCGTGAGGGTTAGAAGCTGAGGGTAGCAATTACTGTGACTGTCATGGTGGATCAGAAAGGATTCTTTAATCAAGTAACCGATCCAGTATGTGGAGTCTAATAAGGAAAGTTAATTGCTGTTTATGAAAAGTTGGGAATAAAAAGTGTTGCGGAGGGGATCGAGATTCTTCGGCGTTATGACACGGCGTTTCGCACAATTGCTCAGGGGGTAATTGCCGGTCGAAGATCCAGAAGACGAAGGGGGAGTCGATAAAGAGCGTGGAGCAAATAACGTGGGTCCAAACGGAGGGGACGGCCACGGCAATAAATAACAGAGACTCCGTGAAACGGCTCACAATTAAGAGCCGCTCGTGTATTTTTCAGGTTTGGACACGCGGTAAATTATGAAGATTACAGGTTTGCAGGCTGTTGTGAGGGGCCCATGTCACTGTCTGGCCACCACTCCCACCACGACAGCCCCTTCACTCAACCCAAAAGGGAAAAAAAATTATTTTTTATATTCCAATGTGATCTATTAAATGAGTTATACCCGGTTTCGACTCAAAAAACCGGTTTGGAAGATTTAAAAAAATTAATATCTCTTCACTCTGACTTTTTAAATCAATCAATTCCTTCATTTACTCAAATGTTATCTGTCTAGTTTTTTTAACTTTTCAAGAAATACCCTTCACAGACGGTTATCAAAAATGGGTCAAAATGACAGATCAAGTTTGAACTTCTTGAAGCATGCGCAGAAGGATTTGCACGTCAACTTCAGATTTGGCGTACAAAACGATTTTAACGACGTCAAATTTGACGTCCAAATCCTTCTGCGCATGCTTCAGGAGTTTCAAACTGCGGTTGGAACAAAGCTAATTAAACCGCTTGACATCTACCATTAATTCACGCATCTGCAATATCGAGATAAATCGTGATTTATAGTTTTCGGCGCGGATATTGCAGATTTCGCTGTTTAGGCCCTAAACAAAGTACCAGAACCCCTTTTCCGATTTCAATCATCATCCGCCCGAACTATCGACAAAAATTTTTCCTCTCAAAATTTTTTAAGATTTGAATATCGTGGGAACTATCCAATAAAAATACGCTTTTATTTAAATTGGTAATTAACTTCATATAATATAAAATATAACTTCCAAGAATCCTAACTCCTTATTAAAGTCTGCGTATGAAAAGTGCTGTTTCAACAATAAAATTTAGTAGGCACTTCATTTATTATTTTATTGGAAATGAGAAAATGAATTAAAAACGCTTACCTTGGATATTTTTAGAGGATAAAAACTTCTTCAAATTGCGATACCCTAAAAGATGATTTTTGAGGGTCTTCTTCCCAATTGGCCAAAAATTTTTACACTTTTCTGAAGTTTTTCGTGGCGACGGTCATTTTTTTCAGCGGATTTTCACCGCAACTTGAAAATGGCATCGGGGGGAGAGTCAACTGTTATTTTTCAGTTGAGAGGGGTTGTTTTTATTCTATGAAAAACTATTTTGTTTCTAAACAGGAGGTTGCCCTGACAGGTGGCGCTCCGGAGATGTCAAGAACTAAACCTTAAGGGTAAAATGAAAAAACGACAAAAAAATTGTATAGATGATTAAATTTTATTTTTAAATTCAGAAGAAGGTCTTCTATACATACAATATGCATATTAATATGTTACACACATTTACGCTTTTATTTAATTTATTCAACTTATTGTTAGATAGACAAATATTTTTCTATACATGAGTATTTAAAAGGTACAACCAAGTGCCGCAAATGCACTATTTGATTAATATACATAGATTTGTTTTCAATATTCTAGATAGAAAGAAGAGATCATATTTATATATTTTCGAATATTCTATAGTAAATACAGAGATGTACATCGAATTGAAAAAAGAAATGGGTTAGAGCAAGCGAAAATATAATTTTGATTCCATTATTTGATTTTCTTAAAAATTGTTATTGGACACATATCAAAAAAACAATATCACAATATTTAACTAGCTCTTTGAGTAAAAAGACTCATAAATAATTTTGGAAAAGAAAACACATATACAACTATTCTATGAAACAATATTTTTTGTTTATATACAGAGTGAGAAAAAAAAAGGTTGAAAATTACAATATTTGGTGGGGTATAAAATACTTTCCAAAATACAAACTAAAAAGAAAAGAAAAATCACGTTTGAGGCTATTTCTACATACTAAATACAATATTAACAAAAAGTAGCTAATCGTATACGAAACAGCTAAAATTGGAGGTTTTAATATAATGAGAAAGATCACATATCTAACATTGAAATTTTATAAAGAGTTTTAAAATCTGTATAACAACATATTTTAGCTAAACATTTCTACAAGAATAATAATGTGAAATAATAAAAGGGTGTCCGATGCACGGGGATTTTGATTATTGCACATTTGGATCGCGGATGAGCGTTCCGGTTTGTTTTTTGATTTGTCACAGAACGAAAGGAACTGATAGAGGGGCAGGTCACGACGGGCGTGTTCGCGAATGGGCGGCTTCGTCTTCGGAGTGAGCGGTTCGCCGTTTGGCGGAGACGAAGACGAGAGGACAACCGCTGACGCTGCACCTGTACATGTCGGTGAGGTGATGACTTTCGTAGTGCTCTTTGAGGGCGGGTTTGTCTTTGAGCCCTTTGGAACAGTAACGGCAGAGGAGGGCGCCATCTTTGTCTGTGGTGACGTCCTCTTCGTCGTCGGCGTAGACTAGATGAGACGGAGGTGGGGAGTCTGGGACGGATCTCGGTGATTCCGATCCGGAGGAGCGAGCGCCGTTCATGACCGGAGGCGTTAGGTGGGGAAATCCCGGAAAACCGGGAAGCCCGAGAGGATAAGGGAAGAGTGGATGAGGAAGACGGTCTCCGTTGAGAAGCCCGGAGGAGGCGGAAGATGAGCTAACGCTTGAGGGTCCGCGTACAGGCGTGCCAGAAATTCAGGATGAAGTGACGGATTCGAGGCCAAAGATGATAAATGAGCCGAGTCCAAGAACATTCCCGCTTTGTCGGACAAAGAGGTCGACAGTAATTTTCGATGGAGGTTCAAATTAGCGCTGTGTCGGTCTCTGCTTCGCTTCGAAGGAAAAGCCGCGTTACATCCGTCCACGTGCATTTATGCATCAATTTTAAATGAACGTTTTGGTAATGAGTTTTCACGCCGAAATGATTCTGGAAAACTTTCCCGCAGGCGGTGCACATCCTCGGGTTGTCTTTGTCGATCGGAACCTCCATCGTGCTTATGAAGGTGCCATCTTGAAAATGTCCGTAGACTTGTCCGTCGTTGTCGTCGGAAGGGGAATCCCCGTTGGATGAGGCAGAAGACGCGTTCGACCTTGCCGGACTGGGTGGGTCCCCGCTCCCGGCGAACGGAGCCGAATAAGGTTCTTGATTGCGATTTAATTCCCCGAAGTGACCTTGAGATAAGTTTTCTAATTGCCTGAGCGCATTAGAAGAGTCGATTGTTTCTTCTGTCTTGACAGTTTCGCCATTAGCGCTCGACGGACGTTTTTCATCTTTTGTTTCCGTCTCGCTCTCTCATTCGGAGTTTTTTTTTGGTCGACTTTTAAGTTTTGCGCTTCCTCCTCCTTATTGACCTCAGACCTTTTTTCTTGGCTTAAATCAGTCGCTTCTTTAGTCTCCTCCTTTTTTTTAACGTCGTTTTTTTGAATCGTGTTATTATTTTCGTTTATTTCTTCGGACTTTTTCACGGTCATATCGTAACCGGTTTCATCCGAGTTGAAGTTTTTTTTTGTGCGGTAAACTAAATTGGAAGATTCTTCGTCACTCATGTTTTGGGGGCCACAGAATGAGAAACGTTACATCTCGTCGGATTTTGATTTTTTCTTTTTCGAGAGCTTTTCGTTACCAAATTTTCGCTCCGTTTTCTTCTTTGACGCTGTGAGTGTCGACGACGCTAAGCGAATCTTCGTTGCTATCCATGTTGCTACGGCGTCGTCTTCGAAGTCGCCGATTCGAAGTCTTGTCCGCTCTTTTTCTTTCATTTCGTCCGTTGTGGTATTTAGACTCCATTTCGTAATCATCCCCTCCTTCCACGACGATTCCGTCTTCGTCGTCGTCGTACATCATGTAGTCGTCCATATTCTCCGAATTGTCGTTACTTCCGTTTCTCGATTCGTTCTTCGATGTGGTCAAATCTAATTTAAGATCGAGAGCGGCCGCTTGATGTCTCATATCCGGGTAGGTGTCAACAACGGGAAAGGTCCGAAACTCAAAGGATTCAGTCCCGCCGCCAAAGGAGGCATCAACATGTGATGATTCTGCGCGCTTCTTCCATCATGAGGTGATATCTTTCTTCTCAAATGAGGACTGTGAAGTTTCGGGTTCGGATTCGCGCTGTGACGATTCCGAGATCTTCTTGAGCTAAACATCATATTACATCCCTCCACCGTGCATTTGTGCATTTCACGCAAATGAACGGCCGAATAGTGAATTTTAAGGGCTCCTTTATCGCAGAATGTTTTCAAACAAACGTTACATTGGACACGTTTCTTTCCTGTGGCTGGGTTTATAAGTTGTGTGCCCAAGTTTAGAGGTAAAGTCGCGGATCCCCATTGCCGTTTGACAGGTGTGGAGTTTTTCCTGTGGACCGACTCTGAGTTTAGGATTGTCTCTTGATAGGTTTAATGCGCTCTGGGAGCTGTCGTTCGTCTTCATCTTCATCGGAACCGAATTCGGAGGAGCCGAGGTAATAATCCGAAGGGGATTTATGCCGGATATCATAGACGAAGTACCGGGAAGAGGCGGAGGTGGGAGACATGCCCCAGTAACAGATAAATTCATCAGACCCGTCGGGCTGGTATTTTCAGATGGCCGTCTTCTTTCAGGGCTAGCCTTAGCCGCCTTTCTGTAATCGAAAGGTTGCATATTTTGAAGTTTGTTTAACGGCGAGATCGTTATCGGACTCGAAGTCGGGGGGTGACGAGGGAGCCGAAGTCGCGGGCGTGCACGTAAGCCCGGTCGGCGGAAGTTTAAAGCTAAGTGACGGTTTGTGCTGAGGTGAAATCGGAGGCGGCGGTGGCGCCGGAGGTTTGTGCTATGAAGCGCAGGCGAAACGGGAGGCTTTAACGACGTCCTCTTATCTTCCTCCTTTCTCCGCTCTAACAATTTTTTAATGTCCGCCTCCATCCTCGGAAGATCGTCCGTCGCCCACTCCGTGAAGTAATAACTGCTGGGTGATGGCCCGTGTCTCGCCGAACCTCAGGAACTGCTGGAGAACCAACGGCTCCTCCTCGGGGCTGCAGATATTCCATCTGTCCAGCACCGCCCCATGCGGCTCCTAAAACAAAACAAATCCCACATTATAAAATGCCATCAACTAATAACCAACCTAACCCACCACCGAGTTTACATATTTCACTGATTAATTTTATTCAGGAATTTGATCAATTCTACAGGGGTTGCTGTTAATTCAATGGTTTTTTCACATCATTTTACGATTTAGGGTTAATCGCGTTTGGCCTACGTAAAATATCAAACTAATATAGACCCCCCCCCCCTCCCCCACCAAAAACTCTAAGCCGCTTGTTGTTTAATGCTATCGACGAAATGACGCTATGACCTGCCAACTGCGATTGATGATACAGGATAGAGTAAAACACTATAGAATGTCCTTCTAATTAAAATTAGATAATACACAATTTGATTCTAGTATCAAAATTAGAAGTGCTTGATGATTTGAAAAATTGTGGGTGCCTACAGTGAAGTCATGGCTAAACCAGCCTAGCAAGGATTTAAGAGTATTGAAGAGCAGGGATGTGTTCCGATGGTTGATTTCATGCTTGGAAATAGTCGGTACGTACCATGAGAAGGGGTAGTGTGTGAGTGTAGAAGTAGCTTAGATGTTGACTTGCCATCGGAGCGTTCGTAACTGAAGCCTGAAGAGGGACAGGTGAACCGGGATTGGGCGTAGATGCCCCCACCCCGGACTTTCGCCTCCCTCCAAGCCCGACGGTGTCGCCCTATCACAGCCCCCGCAAATAAATATTTGACAAAAACAACCCCTTCAGGAATTAAAAAAGTGGAGGGGATGAAGGTTTCATAAAGAATGCTAATTGCTCCACTTTTCAGGTAAAACTCAAAATCTGGCCGGAAATCTTGACCATTGAACAGATGCAACAAAAGGGAATATCACATGTTTTAGGCCGCCAGGTGCCAATTGCCTAAGCTTTGATCTCTGAAGAAAAAAATTTATAATAGCTTCTCCAGAACAATAAACACGAGATGAAGAAGGATTGTCATTTAGCCCTTAAAAGGCAAATCGTATTATACCTGGAGGGATACAATGAACATTTCACGGTGAATTTGAAAGCGGGGAGCGAACCTAATCGGTAATTAATCAATTCGGAACACTGGTCGAGATGTCTTTTTTCTGCACGGTCTACAAGCAAATCTGGATAAGAAGTTTTAGAAGGCAAACTTTCCAAATTAAATAAGTTCAGAGTCTGTGAAACTCGATATTTCATCGCGAAGTTTGGTCAATTGCCGCCGTTGTTGAAAAAAATTGTCATTTGGTGAAAGAATACGTGTAAAAGATACGGGGAAATGGGCCGATTAGGGCGTGAGATTGAGAACGGTGGAAAGTATTGATTGAGTTGGAGGGGATCCTCCCTTTCGTACCTGGTCAGTTTGTTGTTTGCGGATGGTTGCTAGTAAGGGAGGGCCCTTTTCCTCTCCCCGCCGTTCGGACACCCTTAGGGTAGACCGAAACAAGATCATCACTTACCCCTTTCCTACTCCGGAGGAGCCCCGCGCGCGGCTAATGGCTGATACAATTAGACCGTCTCCCCGGGGGTAAACGAGGACGTGTCCTACCCCTCGTCATGTACAACCCCCCACCCCATACCTTCAGTACCCGTGCAGCACACTCCAGACTAACTTTATTAAACCGTACGTGACACAAACCGTTATTTTGTTTAACCCACCCCCTTGTTTTGGCCATCTCCCGAAAAACCCCTTTCGCTAAAGGCTACGTGACAAATTTCCGTCAATCAAGAATTAAAATTTAGTAGGGCCAAAAAAAAAGGTGGCAAAACTTACGACAGAATGACCTTGGTCAAACTTTCGTCGTAAAAGCGAATCGACATAACTTCGCCAAATCGACATAAAATGGAGGGGGTTGAAGAGGCTCCTTTGAGCCTCCACCACATTAGGAGACAAGACGAAATGCGTATCGATCGAACTGAAGACGCCATAATCGCTTATAATGCAAGGATAGAAAATTAATCTACGACTAATTATGACGATTTGCTTTCATGACGATAGGTGAGCCCAAGACTCTTTCAATTAAGTCAAACTATAAATTTTTGACTATGGCCAAACTATTGCATCCAGCTGATCTAAACTCTTAATTTTCTTAGCTTCCTTGTATTTAAGGAGAGAAATTAATAGGAGGTTTCTTTACTCATTTATCTCTGAAATTTACGATGTTAATTATTTTTATTGGGGTTAATATTTTGACCTGAGAACATTTGATTTTGGCATTTTCCATGAAGAATCAATTGAGGCGCTCCGGGTACGAAGGGCGAACTCAATCGGACAAATTTTTTTTTTCATTTTCAGATTCTAGACCTCTGGTGATTACACCCATATAATTTTTATGTTGAGTTCGCCCTTTTTCCCTTCAATCCGTAAAAACCGATATGCGGCAAAGCTCTAACTGCGATATCCGAGCGGGTACGAAGGGCGAACTCCACATCCTAGTCCACAACCCCCACTCCTTTTCCCATTCCTGGGCATGAGTTCGCCCGTAATAAAACTTAAAATGCGAATATCTCGAAACTACGTTTTGTTGAGTTCGCCCTTCGTACCCGAAGTGCCTCAATTTTTTCAAGAAAAAAAAACATCTTCACTTTTTTTTCTCGCTCTAATTTAGGGTCGTCGTCAAAAGCTATCAAACACCCAATCTTCCTGGATTATTAGCATGGCTAATGTGATAAATATATTTTATGGAAATGAGGAGGAACAGGCTGTTATTATACCTGTAATTAATTACACCCCATGTAGCCGATTTAAGTTTGTGTATAAGGGGAGAAGAAAACGTCAGTAATGTTCCCCCATGTTTATACAATCGAAAGTAGCGTTTTTCAAAAATGGAGTTCAGAATTTAAAATTTTACGCAAGCAAACCTTCGAAGTTTGAAACTCCTGGAGCATGCGCAGAAGGATTTGTAGGGCAAATTTGACGGACAAGCGATTTGAACGAAGTCAATTTTGACGTCCAATCCTTCTGCGCATGCTCCAGGAGTTTCAAACCACCAAGTCTTAAATCATTAAAATTTTCGGTTTATCTTTTTACAAAAATCGACGAATTTAAGTGGTCATATTAAGGAGATTTTGTATAATAAGATTGAAAGGGATCGAAATGGCATGAGAAGAGCCCTTTACAAAAATGAGCGAAGAAATAGAAAAGCTGGTCGTTTGTCCCTCTAATGGCTTTAGATTTCCCTTAACACCCTATAAATAGTCCCTTTATAGCTTCCCTAATCTGAAGGAAATTGACCAATTTCTAATCGAAAAGAAACCTTTTTTTTGTCATCTGGTAAATGGCTTAAACTCAAAGAAAAACGTTTTGTCCCATTTTTTGTCATCTGGTAAAATGGTTAATTGTACGACTTAAATTGAACAGAGGGGGTTTTGATAACAGTTGTTGAAAAAAGGAGATACCTGACTAAAGGATCTTAATGATAGACGACTAAACGTAGACTCGAAGAAAAGGTGTGTTTAGAAAACCCTCTGGAAATGTTAATGTATCTGCCTTTAATATGTAAATAATAGACGTCCAACCTTAAGTACTATTACTCAAGTATCATCAAACTACCCTCCCCAATCCTTTTGTAAAAACGTTTTTTTAAGGGTATAAATGCCCAAACTGTGGGGTCCTCTAATGGTTCTTACTTCCTTCAAGATATTTTTTTTAGGTTAATTTTTTATAAACCGGTTCTAACGAGTATCGCGATGACCTTTGAAATGCGTCAATCGTTATCGTGTCAACTGTTTTTTGTAAAAATGACATAAGTTTTTTAAAAAATATTATTAGGTGTACAAAATGAAACTCGGCTAAAATCTACAAAATTCTTTACCCTGTGGCTGAGTTTCATTTTGTACACCTAATAAATAAAAATTGTAGGAAATTTAATTTTCTATAAATTTGTACTTAATTATTTTTTTCTAGGATGCACCATTTTCGGAAAATAATTTTTTTTTTAAATAAATTTATCTTGAAAACAGTGCGTCCTAGAGAAAAAATGAATAGAATAAAAATTAAAGAGAATTATTTCCAACAGATTTTATTTAGTGCATTTTTTCAATATCTGTAACGGTTTACGATTTACAAGCCTTTAAAAATTAACCTTCTTAATGGTTACTTCAATAACCTTCTTACACGGAGAAGGTCAACTTTTGATGGACTTTAACGCCTAAAATGTTCAAAATTTTGAAAAAATGAACTACTAGGGAAAAATGAAACTCGGCTAAAATCTAAAAAATTCAAATTTACCCTGTGGCTGAGTTTTTTTGTACACCTAAATAATTAGAGGAGTTGGGTTTTGCTTTTGAAAAGTTGAAGAAAGGTGGGGGGAGAGAACAATAATAAAACTAGAACTGGTAAAGAACATGAAGAGGGTCTTTACGGCTGATAGCATTCACCTGAGTAGTCTCATCAATCCAAACTCCTCCGAATAGCTTTAATGTACCAACTTCCTCTTTTCGAGGCACTCTTTCTCCCAGCCCCCGCCCTGTCTCACTTAGCCCGTGTTTTCACTGCCGACTTGTCCAATGGCACTCATTAAAGCCAAGTCTGCCTTCTATATCGATCTGGGAGCCCCTTTTGTCCGGATCGCGGGTTGGGGAGGTTAATTTTCAACCTTTTCCTTTTTGATCTGAAAACCTCGACCGCTGACCCTCCTTTACAAACCCCTGAATTTTCACTTAACCTTTCGTTTATTTATCGAAGCTTTTTGAACAACCCTTAATTAAAATTATTTCTCTTGAAAAACAGATTCAGAAGATCCGCTTCTAATTTCCAGGTGATTCATAATTCAAACGAGGTGTCATTAGTGTTTACTTATGGCATAAAGGGAGTAAAACCGACTTTCATAATGCCCAGTCATCGCTTATGCTTCACCATGACATCTTATTTTGAAAATTTTACCTGAAGAATATAACCGCGTGCGTAGTCTTCCTGAGTCCATCCGAAACCTCTGAGGACTGGACGACTTCTTCACGTTGAAGGACGCTGAAGAGGTCGATCCAAAAGGATTTTAAGCCGGATGGGAACGCCTGACATCCGTAGAGGACGAGACTCGCGATGTCAAACGCGACGTTGAGTTGTACAGGCTCGACGGATTGGCCAATCATAGGTCTGAAGCCCAGTTTGTCCAATGCTGAAAAAAAAAGGGAATAATTAGAAAAGTCGTAAAGTGACGTAGGGCACTCCCAAATGACAAGCGTGAGTGACAACCATCACGTACTAATTATTAAACCCTTGTCTGGGTTGACCTCAAACTTTGTATACCCATTCCATCCCCTGGTGAATCCCTAACTCGTTTTATCAGACAGATGTTAACCCTTGCGTCAAACCCTCCTCTCCCCCACTCGCCCTCAGGCTGAAATATTGATCCTCCCCCTTCTTAACGGTAATTGCGAGTGAAACAACAGATCTGTCAAGTCGCAAAAGCGAACGGCTTCATGTCGCGCGTTTCACGAAAACCCTTTTTTCATCGTTTTTTTTGACAAACGCACCCTTCCTACATCAAATTACTGTGGAAAAAATACCAAAGCCCACGCGTATGAATTAAAAATATCGACAATAACTGACGGTTTTTCAAAAATCTCGCTTCTTTGACACACGTCACGAAATGATCGAAACCAGAACGCCGAACACTCTTCAATGATTGCGATTGCTGGCACAGAAAAAGCCCGCATTTTTGCGTTTTATGCTGGAAAAAGATGACTTGAAAAGCAGAACCCAGGATGAGCGGGTAGAAAGGAGTCAAAAAAGACCATTCTTAGAAAACTATATATCGAGGAATTTTTTCTACTGCGAAAACTATCTACCATCACTTTATTGTGAAAGCGGCGAATCGGTCAGAAAACACCAAGTAAGTCGATATTTTTGCGGGAATAAATCAAGCAGGCCGACATTTTGGCGGGAATACAGCAGCAGTTCCGACATTTTGGCGGGAATACAGCAAGCAGTCCGACATTTTGGCGGGAAACAGCCTGCAGGTCGACATTTTGGCGGGAAACAGCAGGTCGACATTTTGGGGGGAAACAGCCGGCAGGTCGACATTTTGGCGGGAAAACAGCCAGAGGACATTTTGGCAGGAAACAGCTGGGTCGACATTTTGGCGGGAAAACTGCCAGCAGACATTTTGGCGGGAAAACAGCCTGCATGTCGACATTTTGGCGGAAAACAGCCTTCAGAGACATTTTGGCAGGAAAACAGCCATCAGGTCATTATGGCGGGAAAACTGCCAGCAGACCACGTTTTGGCAGGAAAACAGCCTGCAGGTCGACATTTTGCGGAAAACAGCCTGCAGGTCGACATTTTGGCGGGAAAACTGCCAGCAGACCACGTTTTGGCAGATCCTGCAGGTCGCACATTTTGGCGGGAAAAAAGCTATCAGGTCGACATTTTGGCGGAAAGCATCGACATTTTGGAGGAAACAGCCTCAGACATTTTGGCGGAAAGCAGCAGACATTTTGGCAAAACAGCCGCAGGTCGACATTTTGGCGGGAAAACAGCCAGCGACATTTTGGCGGGAAAACAGCTCCAGGTCGACATTTTGGCGGAAAACAGCCATCAGTCGACATTTTGGCGGGACAGCCAACATTTTGGAAACAGCCTGCAGGTCGACATTTTGGCGGGAAAACTGCCAGCAGGACCACGTTTTGGCAAAAACAGCCTGGTCGACATTTTGGCGGGAATCGGCCTCAGGTCGACTTTTTGGCAGGAAAACAGATGTCAAGGTTATCCTGGGTATAAAAGTTTTTATTGGCCAAAAGCCCTGGTTTCTGAAACCTAGGAAAACTAGCGACGTAGGTTGTCTAGTGCTTTATTTAGATGCATCATAGACCATGTCATCTTTGCTCTGCGTTCTGCTCGTAGTTAAAGGGAATTTCGAATTCAAATTGTCCCTAATTAGAAATTATAATATCCATTGCGTTTTGAGATAGAAATGGGTGGCGGGACGTCGTGAAGACAAAAGTAAATAGAAAATAGTTGTGTGGTCCGCCCGAGGGGAGATATGGTAATAAACGTTTTGCTGCCACCGGAGCGTCACAAAGACAAGACATCCATAAATTAGAGTCGACGATTTCACAAAATTATCCTCTAATCTATGGATCGAGAGAGGGGCAAATTAGATGTGGACGGACATGCACCAAGGGGCCATTACATGCAAATAGAAGGAGATGTCATTGAGGAAAAAATCCTGCTTGTTTCGAACAATGGCCACCGAAGCACCCACGTTTTTATCTCCAACGGGCAAATACAAACAACGTAATTACCCCACGTTTTATTATTTCGCCTTATTCGAGTGTTTATTCCTTTTTATTGAATTGACATTGAACGATATTAAATTATTAGAATTTCCGAACGTATATAAAATTGGAGATGAGATATTTCCACATGAAGCAATGATAAAAGTTATTTTGATCTCCATATTAATCACTCCTTCACCCTTTTTCCGCGAGGCTTTTGTTGTTTTTTGAGGGAGGGATGAAAGGGGTGACCCAGGATTATCCTTCAATAATCCGATGTCCGAATAGGGAACAATGGGGTTATTTGTTTGTCCCGATAATCATGGAGGCTTCGGATAAATACGGTAATGGGCCCACTTAGGGCTTTTAGTCTCTCGGCCGCTTGTTCAGCCCGCCACGCTAATTGAGCTGACAATTAGCGCCGGTGGTGAACGGGTGGAAAATCGAAAGTTTCCACCCTAGAACGGTCAGCGTTCGGTCCGAACCCCAAACTAGACATCAGCTTTGTTCTAAAGCCGCTCAACTCTTGGAGCATGAAGGATTTTGACGTCATGTTTGACGTAGTTCGAATAGTTTTTTTCGGGAAAACAGCCTTCAGATAGACATTTTGGCAGGAAAACAGCCATCAGGTGACACTTTTGGGAAAACTGCAAGCAGGACCACTTTTGGGGAAAACAGCCTTCAGATAGACATTTTGGCGGGACAACAGCCTTCAGATAGACATTTTGGCAGGAAAACAGCCATCAGGTTGACATTTTGGAGGGAAAACTGCCAGCAGGACCACGTTTTGGCGGGAAAACAGCTTGTGGGCAGACATTACGGCGGGAACAGCATCATGTCGACATTTTGGCGGGACAACAGCCTTCAGATAGACATTTTGGCAGGAAAACAGCCATCAGGTCAACTTTTGGCGGGAAAACTGCCGGCAGGACCACGTTTTGGCGGAAAACAGCTTGTGGGCAGACATTACGGCGGGAATACAGCGTGCGCTGAAACTCTTGGAGCATGAAGGATTTGGACGTCATGTTTGACGTCGTTCGAATCATCTGTAGATCCTTCTGCGCATGCTCCGAGTTTCAAACTGCGAAGCTATTGCCAACTTGTATGGATTGGAACAAATTTTTGTTTAAAATACGCTCAATAAATTGACACGACTAAATCAGAAATGCGGTAAAACTATGCTCGTGGTATTAGCTACCGTTGACATGCAATTACGAAGCACGTCAAGTGCAAAACTCTCATATTGCACTCCCAACTTTAATTACATTTCACAAACTCCATATACAATTTTCAAATACATTCGTAAACCGATTGGAGAGTGAAAAAAAAATGAAAAAAGAAAAAAAAAAAAGTCTAGTGGCCAGATACGATCTTAATGGAGTATCCGAAAGCGAAGAGTGACAACCGAAATTGGCTCTTTTTTTCCTCACATTGTTTTTCGGCCCACGGTCCTAATGGAAACGGGACGTTCTAATTGTAAGTCTGAAGAATAATTTGATTCCACGTATGACGGTGATGGTTTTTACGCCAAAATTGATGGAAAGTTATGAAAAAAAAAGGTGCCTTCTGTCTTGGATTTTAAATAATTCATGAATGCTATTGTTTCTGTCGGGAATGTAAAATGTCCATCTGTAAGCGAAAGGTCAAGACTTGAGGACAACGATCCCGCTTCCCACACCGACGCGGATGAGAAACTACTTCACCTCCCGCTTAATATCTTTATCGAAGAGATCGCCATTCTAAAAATACAATCTCACAACTGAATGCTCTAATTTTGGGCAACTGTCTCAAAGCACACCTTCTGAAATACGCTCGTGGTTGGATAGGAAGTTTGTTTTTTATTTATGGGAAGAATAATAGAGAATGTCATCGTATCGTGGAAAAAAGAATTAATGCGTCAAAACGTGAAGGGTGGATCCATTAGAGCAGATGTAATGGCCTCGTGTCGTAACTAAAATAAACATCCATCCATTATTGATACAGCTTCATGTTTTATGACAATGTGAATAGAATACCGAGTCATTCCGTTGGTACACTTTGGTTTTTGGGGCGAGGCAGATGCCGGATTCTCCGGGGCCCTATCTCGTTACTAGCCCATTATCTTCCCCGATTGTATATGCGCCCTTGTTAAAAAATGAAGCATACAACGTATCATTCACATCTGTCGAATAAATTTTAAGAATCCACGGTTTGAAAAAAAAGGAAACTGATTTTTCAGTGTGTATTCGGCGGGGTTATAGTGCGGGAGTTGCGCAGTGTTAGTGTCACCGTCGGACTGTATTTTGTCCAAGGGAGGAGTCGAATCGATAAAACGCGGGGAGGGGACAGCGTAGAAATAAATTCCCGGGGTCGGTGGGAGATGGCAGTTGCGCACTGTCCCCAATGTCACCAGATGTCCCCATGGTGGGGATACGAAAGCAGCCATTGGCCGTTGACATCCAATGACACATTCTCGATGTCCCAATGTCGCCCAGATGTTCCTCCCCAACGAATCCCTCCCAACTGTCGACCTTCCGAACAATACACTCCGAAAACCCTCGTCTCTTTTGTACTCATCCATGACAGGTATGGGAGAGAGGAAATGCGCTCCTTACAGTTCTGCCCCGTTTCTATGTCCTATTATCCAGATCCAATGATACGTAAACACTCTTATGGGATCCTGTATCTTCCCTTGTAATAGAATATCGACAAAAGAGGAATTATTATAATAGTACTGAATTGACAAAGCGTTCTGAAATATCTTTCGGTTAGGAGCTATTTTCTATATTTTGTAAACAGCCTTCCTGTCTTTTTTAAATTCCTTTCAGAGCCACTCAAGTAGATCTTATGTATTTCACGACGCATCTGCATCGTCCCGACAGATGCTAATAAACAAAATAGCTAAGAAGTTAAAAACATCGATAGCACAAAAGGGCTGATTGAAAGACTATTTGTCAGTCAGGTTGTTAAGTCGCAATCACAAAGCAGTCAAGTACTAATGGTACGCGACAACAAAGGACAACTGCCCCCCACCCTCGCCCTTTCCAGAACCCTTTTCTTCCGATAATTTTTAACGAGTTGACATCTCCCCCCTACAATTTGAACCTTTTCAATATTTCCCCACCCCTCCAGCAATTATTCCAATAGGCACAGATTGCCTCATGCATATGCCCTAGTCAATTACAAGCCCTCAATGCCACTTGCGTTAAGGGTTAGGGTAAGTAATAAACGCTTATTAAACATAACCGAAAAACTTCAATAAAGTAATAATCTACCGCTATATTCAAAATCTTCAAATTTTTCGCCCCCATTAATAAAAATTGCGAAAAACAGCTTCTGGGCATAAAAAGACGCTATATCGAAGCTTCTGGGCATGAAAAGGCGCTATAGCGAAGCTTCTGAGCATGAAAAGGCGCTATAGCGAAGCTTCTGGGCATGAAAAGGCGCTATATCGAAGCTTCTGGGCATAAAAAGACGCTATATCAAGCTTCTGGGCATAAAAGACGCTATAGCGAAGTTTCTGGACATTAAAAGACGCTATAGCGAAGCTTCTGGGCATAAAAAGACGCTATAGCGAAGTTTCTGGACATTAAAAGACGCTATAGCGAAACTTCCGGGCATAAAAAGATGCTATAGCGAAGCTTCTGGGCATAAAAAGACGCTATATCGAAGCTTCTGGGCATAAAAAAACGCTATAGCGAAGTTTCTGGACATTAAAAGACGCTATAGCGAAGCTTCCGGGCATAACAAATGCTATAGCGAAGCTTCTGGGCATGAAAAGGCGCTATATCGAAGCTTCTGGGCATAAAAAGACGCTATATCAAAGCTTCTGGGCATAAAAGACGCTATAGCGAAGTTTCTGGACATTAAAAGACGCTATAGCGAAGCTTCTAGGCATAAAAAGACGCTATAGCGAAGTTTCTGGACATTAAAAGACGCTATAGCGAAGCTTCCGGGCATAAAAAGATGCTATAGCGAAGCTTCTGGCATAAAAGACGCTATATCGAAGATTCTGGGCATAAAAACGCTATAGCGAAGTTTCTGGACATTAAAAGACGCTATAGCGCAGCTTCCGGGCATAAAAAGATGCTATAGCGAAGCTTCTGGGCATAAAAACACGCTATATCGAAGCTTCTGGGTATAAAAGACGCTATAGCGAAGCAAAAATTCATTAAAAAAAAATTTATAAAAAACTGTTTTACTACCTCGAAAAATCTGAAATAATTATGAGATACATTTTATGTCTCTCTAAAATCTCGATGATTTTGGTGTCGCCACCTCAAAGGGAAACATTTTGTTAACATTTCAAATGTTATAAAAATTAATTTTTCAAGCTTAAAAGTTTGGGAAAAATTTCAAAAATTCTCAGAGATGCGCCTTTAAATGCTGTACAATTTACAAAAAAAATGAGCTCTGTCGGAGAAGTACTTTTCGAGATATTGAGGTTTTTCTGAAAAAACCTGTATTTCTCGAAAACCGGTCGGTTTTTTGATCTGAAATGTATGTCAGTTCTTATTCACATAAAGAGGCATCTTCTGGAATTTTTTCGGCCAAATCCCCCCCCCCCCCCCATGCCGCTAAAGCCTTTTTTGGTCTGTTTAGGATTGGAGTTTGGCGAGAGGCTTCTGTGATAAATAACAAAATGGTGGAAAAGGGGTTTCGGTATAAAATTTCCGTTTTCCGACGGCGACAGCAGCCCGAAGTTGTGGGCGTTGGTTATTTATCGGACCTTCGCTCTACCCTGTACATCTGTCATTAGCAGCTGTGGCAGATACATCTGCCCCCCCCCCCCCCGACGCCCACACCCTCAGCCATTTTGTATTAACCCCAATACTCCGTCCAATTAAAAAGGTCGTATTCAAATTAAATCTGGCTTCGTTAAAATCTTTTCCTCTACCCTTCAAACAAGGGTTAACTACTTCAAAAAAATTTAAAAAAAATTTTTTTTTAAATTAACAGGTGCTTTGTTTAAATTTTTTTGAAAGGTCGGAATGTGTCGTATGAAAAGGCCATTTCTATTGTCGCTTAATAGGTTTTGTTCTTTTGATAGACAAAAAAAAGGTACTATAGGGTCACTCCAGGCTCTTTAGTGATTTATCAAGAGGGCCGTGGTTTTTAGGTAAGGCGGGATCATCGCTTTCTACCTGTACTATTGTTCGGTGAATATTAATCTAAAAGGGACCAAGAAGTGCCGAGTACAGCAAAAACAAGGCGCCGCTTTCTTAATTACTGAAAGGAAAAAAAACTTACCCGTAACCAATGAATTCGCAACTTACCAACGTCCACCTTTTAATAAACAAAAGGCTAATGGAGTCCTTTTTTCCCACTTTTTTTTTTCTCTCCCTCGCCTTTTGATCCAGGAAACCTTTAAAAGTCATTAAGACCCCAGGTTTAAAAAACACAACTTTTAGGGACGTTAAAAATTATTAAAGTTTAATTTTCCCTAAACAAAAACCCGAGAGGAAGCCTTTTTCCGGAACAAAAACGGAAACAAAAAAAAGCCGCGTCCGAGGATGAATATTTACTGGCGTTAAGTGTCGGACATTCGTATAAGACCCCCGGAATTTTTTATTAATATTGTAAACAAAATTCCCTTAAATATTAGCTTTGTTCCAACAGTTTTGAAACTCTTGGAGCATGCGCAGAAGGATTTGGACGTCAAATCTGAAGTCATCTGACTTCAGCGCATGCTCCAGGAGTTTCAAAACTGTCGGAAGTTATTGCGTCACCTTTATTAACATCTTAATCGGTTTACCATCCTCGGAGTAATTATTATTACAGGTTATAACGCATTTACTAATAAGAAAGGACATAATTTGTTTAGTCTATTATTAACAATAAAACGTCCCAAGGTTAATTAAAAAGCGTGAAAAAACGATTATCTATTAGGTGTTCAAAATGAAACTCACCACAGGGTTTTGAATTTTGTAGATTTTAGCCGAGTTTCATTTTGTACACCTAGTAGTTCATTTTTCAAAATTTTGAACATTTTAGGCGTTAAAGTCTATCAAAAGTTGACCTTCTCCGTTTAAGAAGGTTATTGAAGTATAACCTTTAAGAAGGTTAATTTTTAAAGGCTTGTAAATCGTAAACCGTTACAGATATTGAAAAAATGCACTAAATAAAATATGTTGGAAATTTAATTTTCTTTAATTTTTATTCTATTCATTTTTTCTCTAGACGCACCGTTTTCTAGATAAATTTATTTAAAAAAAATTATTTTCCGAAAATGGTGCATCCTAGAAAAAAATAATTAAGTACAAATTTATAGAAAATTAAATTTCCTACAATTTTTATTTATTACTTGTACAAAATGAAACTCAGCCACAGGGTAAATTTGAATTTTGTAGATTTTAGCCGAGTTTCATTTTGTATACCTAATAGTACATCCGCTTGGAAACTTCCAAATTTTCTATCATCATATTTATCCCACTTCTGATACGGGAGTTATTTAAAGTGACCAAGGAAATGGAGCTCTAAAATAAGGCAGATGGGGTCTCAACACCTAACCCGTATGATTGTCGGTCCTACCCTGTATAATCAGAAGGCCTTTCGACGATCTGATAAAGTCGGGGTGTTTTGTAGCCACCTTGTAGATCCGAGATAGCATTTAATAACATACCCTTGCCCAACCGACGGAGACACCCCATTCCTTTTAATATTCATTGAAAAAATATTTTTTAGTTTTCGTGATCTTTGAAAAACTCAAGGACGACTTTTGGAGATCATTTTTGTTGAGACGACATTTTTGGCCTTGGCACGTTGGCAATTTACGAGTGACTTTAATCAAAGTACGTGCAACCAATCTATAATTGAGAATCATTATTTATTCTTAATCGGGAGGCTGAACATTTTTTTTAAATCTAGTTTGTTTAATGGAAAGCGGTTCTGGGAGGACTCGTGCGTAACGAAAACCTCAAGCGTTTCAATTTTTTTCCCCCTTCAAAGTGGACACTGTGGTTAAAATAATCTCCTAATCGATATGTCACAAAAGGATAATTTGGGTAAAAAGGTTTTGTGGATGAGTTCCCCCTCGTGTCATTTAGGTTGCCCCGAGGTGCAACCGTTTGAACTCCCTTAATTCCACTTGTGCAGAAAGGGATCTTATTAGTTGATGTAATGGGTTTTGACGCGGGGGGAGTCGTTTCGCCGGCACCGATCAACCCCATCCCCTCTGAGCCATCAACACTTTTTGTCAATCCATCTTCCCCCGACCTTCACCCCACAACTTTAAATTGAATTTCCACAAATTGTTCCTTCCTACGCTACATTTGTCATATTACGTCGCTCCCTTTGTAAAAAAAAAAAGTGACTATAAATTATGTAAAAGAAAAGAGGGTGTGTAGTAGATACATAGGTGTATTTGTAGGCTATGAGGGAGGTTTCGGAGCATTCCCCAGTTATCGAGATATGCCCAGAAGCTTCGCTATAGCGCCTTTTCATGCCCAGAAGCGTCGATATAGCGTCTATTTATGCCCAAAAGCTTCGCTATAGCATCTTTTTATGCCCGGAAGCTTCACTATAGCGTCTTTTTATGCCCAGAAGCTTCGCTATAGCGTCTTTTTATGCCCAGAAGCTTCGATATAGCGTCATTTTTATGCCCAGAAGCTTCGCTATAGCATCTTTTTATGCCCGGAAGCTTCGCTATAGCGTCATTATTAATGCCCAGAAGCTTCGATATTGCGTCTTTTATGCCCAGAAGCTTCGATATAGCGTCTATTTATGCCCAGAAACGTCGCTATAGCGTCATTTTTATGCCCAGAAGCTTCGCTATAGCGTCATTTTTATGCCCAGAAGCTTCGCTATGGCATTTTTTATGCCCGGAAGCTTCGCTATGACGTCTTTTAATGCCCAGAAGCTTCGCTATAGCGTCTTTTAATGCCCAGAAGCTTCGATATTGCGTCTTTTTATGCCCAGAAGCTTCGATATAGCGTCTATTTATGCCCAGAACGTCGCTATAGCGTCATTTTTATGCCCAGAAGCTTCGCTATAGCGTCATTTTTATGCCCAGAAGCTTCGCTATGGCATTTTTTATGCCCAGAAGCTTCGCTATGGCGTCTTTTAATGCCCAGAAGCTTCGCTTTAGCGTCTTTTTATGCCCAGAAGCTTCATTATAGCGCCTTTTTATGCCAGAAGCTTCGATATAGCGTCATTTTTATGCCCGGAAGCTTCGCTATAGCATCTTTTTATGCCCGGAAGCTTCGCTATAGCGTCATTTAATGCCCAAAGCTTCGCTATAGCGTCTTTTAATGCCCAGAAGCTTCGATATTGCGTCTTTTTATGCCCAGAAGCTTCGCTATGGCATTTTTTATGCCCGGAAGCTTCGCTATGGCGTCTTTTAATGCCCGGAAACTTCGATATAGCGTCTTTTTATGCCCGGAAACTTCGATATAGCGTCTTTTTATGCCCAGAAGCTTCGCTATAGCGTCTTTTATGCCCAGAAGCTTCGATATAGCGTCTTTTTATGCCCAGAAGCTTCGATATAGCGTCATTTTTATGCCCAGAAGCTTCGCTATAGGATCTTTTTATGCCCGGAAGCTTCGCTATAGCGTCATTTAATGCCCAGAAGCTTCGATATAGCGTCTTTTTATGCCCAGAAGCTTCGATATAGCGTCATTTTTATGCCCAGAAGCTTCGCTATAGGATCTGTTTATGCCCGGAAGCTTCGCTATAGCGTCATTTAATGCCCAGAAGCTTCGCTATAGGATCTGTTTATGCCCGGAAGCTTCGATATAGCGTCATTTTTATGCCCAGAAGCTTCGCTATAGGATCTTTTTATGCCCGGAAGCTTCGCTATAGCGTCATTTAATGCCCAGAAGCTTCGCTATAACGTCTTTTTAAGCCCAGAAATTAAAGCCGGTGATAGAGGAGGGATACATGGAACATAGGTACTCAGTCGGATTATTTCTATTGAGTTTTAGCTTCGGACACAGTAAAAGTAGAATGAATGAGCAGGGTATAGAAAAGATGAGAAGTTAGGATCTGAAGGGGAACATAGAGTTTCGGCTGGCAAGTCTGACTCACACTTCGGAAGGGAGGAAGTTGGAGGTTTAATACCCATTTCATCCCCCAACTTTTAAGACCATGCATGTATTTTCGGATTATACCGAAAGACCGGTGAAGGGTTTCCGTGCTTGCGGAAAATAGATGGCAATTGCGTGTGTGCCATTTGTTTTTCCTCGTCATCGGTCTCCACACGACATCTGTCCCGAAAAATGGTGTCACACCATAAAAAACGTTGGATGTCCTCACCTGAACAACATGCACGCCCGGAGGGTAACCATGACGCAAACGGTCCCCACATCTCCATATAATTGGATCAAGGATCCTCTCTGATTTATATAATTGGTATCCTGTATGCGAGTTGTCATATAGAAGAGTTATAGGGTCCCCCGGGGTCGATAATGGTCAATCTTATAAAACGATCCTTTTTTTATAAACACGTAAAAATGCATAATAAGCCTTTGTCACGAAGATGGAAACGTGAAAATAAGCCTCGGAGCGCAATTATTTTCAAGCCCCCGGTCATATATTATTCATAAAGAGGAGGGGCCATTAGACATGCTCTATATTGTTCCCTCTCACCCTAATTATACCTTACGATTATTTACTTTCTAATTACTTTATGCGTCCGATTTTTAACACAGGACGAATACCAAATAAGAAGCTCAACAAAACCGCTTCTCAAGAGAAAAAAAAAATCTTTTACCTTTCTCAAAAAGAAGTTACAAAAGTGAGAAACAAAATTCATATCAATAAAAAAGTTCCGGTTTGAAGAGCTTCCAACGATAACTTCCTCAAGGATACAGGAGGAGGAAGTATTAAGTAGGAGAACTAAATTTTTGTAAAAGTTGTGAAATAAATTTGGTGGGTATCGCAGTAAGTCTTGAGGAAGTTAGAAATTTTAGGTATTTTTTGTTGTTCGTTTTCTGTTTTTTGAAAAAAAAAAATAAAAATTAAGTACCTAATAAATCGCCATTTTATTTTCCGTTAAAAAAATTCTTGAGGAAGTTAAAAAAAAAAAAAAAAAATTATTTTGAAAATTTTATATCAAGGTAGAATTCAGTACGGTTAGCCAAAGAGAGGCCGCCCTCGAGCCGGCGAAGTGACTCACATTTCTGCCTAGAAAAATTATTAAGTAAAAAAAATTTTGGAAAATTAAAATTTTAAAAACATGGAAAATTTTTAAATAATTCAAGGAATGTTTAGTGAAAATTTGGTGAAGATCGGACCAACAGTACGCCCACAGCGCTCATTTTAAATCTTTGAACAGTCATATCTCCGCCATTTTGAAAAATTTCGAAAAAAGCTCTCGTCATTTTCAAGATTTCTGTGAAAGGAAGCTTGTGTATAAATTTGGTGAAGATCGGATGAAAATTGCGGCCGTGAAGTGTTCCGGAAAAAGTGGCGACGGACGGCCGGCACCACAGACAAAGTCAGGATCGGCAAAGATCACTTATCAGATTTATCCTACGGGGTCTGGAAGACCCTTTTCTAGTAACAGGGGGTCGGAGGGTATCACAGTAACTTCTTGAGGAAGTTAAAAGCCCAGTGGAAAAAGATGACTTAAGTAATAGTTGCTTTAAATTGAGCGTAGAATCAATTAAATGCATGAAAAACCGATATATCGGACGGAAAATATCGGATGAGCCGATATATCGGAAGGAAAATATCGCAAATATCGGAAGGAGAATATCGCGATATTCCGAAATATCGTGATATATCGCGATATATCGCATCGGATGTTATGAGGGAGGTTTCGGAGCATTCCCCAGTTATCGAGATATGCCCAGAAGCTTCGCTCTAGCGCCTTTTCATGCCGAGAAGCTTCGATATAGCTTCTTTTATGCCGAGAAGCTTCGCTATAGCGTCTTTTTATGCCCGGAAGCTTCGCTATAGCGTCTTTTTATGCTCAGAAACGTCGATGTAGCGTCTTTTTATGCCCAGAAGCTTCGGTATAGCGTCATTTTTATATTCATTCGTCATTATTTTTCATCCGTGTGTTGCCCCATTTTTCTTTCGGATTCATATCGTAAAAATATCGCGATATATCGTTAAGGAATATCGTATCGGATAAATATCGGAAGGATAAACCGATATATCGGAAGGAAAATGTCGGATGAACCGATATATCGGAAGGAAAATATCGGATATACCGATATATCGGAAGGAAAATATCGGATGAACCGATATATCGGAAGGGAAACATCGGATGAACCGATATATCGGAAGGAAAATATCGGATGAACCGATATATCGGAAGGGAAACATCGGATGAACCGATATATCGGAAGGAAAATATCGATGAACCGATATATCGGAAGGAAAATATCGGATGAACCGATATATCGGAAGGAAATTCTTTAATGAAGTTAATAGGGTTCCTACCTAAAATAACGAAGTTGGTGTCGCTCTGGGACACCCTGTATACCAAAAGCAAAATCTATTGAACAAAGTCGATTCCTCGTCCAAAAATAAGGAGGGTTAACATTTAACCTTTTCTTTCTAAGGCTAAATGCTTTTTGAGGCTTTTTAAGCCGAAACGCGTCGTGATACCCGTTATCAAAGTCATTTCTTCCTCTATTATTGGTTTATTATTTGATAGGAAAATCAACAATCTTGCGGAATAAGGACGCAATAAACATTAAAAACGTAAATAATAAGTTTGAAGAACAGTTAACTACCTAGAGAAAATAAAGATTTAAAATATTGGTTATTTGGAATAAAAAAAAACTGAGGTTCTGTTATTCTCATATGGGAGAGCAAACAAAAGTTGAAAATTAAAAGAAAATATGTAGGTCAGCTGTGTATGTGTAGATTTAATTAACGAAATCCAACCCCTGGGTCTCTATTTGAGAGGTAAATCTAAGGGTTGGTCCCTAAATTTTTTTTTTCAAGCTTTTTTTTTAACAGCCTCGTGTTTTCTGACCCCTGATTACATTTTTAATGTTTTAAATCAGGTTGGGGAACGAAAAGACCCTTTACTCGGGATTTTACAATATTTATGTTGTCTGACCCCAAGGTTGGAGAAATTCCCGATGAAGTTGTGCACCTCAGGAGGGAGAGAGAAAAAAATCGCAACCCTTTTAGGGGGTCCAAAACCTCTCGGGGCTTGTTCAAACTTTCATAACGAGCCGACGAGGGCTTAGAAAAATAAACAGTACGACCCTATATCAAAAGTTGCGTGGAGAGAGAGAAAAAAAAGCGTCTTTTTATTACAAGTTTACGATTTTTATAAGTCGGCCTGATTGATGTTAAACAAGCGAATGGGGGGAAGCAGAGCAGACCTAATAGCCGTGACAAGAGAAGAGTTTTTCCCATTGTCTGATGGTATAACGCTGTTACACGCCTCTCAACGGCATAAAAACGCCCTGTCTCCGACTCCTCCGAGTACCAATATGATGTGGAGTCATTCTGCCATGAAATCCTCTTGTCACCAAATACACGCTTCACCGGACATTCGGACACATAAAGTCATGTGTTAAAAAATCCTGTCTTCTTTATTCAGCGTCCGGTAAAAAAAAAAAAAACTGGAATAGTGACAACCCGAAAACCCTTATTTTTTACTCCAATCTCACCTCTTTTTCATCAGACAACAGACTTAGAAAAATAGTGGGCGCTAAAAAGGACGTTCTTGGCCGCCCGAAAAAGGGCAATAACGGCCAAAAGAGCAAAGAAACAGCCAAAACCTGGAGTAAGCCTGGTTAAAACCCGGTTTTTATGGGCGAAAAAAATTTGTTTCTTCGCTTTGGAAAAGAGTCTGGGTAGTGCGCCTGATACCGGAAATCTTCAACCCTATTATTTCATACTGCACTCTCACCTCTTTTTCATCCATAAGAAAGGACGTTCTAGGTCTACAGATTTTGAAAAACAGTACGGGAGGAGGCGTTTTTGCCCAAAAAGACCAAATATCGGGCTTAACGGAAGCTTTTCGGCCGATAACGCTATAAAGTCTGATTATAAAGTTGTTCTTCCGACAAAAAGGCCAACTAAACCGCAAAATTTACCACTGTAAGAGTGAAAAAGGGCAAATACTAGCCAAGGTGATGAGACGGCCAAAAGAGCAAAGAAACAGCCAAAACCTGGGAGTACGCCTGGTTAAAACCCGTTTTTTATGGGCGAAAAAAATTGTTTCTTCTTCGCTTTGGAAAAGAGTCTGGGTAGTGCGCCTGATACCGGAAATCTTCAACCCAATTATTTCATACTCCACTCTCACCACTTTTTCATCCATAGGCGCTAAAAGGACGTTCTAGACCTACAGATTTAGAAAAACAGTACGGGAGGAGGCGTTTTTGCCTAAAAAGACCAAATATTGGGCTTAACGGAAGCTTTTGGCCGATAACGCTCTAAAGTCTGATTATAAAGTTGTTCTTTCGACAAAAAGGCCAACTAAACCGCGAAATTCTCGAAGGAAAGAGTGAAAAAAGGGCAAATACTAGCCAAAGTGATGAGAACGGCCAAAAGAGCAAAGAAACAGCCAAAACCTGGGAGTACGCCTGGTTAAAACCCGTTTTTATGGGCGAAAAACCTTGTTTCTTCACCATGAAAAAGAGTCTACCCAGCGCGCCTGATATTGGAAATCTTCAACCATATTATTTCATACTGCACTCTCACCTCTTTTTCATCTATAAGAAAGGACGTTCTAGGTCTACAGATTTTGAAAAACAGTACGTGAGGAGGCGTTTTTGCCTAAAAAGACCAAATATCGGACTTAACGGAAGCTTTTGGCCGATAACGCTCTAAAGTCTGATTATAAAGTTGTTCTTTCGACAAAAAGGCCAACTAAACCGCGAAATTCTCGAAGGAAAGAGTGAAAAAGGGCAAATACTAGCCAAAGTGATGAGAACGGCCAAAAGAGCAAAGAAACAGCCAAAACCTGGGAGTACGCCTGGTTAAAACCCGTTTTTTATGGGCGAAAAACCTTGTTTCTTCACCATGAAAAGAGTCTACCCAGCGCGCCTGATATTGGAAATCTTCAACCATATTATTTCATACTGCACTCTCACCTCTTTTTCATCTATAAGAAAGGACGTTCTAGGTCTACAGATTTTGAAAAACAGTACGTGAGGAGGCGTTTTTGCCTAAAAAGACCAAATATCGGACTTAACGGAAGCTTTTTGGCCGATAACGCTCTAAAGTCTGATTATAAAGTTGTTCTTTCGACAAAAAGGCCAACTAAACCGCGAAATTCTCGAAGGAAAGAGTGAAAAAAGGGCAAATACTAGCCAAAGTGATGAGAACGGCCAAAAGAGCAAAGAAACAGCCAAAACCTGGGAGTACGCCTGGTTAAAACCCGTTTTTTATGGGCGAAAAACCTTGTTTCTTCACCATGAAAAAGAGTCTACCCAGCGCGCCTGATATTGGAAATCTTCAACCTATTATTTCATACTGCACTCTCACCTCTTTTTCATCTATAAGAAAGGACGTTCTAGGTCTACAGATTTTGAAAAACAGTACGTGAGGAGGCGTTTTTGCCTAAAAAGACCAAATATCGGACTTAACGGAAGCTTTCTGGCCGATAACGCTCTAAAGTCTGATTATAAAGTTGTTCTTTCGACAAAAAGACCAACTAAACCGCAAAATTTTCGACTGAAAGAGTGAAAAAGGGCAAATACTAGCCAAAGTGAGAACGGCCAAAAGGGCAAAGAAACAGCCAAAACCTGGGAGTACGCCTGGTTAAAACCCGTTTTTTATGGGCGAAAAACATTGTTTCTTCACCATGAAAAAGAGTCTACCCAGTACTCCCGCTACCAGAAATCTTCAAGCCTATTATTTCGCTTTTAAATTATTTTCTCGTCCACATTTTATGTCACCCTTTCGATTTTTACGGCTTCGCCTCTGCTCGGGAATAACCGGAGTTCGCAGTAAATTAAACTCGCGTATAGTTGACACTCACCTGAAACAAACAAAAAAGAAAATCGTTTTTAAAAAGATCGTTAAAGCCCTTGAGGAAAAGGCGCCTATAAAAAAAGGTAAATGGCCTATTCTAGGGTGACATTTAGGGACTTGTTGAATACCACACCCTCTTTTAGAAGGGGGAGGACAAATTACCTATAAAATCCCTAGGGTGGGAAATTGTCTAAAATTTAGAGTTTTTAAAAATGTTTATTCAGCATTACTTGGCTAAAAGGTTATACAAAATCGATAAACAAAAGGTCTTTCTTGTTCAGGTTCTTCTTGTTACTTCTATTGAAGTTAATTATAGCACAAAGAGTTAATTACAACACGATGTCATTCTGTTTTATTAATTAATGTTATTAATGAAGTGTCACCTTAAGGAGACAATAAACCGGCGCCTACTTTGTCATTTGGGGATGAGGAAAAAAATTTTTTTTAAAACGACACGATTTATTAAAACGAAAATCGGGTATTAATGTTGTTGACACGGGCGGTAGGGTCCCGCGAGTTGGGCCGTTTATAATTCGGACAGTGTGAGAACGATACAGAACCGACTTTCCAAAAAAAAATTTTTTTCGGTGTTTATTCGGTTTGTCATGAAAATTATGAATCTGCAACGATTTCTTTCATGGGAAATATAAGCCGATTTTTATAATTATAACGGATTTTTTTTTCTGAGAAGAGAAATCTAATTTATGGCCATTAAAAGAAATGCAATGAGAAATACTAAAAAAAAGGTCGATTAAATAAAGATAATCTTGAATAAATCATTCGGAACCGATTATTAAAAAGCGAGATAATCTTAAAAAGTTGTCACTTATAAATAGGACGTTGGGTTTTTTTTGTACGTATGAGTTTTATTCCTTATAAAGATGGTGTTTCAAGATATTTAATGGGAGGATGTCGTAAGCATACGTGATGCCACGCGGGTTTAAAAGCCCATCGAAATTAGTCGTAGGATGTTGGTAGGACTGGATTTCGTGAGAGGGGTGCGTTAAAAAAAAATTACAATAAATTAGTCAAGAGGTCTAGGACAAAAATTTACGAGAATAGTAACGAATCAAAACAATTTTTCTCGTTTTTTGAAAAACCTGTAAAAAGATCTATCTATTAACACTTTTTTCGCCATAGAACTTTTAAAAATACCCTTCTTTTTGCCTTAAAAACCTTTAATAGTACCCCCTTTTTTTGCCTTAAAAACCATTAACCCATTTTTCGCCAAAGAACTTTTAAAAATGCCCTTTTTTCGCCATAGAACTATTAAAATGCCCTTTTTTTGCCAAAGTTCTTTTGAAAATACCCTTCTTTCAGCCTTAAAAACCTTTAAAAATACCCTTTTTTTCGCCAAACAATTTTTAAAAATACCCTTTTTTTGCCTTAAGAACCATTAACCCATTTTTCGCCAAAGAACTTTTAAAAATGCCCTTTTTTTGGCCATAGAACTTTTAAAATGCCCTTTTTTTGCCAAAGTTCTTTTGAAAATACCCTTCTTTTCGCCTTAAAAACCTTTAAAAATACCCTTTTTTTCGCCAAGCAACCTTTTTTTATACCCTTTTTGTGCCTTAAAAACCATTAACCCATTTTTCGCCAAAGAACTTTTAAAAAATGCCCTTTTTTCGACATAGAACTTTTAAAAATGCCCTTTTTTTGCCAAAGTTCTTTTGAAAATACCCTTCTTTTCGCCTTAAAAACCTTTAAAAATACCCTTTTTTTCGCCAGACAACCTTTAAAAATACCCTTTTTGTGCCTTAAAAACCATTAACCCATTTTTCGCCAAAGAACTTTTAAAAAATACACTTTTTTCGCCATAGAACTTTTAAAAATGCCCTTTTTTTTGCCAAAGTTCTTTTGAAAATACCCTTCTTTTTGCCTTAAAACCTTTAAAAATACCCTTTTTTTCGCCAAACAACTTTTAAAAATACCCTTTTTTTGCCTTAAAAACCATTAAACCATTTTTCGCCAAAGAACTTTTAAAAATGCCCTTTTTTTCGCCATAGAACTTTTAAAAATGCCCTTTTTTTGCCAAAGTTCTTTTGAAAATACCCTTCTTTCGCCTTAAAAACCTTTAAAAATACCCTTTTTTTCGCCAGACAACCTTTAAAAATACCCTTTTTGTGCCTTAAAAACCATTAACCATTTTCGCCAAAGAACTTTTAAAAATACACTTTTTTTTCGCCATAGAACTTTTAAAAATGCCCTTTTTTTTGCCAAGTTCTTTTGAAAATACCCTTCTTTTTGCCTTAAAAACCTTTAAAAATACCCTTTTTTTCGCCAAACAACTTTTAAAAATACCCTTTTTGCCTTAAAAACCTTAAACCATTTTCGCCAAAGAACTTTTAAAAATGCCCTTTTTTCGACATAGAACTTTTAAAAATGCCCTTTTTTTGCCAAAGTACTTTTGAAAATACCCTTCTTTTCGCCTTAAAAACCTTTAAAATACCCTTTTTTTCGCCAAGCAACCTTTAAAAATACCCTTTTTTCGCATTAAAACCTTCAAAAATACCCTTTTTCCGCCATGCAACTTTTAACAACACCTTTCTTTCCGCCTTAAAAATCGTTGAAACCCCTCTTTTTTTTTGCCTTAAAACCTTTACCCCCCCCCCCCTTCCCCCCTTAAAAACCTTTAAAAATACCCTTCTTTTCGCCTTAAAAACCTTTAAAAATACCCTTTTTTTCGCATTAAAAACCTTCAAAAATACCCTTTTTCCGCCAAGCAACTTTTAACAACACCTTTCTTTCCGCCTTAAAAATCGTTGAAAAACCCTCTTTTTTTGCCTTAAAAACCTTCCCCCCCCCCCCCCCCTTAAAAACCTTTAAAAATTTTTTCGCCAAACAACTTTTAAATTTTAAAGAGAACCTTTTAAAAATAACCTATTATTTCGCGAAAAACCGAAAAAATTTCGTTTTCTAGGCAGAAAGATCGAAGAAAATCAAGAAATTCAGTTAAAAAAGGGCTTTTTTTGGCAAAATTATTGGAAGCACTGAAAACCTGGATGAAGATTTTTTGCCTTTCGGCCCTGAAAACGGGCATAATCCTACAAAAAACTGGCTTTTTGTTGCCCAAAAAATGAAACTAAGCGCCCGAATAGATAGGTAAGTATACAGTCCTATAAATACGCCATTGATGAATTTCAAGACTTACGAAAAGATTTGTAAACGTCCTTGACTGTAAAACAGCGAAAGGCATTAAAAAAAGGCAAAATGACACCTACACGGCTTTTAAAAATTCATATTTTTCAAAAAAAAAAAAAGTTAAGGATTTATTGAGAAGGATAATCGATACTTGAAAGTACAAGGGTTTTTAATTGTCTTTTTATTTTTGAAGAGACGACAAAAAAAGCAGGATGCAATTTATTAAAAACGCCCTCTTCAGAAAAGAGTCCAGCATGTAAAGGGTTTTTACACCCACCTGGAACGATACTGTAAATCAAATTTTTCGACTTTTAAATATCGCGGAGGGGAAGAAACCGTCAACAATGTCAACATGGAAAAAAAAATAAAAAAGTCGTTTCGACCTTGCGCGTACAAGTGGCCTTAACATTCTCTTCATCATGACCAATTATCCACCATTCGAATCGTAGTCGCTGGGCGACAGTTGCCCATTATCATCGTGATTGCCGGTGATTTGACGATGTTGGAATCAGGTTTGTGAAGGGTCCTTGAGAAGTCGATATTGAAGTTTTGAATAAAACCTTTTTTTTTCTCTCCCAGAGAAAAGTACAATATTGAATTTTAGTCTTCAAGGTTTTTAAGATTGAGCCTTCAGATTTCCATGAGATTCTGTATACAGTGTCACTGATATGACGTCATCTTCAGTGGTTCCTGAGGGAACCTATAGCTTAATTACCCACTATTAGCTCTCTTGGGATAACAGACTAACGACACGGTTTATTACCTTTACCCCACGATAATGCGCATATTAAGAGAAGGCACATCTCTATAATTTAGCGGTGAGGGGAGGGAACTTGTCACTGGCTTCCAAGGCCGACTCGCTCTTGTCACGCTATAATTATAATTATACAACGCCCATATAAGATGTGACTATTAAGAGGTTTTGTCCCAATCTACCTACCAAGGATTTACTGCCACGCCTAACCTTTAAAATCGTGATAAACAAGCCTCGGGGCAATTTAAACCTTCTTTTTAAAAAAGACGATTTCTATGATTTCCTCGAGAAGTCTAGGCCAAATTTGAAAGCCTCCAACTTGTCCTACATTTTTTTAATATTTTAATTAATGTTGTAGGTAGTGGAAGCAAAACCACGAAACTTTAGTTAAAAAACAATGATACCAACTGTTAAAAATTAAAAAAGTTGAAAGAAAGGTCGAGAAAAACTCCAGAAAATGTGTTGGGGGTTTTTTGGCCTAAAAAAAGGCCATTTCTATGAAGAATAGTGAAAAAAAAACTCTCTGAAAATCACCAACATAGAGAAAAATTGTATTAAAATCTTAAGAAATAGGGATTTCCAGGGAGGAAAACTGGGAAAAAAGGCATGAAGTAAGAAAGAAGCGGTTTATTGGTCAAGAAAGCAAATATTAGGGGTACAAAATGAAACTCGGCTAAAATCTACAAAATTCAAATTTACCCTGTGGCTGAGTTTCATTTTGTACACCTAATAAATAAAAATTGTAGGAAATTTAATTCTCTATAAATTTGTACTTAATTATTTTTTTCTAGGATGCACCATTTTCGGAAAATAATTTTTTTTAAATAAATTTATCTTGAAAACAGTGCGTCCTAGAGAAAAAATGAATAAAATAAAAATTAAAGAGAATTAAATTTCTAACAGATTTTATTTAGAGCATTTTTTCAATATCTGTAACGGTTTACGATTTACAAGCGTTTAAAAATTAACCTTCTTAATGGTTATACTTCAATAACCTTCTTAACGGAGAAGGTCAACTTTTGATGGACTTTAAGGCCCAAAATGTTTAAAATTTTGAAAAAATGAACTACTAGGTGTAGAGGAAGTAAGAAAAAGTGGTTTCTTGGTCGAAAAAAACCGAAGAAATCGCCCCAACAGCCAGCGAATTGCTTGGCCAAAATATGATAATTCCAAAAATTGGTAAAAAAAAAATTGTCAAAAGATCAAGGAAAACGGCCGAAAAATTTGATTGAGCGAATGTTTTTGGTCTCAACAACAACGCGAACCTCCCAATAATCAAAGGAATTTTCTCTCCCGAAAAATGAGAAAACCTTTGAAATATGGGGTAAAAGTGGTCCATTTTGCCAAAAGATATAGGAAAATGACAAATTGGAGCTTTTAGGCAGAAAACCCGAGAAAAAAGCCAAGAGGTAAGGAAAAAAGTGTTTTATTGCCAAAAGACAGTGAAATATACGGGATTTCTTGGGTTAAAAATTTTTTTCGTCTTCAGTAGTCCATACACAAATGCCACCGACCTTTCAATTTGACAAAAAATTTTTTACCTGTCCTTTATTCTTTTTAAACAAACAGAACCCGACATATGTTTGATCCGGGATGATTTTTGTCTTTCATTTAGTCTTGGTTTCTCATTCTTCCGATTAGTTACATTTTTTTTTTGTTTCTCGTCCTTCTGGGGATGACTGTGTGGGAATCGCTTTGTGTGTGATCACCTCTTAGACCCCTGGAGATGACAATGATCCTTCACTAATACCCAACACATTTCTCGTCGCACCCGTCATGTGGCTTCTTTAATGACCCAACAAAATAAAAATGGCCCGAAGGAAGAAGGTAAAAAAAAAAAGCCAACTTGGCCAGAAATCTCTATAAAAAAAGATTTTTTTTCTAATTTACTCTTATCTTTTTATGATTTCGTAATCAATCTTATCTTCGGTCCCTGCTGTCACTCTTTTATCAAATTTTTTTTAAATAAAATATCGTCGGCCTTGTTTCAAAGACTAACCTTTCAAATCTTGTCATTTCGGGGCCGGTAATTATATGCGGATAATATTGATAATGAGAAATTTTCAGGCCAAGAAACCGGACCTTTGGGCGCTGCCAAGGTTAGATGGCCAAAAAACACTTCATTCCTTATTTCCTGGTCGTTTTTCTCGGTTCTTTCGCCCCTAAAACCCTTATTTTATCGGATTTTCCATGGATTCCCGCGATCTTTTTGCTAATAGGGACTATGCTAATCCGATTCTAGAGAGTTTTTCTAATTTTAGAAATTTTTAGGCCAAGAAAAACTGGACCTTCGGGTGTTGCTATGGTTTTTTTGGCCGAGAAACCACTTTGTTCCTTATTTCCTGGGCGTTTTCCTCGGTTCTTCGCCCAAAAAACCCTTATTTTATCGGATTTTCCATGGATTCCCACGATCTTTTGGCTAATAGGGACTATCCTAATCCGATTCTAGAGAGTTTTTCGAACTTTAGAAATTTTGAGGCCAAGAAAAACTGGACCTTCGGGTGTTGCCATGGTTTTTTGGCCAAGACACCACATTGTTCCTTATTTCCTGGGCGTTTTCCTCGGTTCTTTCTTCAGAAAACCCTTATTTTATCGGATTTTCGGTGAATTTTCTCGATATCTTGGCTAACACCCAATTGTAAGAGATTTTCTCATTTTTTGGCCCAGAAACATCCATTTTGGAATATAAGACATAAAGGAACTAATTTATCAGATTTTCTGCTCTCTTCCTCGCTTTTTTAGACAAAAAAACTATTTAGAGGTTTTTGAGAGTTCTTACCATTTTTCGAAGTATTAGGTGTAAAAATTGAAACTCAGCCACAGGGTAAATTGAATTTTGTAGGTTTTAGCCGAGTTTCATTTTGTACACCTAGTAGTTCATGTTTTCAAAATTTTGAACATTTTAGGCGTTAAGTCCATCAAAAGTTGACCTTCTCCGTGTAAGGTTATGAAGTATAAACATTAAGAAGGTTAATTTTAAAGGCTTGTAAATCGTAAACCGTTACAGATATTGAAAAAATGCACTAAATAAAATCTGTTGGAAATTCAATTCTCTTTAATTTTTTTCTATTCATTTTTTCTCTAGGACGCACTGTTTTCAAGATAATTTATTTTAAAAAATTATTTTCGGAAAATGGTGCATCCTAGAAAAAAATAATTAAGTACAAATTTATAGAGAATTAAATTTCCAACAATTTTCTTGTAGATTTTACCCGAGTTTCATTTTGTACACCTAATAAAAAGGATGCATCTCTGCCGAAAAATAAGAAAACACCCAAAAATCTGGTCGGAACGAAGGTAGGAAAGATCGATAAAAAATGAAATGTTTGTTTTTTGGAAGGCTAAAAACCGAGCAAACTACCCAGAAATTTTTTTTTTTCAGAAAAAAAACGAAAAATTGGTGTTTTTTGGCCTAAAAACCGAAAAAATGCCAAGAAACTTCCAATTATTTACCCCCTCAATTACCCCAAAATTTTATCCGATTTTTCCTAAGATCTGAGAAACTCTTTTTTTGGGGGGAAAATTGTTATGAGTCTCAATTTGGCAACACTGATTCAATCTACAAGGAACGTCTTTCCGTAATAAGGGATGAATACATGAATATACGAGTGGGGGGTGTGTAATGATAGGTGTGAGATGCGTGCAGGCTATCTCCAGGTGACAGCGTGATGCGAAAAACTGCCAAGAAACTTCCAATTATTTACCCCCTCAATTACCCCAAAATTTTATCCGATTTTTCCTAAGATCTGAGAAACTTTTTTTGGAGGGGAAAATTGTTATGAGTCTCAATTTGGCAACACTGATTCAATCTACAAGGAACGTCTTTCCGTAATAAGGGATGAATACATGAATATACGAGTGGGGGGTGTGTAATGATAGGTGTGAGATGGCGTGCAGGCTATCTCCAGGTGACAGCGTGATGTACTATCGGAGATAGCAGAAAACCCCTTTTTTAACCCCCTAAAAACACTACTTTAATAAAGTAAAACAACACTGATTTATGGAAAAAAACTTATTTAAACTAATTAAGACAGAGGGAAGTTCTCAAACGTTCTAATTATATGAGGGAAATTCAATCATGCGGATCTTGATTTTCCACTCGGACGATCATAGCGCCCTACAAGGGTGACCTGTAACTTCTACCCAGTCTGGCTATGACATTTACTTTGGTATCAAAACTTGAAAATTCATACATGGATTAATTTTCGTTTAATTACGTCAACGTAGAAAAAAAAAAGAGGGCAAAGGAATGTGATCAGGCTAAAAGCGGGTTCAACCGAAGGGAAAAACCGGAGGGCGGAACGCATTTAATATTTTCTCTTTTACCGTCTTCTTTTATGATAGGGATCCTCCCCCATTGATAAATATTATTTTCAAGACGTTTTTTGCTCATCTTATAAGGAACGCATAATCCAAGAAGGTCCCAGGTACCACAATGCAACTTTTTTTTTTTTTTTCAAGTCGCAAGCTCAATGACCACTCTTTTTAATGTCCACCTTGTAAAAACTTTTTACTACCTCCGAACCAAATTTAGATAAAACGTCGGAAGAACCATGAACAAAAAGATGTTTAAATTATATTTTACAGCCAAGAAAACTTTTTTGTTTAATTAATGCGCAATTAAAATCTCGGTGAGCTTGATAATTGTAATTAAATAAAGTCCCATAGAAATCGGTTTCTCATGTTCCAACTGCAGCTTGAAACGGGTTTAAAACTCCTGGAGCATGCGCAGAAGGATTTTCATGTCCAATTTGACGTCAGATTTGATGGGCAAACGATTTGTCCAAATCCTTCTGCGCATGCTCCAGGAGTTTCAAACCAGTTTCAAGCTGCAGTTGGAACAATAAGAAAACGATTTCTATGTTAATGACTTTATTTAATTTCAATTGTCAAGCTCACCGTTTGATTGCTCCTTAATTAAAAAAAATTTTTTCTTCGCTGTAAAATATAATTTAAAACATCTTTTTGTTCATGGTTCTTCCGACGTTTTATATAAATTTGGTTCGGAGGTAGTAAAACGTTTTACAAGGTGGACATTAAAAAGTGGACATAAAAAGAGTGGAGCATGCGCAAAAGGAATTCGACATCATATTTGACGTTTGTCTGTCAACCCTGAAGTCATCTGACGTCAAATGGACGCGGAAATCCTTCTGCGCATGCTCCAGAAGTTTTAAACTGCGGTCGGAACAAAAGTAATGGCTTTTTCTGAGAATCTTGGAATAAAAAAATTTTTTTTGAGTTGTGAAACGGATTTCCAATATTAGGAAATGTAGGAACAAAGAGTGCGGGGTATGAAGAGTTTTAGCGTTGAACAATACCGAAGGGTGGCCTCTGTTTTAAGTCCACACAAAGCGATAAACAATTGCGACCGACGGACAAAAGAAGCCACACACACTCAAAAGTAAATAAAATAGGGCCTTTTCATTTCGGACTTTTCAGAATAAACTTTTCCCCGTGGCCTCTTCATATCGTGAATATTTCACGAGCACACACCGAGAATCACATTTTCCTGTTTGAAAACGACTTGTTTTCAATTCCTTGAATGCTTTTTATTGACGACATTTTAATTAAAAGCGGGCCTTTCCGCACTTTAATGCTTTGACTGCGAGAAAGTTTTACTCCGAGGAAGTTCAGCTTTGAATTAACCTTTTATCCCTCATGTCCTAATTCGAACTAAAACTTTTAATCAGAACCTCCTTTATTCTCTATCCACAAATCTCGGTTTATAAAATAGAAAAGTTTATCTTCAACTTCCTCAAGAGTATTGTAACACCCTCCATGTCAGGTTTTTGGGGAAGGGTCTTCCAGACCCGTAGGGTCAATTTGAACTATACCGATCTTTGTCTATGGTTCCGTCCGGCCGTTTTTTCCGGAACACTTTACGGCCAGTTTCCAACTAATTTTCACACAATCTTCCTGAATAGTTGAACAAAAAATTGCTGTTGATTTTGAATTTCGAAAAAATGGCGGAGATATGCATGTTTGAAATTTTAAAAAGTGCGCTGCGGCCGAATCGTTGGTCCGATTTTCACCAAATACTCCTGATATGTTTTACAAATTTTTGGTGTAAAAAAAATTTTTTTTAGAAGGGCGAAATTTGATATATCTTCCTTGGCGAGAGGGACATCCCCTGGCAGAAAGCCCATTATTTCTACCTTGATACTTAAAATTTTTTTTTTCAAAATATATCTTCCTTGCGAGAGGGACATCCCCTGGCAGAAGCCCATTATTTCTACCTGATACTTAAATTTTTTTTTTCAAAAAATTTAAAAAGTTCAAAAAAACTAACCATAAAAATCTTAAAATCGTATTACGGTGCTTAAGAGGTGGTTATTAAAAATATTGAAGTTTGAAGTGGTTCATTTTATGAGAAAATGGTAATACATTTTTTTTTTTTTTGGAAAATTTACTTCTTACAATTTTTAATATGTTTATTTTACCTATTTGAAGTTAAAAATCGTTAAAAAAATTTTTTTTCTTTCAAACTTATCTTTGAAAACAATTAAAATTCTCTAAAAAAATCTAATTTTTAGTAGGGAGAAATTCGGGTTGTTTACCGGTGTTCCGAGAGGCCTAACTGGGCGAAGACTTTTCATTGATTTTTAGGGAAAACAATTGACGGTAGGGAGAAATTCGAGTTGTTTACCGGTGTTCCGAGAGGCCTAACTGGGCGAAGACTTTTCATTTGATTTTAGGGAAAACAATTGACGGTAGGAGAAATTCGAGGTGTTTACCGTGTTCCGAGAGGCTTAACTGGCGAAGACTTTTCATTTGATTTTTAGGGAAAACAATTGACGGTAGGGAGAAATTCGAGTTGTTTACCGGTGTTCCGAGAGGCCTAACTGGGCGAAGACTTTTCATTTGATTTTTAGGGAAAACAATTGACGGTAGGGAGAAATTCGAGTTGTTTACCGGTGTTCCGAGAGGCTTAACTGGGCGAAGACTTTTCATTTGATTTTTAGGGAAAACAATTGACGGTAGGGAGAAATTCGAGTTGTTTACCGGTGTTCCGAGAGGCCTAACTGGGCGAAGACTTTTCATTTGATTTTTAGGGAAAACAATTGACGGTAGGGAGAAATTCGAGTTGTTTACCGGTGTTCCGAGAGGCTTAACTGGGCGAAGACTTTTCATTTGATTTTTAGGGAAAACAATTGACGGTAGGAGAAATTCGAGTTGTTTACCGGTGTTCCGAGAGGCCTAACTGGGCGAAGACTTTTCATTTGATTTTTAGGGAAAACAATTGACGGTAGGGAGAAATTCGAGGTGTTTACCGGTGTTCCGAGAGGCTTAACTGGGCGAAGACTTTTCATTTGATTTTTAGGGAAAACAATTGACGGTAGGGAGAAATTCGAGTGTTTACCGGTGTTCGAGAGGCCTAACTGGGCGAAGACTTTTCATTTGATTTTTAGGGAAAACAATTGACGGTAGGGAGAAATTCGAGTTGTTTACCGGTGTTCCGAGAGGCTTAACTGGGCGAAGACTTTTCATTTGATTTTAGGGAAAACAATTGACGGTAGGGAGAAATTCGAGTTGTTTACCGGTGTTCCGAGAGGCCTAACTGGGCGAAGACTTTTCATTTGATTTTTAGGGAAAACAATTGACGGTAGGGAGAAATTCGAGGTGTTTACCGGTGTTCCGAGAGGCTTAACTGGGCGAAGACTTTTCATTTGATTTTTAGGGAAAACAATTGACGGTAGGGAGAAATTCGAGTTGTTTACCGGTGTTCCGAGAGGCCTAACTGGGCGAAGACTTTTCATTTGATTTTTAGGGAAAACAATTGACGGTAGGGAGAAATTCGGGTTGTTTACCGGTGTTCCGGGTGGCCTAACTGGGCGAAGACTTTTCATTTGATTTTTAGGGAAAACAATTGACGGTAGGGAGAAATTCGGGTTGTTTACCGGTGTTCCGGGGGCCTAACTGGGCGAAGACTTTCATTTGATTTTTAGGGAAAGCAATTGACGGTAGGGAGAAATTCGGGTGTTTACCGGTGTTCCGAGAGGCCTAACTGGGCGAAGACTTTTCATTTGATTTTTAGGGAAAACAATTGACGGTAGGGAGAAATTCGGGTTGTTTACCGGTGTTCCGGGTGGCCTAACTGGGCGAAGAATTTTCATTTGATTTTTAAGATTCTTCAAATCAACCGAACTAATCATAAAAAATCGTATTGCGGTGGTTTGAGGTGCTCATTAAAAAATATTAAAGGATATGAAGTTGTTTATTTTCCGTTTTGAAAGTCTTAGAATGATAATAGAAGTTAATAGCACCGTTTTCGAAGACTTATTAACCAGTTTATTAATCGGCTCAAGTTGTGAGATGCAGGTAGTGACCCCGGTCGCATTTCATATTTTTGTCCCTCCTCTTTTTCGTTTCTCGCTCGGTAATGGACCGGCCCCTACCAAATTACAGGTTAGACTGACGAGCCTTTTACTTTAGGACAATACCCGTGGCTGTAATTACTTGACACCGGCTTGAAGAGATCAGCCGTGGGAGACCTTATGGATCCCGATCCATAGCGTTTAACGAAAATGCCCTCGTATTACTCCCGTCTTTTTTTTCCTTCTCTTCAAGGTAGATTATATAACTTTTTTAAGAACTAAAAATTTTTAATGACACAATTGACCTTTTTATCAAAAATAGACAGACGACACTATCTATGACCTTACGACTTATGACGTTCGTCTATTATGTGTACAAAACGAAACTCGGCTAAAATCTACAAAATTCAAATTTACCCTGTGGTGAGTTTCATTTTGTACACCCAATAAATAAAAATTGTAGGAAATTTAATTTTCTATAAATTTGTACTTAATTATTTTTTTCTAGGATACACCATTTTCGGAAAATAATTTTAAAAAAAATAAATTTATCTTGAAAACAGTGCGTCCTAGAGAAAAAATGAATAGAATAAAAATTAAAGAGAATTGAATTTCCAACAGATTTTATTTTGTGCATTTTTTCAATATCTGTAACGGTTTACGATTTACAAGAATTTAAAAATTAACCTTTTAATGGTTATACTTCAATAACCTTCTTACACGGAGAAGGTCAACTATTGATGGACTTTAACGCCTAAAATGTTCAAAATTTTCAAAAAATGAACTACTGTACAAAATGAAACTCGGCTAAAATCTAAAATTCAAATTGTGGCTGAGTTTCATTTGTACACCTAATACAAAATAATTTTAAACGTGGGAAAAAAAGAAGATGTAGAGCCGAATGTGGGGGAGAAAGAGTCGTAAATAATAAGGCCTTTTCGTAACTTGTCTCGATAATTTGCGTGATATATGCCACACGTTTAGATTTATTCCGTAGGCCCTCTAACGACATAATAACACGCTTTTAGTATGGGGGAAATTTTATCACTCTCCAAAAAAACTGAAGAGACTTCTTTTTTTGTTTTTTCAATATTTTGATTAATCGGCGACCTATATTTCAATTGTCACTCAAGATTTCCAATAAGCTCCCATGCCCGGCGGGATGTAAATAGACGGAGACTAATAATTTAGACGTTAGCCGGCTATGGTAGAATTAATTTAAGTTGTTAAGAGTGTGCGGTGGCGCCCCGCTGAGTCTCAGGTCATTTCTATGTATATTGGACGGCCCTCCGAGCCTTTTGTCCGTTCCGCCGATGTCATCTTCAACCCAACATATATCACCTCCCTACCTACGGAGCCTACTCACAAACAGCCCGTAAGTTTACAGCATAAATCACACCGTTTAATCTCCTTTTACCACTCGGAACAAAATAATAATTAATTATGAAGAATCCGGAGTAAAATAAATATATTTTGGATATAAATATGATTAACTACCGCGACGAATCAGGCGAAGCTTATAAAAATACTACTTTGAAAAGCATCTAAAGAAAAGTTCCTTAAAGAGAAGGAACAAAATAGGAGGGGGAAGTATAACGGAGGGGAAATTTAAATAGGGGGAAGTATAAGGAGGAGACGTTAAGGGAGGGACAAAATTTAGATCCATCTGGAAGACCCTTCCCTGGAGGTTATCACAATAACTTCTCTAAGGAAGTTAATCATGGCTTCCAAGACGTCGAGGATTTTGTGGGTCAGCGATCAAAGTCGCCAGAGTTCCAGCTACCCCTGAAGTCCTTTTCGCCTCTTTTTCTTTTTAATAAAAAATTAAAATACGACCATAACATTTTATAGATTTTAACTTAAGCATTCGATATCTCTGAATAATGGAAGACAGCGCAGTTTTAATATTTACAACTCAGGAACCTAATAATAGCTTTCCACAATTTGAAACTGGTTTGAAACTCCTGGAGCATGCGCAGTTGGACTTTAGATTTGACGGATAAACGATTTGAATGACGTCCAAATTCTTCTGCGCATGCTCCAGGAGTTTCAAATTGTGGAACAAGCTATTAAAATCGTGCGTCCTCAGCGAAAGTAGGAAAGGAGAGCTTCAATGTTTAAAAATAATGACAAAAGCCTATTTCAACAACAAATTTTGATATATTAGGTGTACACCTAATAAATAAAAATTGTAGGAAATTTAATTCTCTATAAATTTGTACTTAATTATTTTTTTTTAGGATGCACCATTTCGGAAAATAATTTTTTTTAAATAAATTTATATTGAAAACAGTGCGTCCTAGAGAAAAAATGAAAAGAATAAAATTAAAGAGAATTAAATTTCCAACAGATTTTATTTAGTGCATTTTTTCAATATCTGTAACGGTTTACGATTTACAAGCCTTTAAAAATTAACCTTCTTAATGGTTATACTTCAATAACCTTCTTACACGGAGGTCAACTTTTGATGGACTTTAACGCCTAAAATGTTTAAAATTTTGAAAAAATGAACTACTATACCAAAAAAAAAAAAATAAATAAATTGTGTGGCTCTACTAACGTGTGAATTCTTTGCATTCTATGAATTCTGAGCAAAGGATGTCTCCTTATTATACTTCAAAATATTAGGTTCTCTGCCCGATTTTTTCGTCCATTAGTCCGCGAAATCGAATTTTAATGAAGTCCCTCGAGAGTGCACTTCACGTGTGACAAATGGCGATGACTCAGCCTCGATTAAAGCTCCAGAGATCAAAAAATTGAAGGACAAAAATTTGAACACGTGTAAAAAAAAAGAAAGTCACTTTCAAATGACATAATTGAAAATTATCGAGTTCCATAGAGTAAATAAGGGGAGAGAAAGATATGTGTATCATGGGGAAGGTATATAATTGGAGAAGGTGGTTTTGAAGAAGGGGGTATTCCGTTAATTGTTAAGATAATAAAGGTCTGGGGTTAAAATCAACCCCCCTTTTCTTACACAAGACAGTAATTAAAGCCTTTAGGGAAATTTTAGACTTTGTTAATTTTTCCTTTTTTGATATACAACACCGAGGCCCCCAGGAGTAATTATGAAATACTACGAAAGGTGCAACAATGGCGCTGGCCCTAACAATCAGCCGACAATCTAACTTCAGACCCTTCTAGGTTATTGTTTTCGCCCTTAACTAAGATTAAGGGAGTCTTCGGGAAAAAGCGAAAAGTTTACTCCAATCGATTTCAATGAAAATTAACACATTAATTAAGATGAAGTAAAAAAAAAATTTTAAGCCCATTTTAAGACGTGTAAAAGGGTTCTTTATGTGTGGGACTTTAAGATGACATGCAACGAAGACACGCGATAGTTTCTTTTTTTTTATCTCCTGTGACAATCGTTGCCTTTTTTACAACCACGATAATATCACAGAAAAAACCATTTCAGAGCCTTGTTTTAACGGTCTTTTTACTATTTTACATATTAACCATTTCACTTATTAAAACGGAGCTCTTTCAACCTTGCAAAAACTTTGTTCCAAGCGCAGTTTGAAACTCCTGAAGCATGCGCAGAAGGATTTAGACGTTTATCAGTCAATTCGTAAGCCATCTGACGTCAAATTTGACGTGAAGATCCTTCTGCGCATTCTACAGGAGTTGCAAATCGTTTTCAAACTGCGGTTAACTGAAAAGGGGGATTGGAATTCGTCAATTCGTCAATTCACGTCAGTTCTGAAGCCATCTGACGTCAAATTTGACGTGCAGATCCTTCTGCGCATTCTCCAGGAGTTGCAAATCGGTTTCAAACTGCTGTTAACTGAAAATGGGGATTGGAATTCGTCAATTCGTCAATTCACGTCTATTCTGAAGCAATCTGAAGTCTAATTTGACGTGCACATCCTTCTGCGCATGCTCCAGGAGTTGCAAAATCAAACTGCGGTTAACTGAAAATGGGGATTGGAAAAGTGAAGAGTTTTCGTTGGAAAGGTCATAATTTTGTGAGAGATAGAAACTTGGAAGGGTAGAAAGTCAAGTCCCAAGACAATAGCACTCAACGCTTCCTTTTTATTCTGGAAACGCCATGTTGGTCCCAGCGGTTCCACTCACCTAGACAGCCGGAGATCGATCGGACCATTAATATTTTACCCCACACAGCCTTTTTTTTCAGTCTACAAGTTTTAAACTGATTCGCACACTGACTCTTTTCTAATCTTATATGGGCTACTACTGCACATTTTTCTGTGGTTTGTAACTCCTGGAGCATGCGCAGAAGGATTTTGACGTCATTCAAATCGCTTGTCCGCAAAATCTCAAGTCATCTGACGTCAAAGACGTGAAAATCCTTCAGCGCATGCTCCAGTTTCTAACTGCAGAACATATGAATGTCTCTTTTTCTAGAGGATCTTTAATAAGCTACTACTGCACATTTTTCTGTATCAAAAAAGCTGATAAACTCGCATTTTTTGCTTCAAAAGCTAAAAAATAGATTTCAAATAAATTATCGTCTGCCCAGGCGCTATGAGAGCCTACGGCCTAATAAAGAACTAATTTAGGCGCTTCGACGTCATCAGAGTTCCTCCCCCTTCAGCTTATACTTTTTAATAAAAATTCATATACTTTACACATTTTTTCCTTTTAGACGTCTCCCAGTGTTCTTCAGAAAAAAAAAAGGTTTACAATAGCTTTGTTCTACCCACAGTTCAAATTGGTTTGTAACTCCTGGAGCATGCGCAGAAGGATTTTGACGTTATTCAAATGGCTTGTCCGTAAAATCTCAAGTCATCTGACGTCAAAGACGTGAAAATCCTGCTGCGCATGCTCCAGGAGTTTCAAACCAGTTTTAAACTGCAGAACGAAGCTAATATTATATATAATAATTTTTTTCTAGGATGCACCATTTTCGGAAAATAATGTTTTTTTTTTTAACTAAATTTATCTTGAAAACAGTGCGTCCTAGAGAAAAATGAATAGAATAAAAATTAAAGAGAATTAAATTTCCAACAGATTTTATTTAGTGCATTTTTTCAATATCTGTAACGGTTTGCGATTTACAAGCCTTTAAAAATTAACCTTCTTAATGGTTATACTTCAATAACCTTCTTACACGGAGAAGGTCAACTTTTGATGGACTTAAACGCCTAAAATGTTTAAAATTTTGAAAAAATGAACTACTAGGTGTACTGAAACTCGGCTAAAATCTACAAAATTCAAATTTACCCTGTGGCTGAGTTTCATTTTGTACACCTAAAATAATTTTTAATAAAAATTCATTTGCTTTATACAGTTAAGAAATTTTTTTCTATTTTATGAAGACGTTTGAGAAAGGGTTCTAAAGAAAAAAGGATTACAATATTAATGTCTGACAAGTATGAATATTTTAAAAAGGAGTCATATTTTGCATTTTCATTTTTCATATTAATCACTCCTTTTAAAGTTAATCTCTGAACCCCTTTGATTAAAAAGGGACAGAAAACAGTCCTAAGTGTTTCCGTTTTAAAGGGTTATGGAAAAAGGGGTTTGAGCATTGGGAGCTATAAAAAGGGGAGGAAGAAGTGGAAGAAGTATTTAAGTGTTGGACTTGGACTTAATTAAGACAAATAGAGATGAGCAATTTTCTCTTGGGGGCGGTTGTGTTATGATCCATAAATTCAATACTGAAAAGGAGTGGGGTAGTTAGGAAGGCAAAGGGTTGAAAGAAGGCCCCACTGGGATAATGTTCACTTGTTCATTGTGCTTCATTGAATCCTAACCCTTTGTTCGCGAAGCTAAGGATTCCCTTCCGGGGGCCCATCTTTTATTATTCACCCCCTTATATATTTTTATTATGCTCAGAGATTCCTTTCCGAAAAAACCCCCTCCGGTGTTATGATTAACAATAAGGAAACAATTCGAAAAGCAGCGAACAAGGAATATTAAAAAAAAAAAGGAAGAACCTGGAATACATAACGGTTAGTATAAAAGCTCCCTTTTTTTTTAAATTATTAAAACTTAAAAATATTTCAAAAATGCTTCATAATGTCCCATGTATAAGAAAAATATTGTTTCAGGCTAAAAGACCACCCCTTCGGACATCTGTGTTTTCTTTGGAGAATCTTTTCATTTTAAAAGTGTCACTCTCGAAAAAGCGAGAAACCAGTTTGAAAATTGGGCTCTAACAACCGGAGGGCCATTGATGACTTGATGGCAATAAAAGCTGTTAGAGGACACTAATGAAATGACAAGCACATTCACGTCACATGACCTTCATCTTTTTTTCCCCTATACCTTTCATATATCGTGACCATATTGAGTAATTTTTTGTCCAAGCTTCTTCTCGAAAAAATATTAAAAGACCTTCAATAAAAAAACACTTTAAAAATGTCTCATAAAATCCTCTTAGGCTATAAAGTAAACAATTGTCTTAGATATAAAATCTAAAGAATTTTAAAAATGCTGTTTAAGAAATTAAACATAAAACGCACTATTTTTTCTCAGAAGATAAAAACTTTGCCAATTGGGGCAGAAGGATCTCGGTAAATGAGCTTTTTATCCAGGACAACTTTTAATCCTTATTTTCAACGTTGAACTCAGCTTTCAGGAACAAAAAAACCATATTTTAACCGTTTCCAGGCCATTTTTTTTTAGATTTAGTCCCAACTTTATGGTTTTTTCTTCAGGTTTTTGTCCCAAAATCACTCTTTTACAAGAATTTTTGCCGTTTTCCGCTATGGTTTCGGCATAAACGAGCCCATTTTACATAATTCGTAGCAGTTTTCCTAGATTTGTCCCACTTTCATTTCGGTTTTTGGGCCAGAAAACCATATTTTAAAAGATTTTTGGCCATTTCCATCAGATTTTGTCCTAACTTTATGGCGTTTTCTCAATTTTTTGGCATAAAAATACCCTTTTAGAATGTATTTTGCCATTTATCTAGATGTTTTCGGCCTAAAAGAGCCCATTTTTTAATAAAGTCGGAGCTGTTTACCTAGATTTGTCCATTTTCGCTTCGGTTTTTGGGCCAGAAAACCATATTTTAAAAGATTTTTGGCCATTTCCATCAGATTTTGTCCTAACTTTATGGTGTTTTCTTAATTTTTGGCCGAAAAACACCCTATTGGAATATGTTTTGCAATTTTCCTAGATGTTTCCGGCCTAAAAGAGCCCATTTTTCATAAAGTCGGAGCTGTTTTCCTAGATTTGTCCCACTTTCATTTCGGTTTTCGGGCCAGAAAACCATATTTTAAACAATTTTTGGCCATTTTCTTCAGATTTAGTCCCAACTTTTTGGTGTTTTCTTCAGTTTTTGGCCGAAAACACCCTTTTACAAGACGTTTTGCCGATTTCCACGATGTTTTCGGCCTAAAAGAGCCCATTTTACATAATTCGTAGCAGTTTTCCTAGATTTGTCCCACTTAAATTTCTGTTTTCGGGCCAGAAAGCCATACTTTAAACAATTTTTGGCCATTTTCTTCAGATTTAATCCCAACTTTATGGTTTTTTCTTCAGGTTTTTGGCAAAAAACACCCTTTCACAAGAAGTTTTGCCGTTTTCCGCGATGTTTTCGGCCTAAAAGCGCCCATTTTACATTTAATTTTTTTAACTTCCTTAATTTTAAATAAATTTATCTTGAAAACAGTGCGTCCTAGAGAAAAAATGAATAGAATAAAAATTAAAGAGAATTAAATTTCCAACAGATTTTATTTAATGCATTTTTTCAATATCTGTAACGGTTTACGATTTACAAGCCTTTAAAAATTAACCTTCTTAATGGTTATACTTCAATAACATTCTTACACGGAGAAGGTCAACTTTTGATGGACTTTAACGCCTAAAATGTTTAAAATTTTGAACAAATGAACTACTATAATTCGTAGCAGTTTTCCTAGATTTGTCCTACTTTCATTTCGGTTTTCGGGCCAGAAAACCATATTTTAACGATTTTTGGCCATTTTCTTTAGATTTAGTACCAACTTTATGGTTTTTTCTTCAGGTTTTTGGCAAAAAACACCCTTTTACAAGAAGTTTTGCCGTTTTCCGCGACGTTTTCGGCCCATTTTACATAAAGTCGTTGCTGTTTTCCAAGATTTGCCCCACAATCATTTCGCTTTTCGGGCCTATGAAACCTAGTATAAGATTTTCGGTCATTCAGAGTCCCAATTTTATGGAGTTTTCTTGGTTTTTGGCCTAAACCTCCATTTTCGGGCACTTTTTCGATTTTTTGGAATAGAAATTCAAGTTCCAGATTTTAAAGAATACTTAAAGTCCATCAAAAGTTGACCTTCTCGTGTAAGAAGGTTATTGAAGTGTAACCATTAAGAAGGTTAATTTTTAAAGGCATGTAAATCGTAAACCGTTACAGATATTGAAAAAATGCACTAAATAAAATCTGTTGGAAATTTAATTCTCTTTAATTTTTATTCTATTAATTTTTTCTCTAGGACGCACTGTTTTCAAGATAAATTTATTTAAAAAAAAAATTATTTTCCGAAAATGGTGCATCCTAGAAAAAAATAATTAAGAACAAATTTATAGAGAATTAAATTTCCTACAATTTTTATTTATTAGGTGTACAAAATGAAACTCAGCCACGGGGTAAATTTGAATTTTGTAGATTTTAGCCGAGTTTCATTTTGTACACCTAATAGTACTTAGTTAGTTTGTTTTTTTAAGAAATGAAACGCCATTTTTAGCAGGTAGATACCAAATTTTCTGGTTGAGAAACAGCTGTTTAACCGTTGATTAAATTTTTGTAGGAGGCTGAACCCCAACCCAAAATTATTCGAACAGATTGACGCCCACAGAAAGAAACGTAGGTTATATTTAGATTGAGGTATTTTTAATTTGATTGTTGGTTAAAAAGACAAGAATAAATCGGCGGAAAAGGGTAGACGGAATTTTTAAGGGGAGGGTTTAAAAGGAGGGAGCGAGAGGCAAACAAGGGGTCCCTGTCGCTGAGTGGAGTAAGCAGATTGTTAACAGCCAGTGTCAATGTTAGCACAACAGACTTAACCTATCGTTATTCAGACATGGCCGGTTGTTTACCTGTGATTCAGGGAATCGAGCAAACAGTTACCCCTCATCCGCTCAGCAACTCTTGAACGACTTATCTCGGCCAATTATCATACGCCGAGGGGAAACTCAAATAATCCCAGTAATCAATATGTCACATCATTAGGAGAAATTAGAAAATTATTCAATTAAAACGGGAACTCTTAATAAGGGACAATGGCAAAATCTTTTTTTAGAAGAAAAAAAAGGATTGTCTTAATAAGGATCTCTGGATGGTTCACATGAGAAGACTCACCAACTCTGAATTAGTCTTATTGTCTGTTAATTACACCTCCACGCTCTATTTTAGACACATCGAGCCCCCTCATTTCCGTCCGGATGTCCGTTCGCGGTTCCCTCAGACGCTTTTTCTTTCACACAATTTTTTAGTCCTTCGCAGTCAACTATGCTTCTGGATTGACCTCCGATGCCTTTGCCACCGAAGGATAATGGGAGAGAGTCTGGATCGTGTCGAAGTGTAAATTGGCAGGTCGCTAACAATCACGAAACTATAACCGGAGCGGTTAGAGCAGATTGCTCCTTTAACATTTTAAATTGCCCAACCGGTCCTATCACGAAAAGAAGCCGCACCTTATAAGGGCCACCAAAAGCACTTTCGCCCCTAAAATTACTTTCCTAAATTTGAGCACTAAGAACCGTCGGAAAATTTTGTAAAAAAGCTCTTTCTCATTATTTCGGAATTTCTATACGGTCTTGGGAGCAGTTTTTCCGAAAACGTTTTCCTTAGGAAAATGCAAAGCTTACTTTTCGGCTAAAACATTTTTTTCCAAAAAAACGATAGCCATTTTGTAGGTTTTGACAAACTATTTTCAAAAATATATTATATAAGAAAATCCGATGAATAGTTTCGTCGTAATACTTATACAAAGATTTGGAGGGAAATGCCCGGAAATGCCCCTTTCAAGGTCATAGACTGGATGTAAACCGTTTGCTTATTAACAATCGCTGCATTAATAATTCGCGAGGTGGTTTTCAATTTTTGTTCTTTCCCGCGATAACCACACCAACTTTTCACAAGGAGAGGAGGTGAGGTTGGGGCTTCCGCAATATTAGGTTGGAAAAAAAATTGAATAAAAGAAGTTATCTATATAAAGTGACACCCTCTATGCTCTGGAAATGGTCTTCCAGACCCCCTAGTGGAAAACTGATTAGCAATCTTTGGCAACCATGATGTTGTCTGTGGTGCCACGCGTTTTTTCCGGACACTTTACGTCCCCAATTTTCTTCAAATTTTCACCTTCCTTTTATAAGGGTTCCAAATCAGATAAGTCAGATAATTTTGATGAACTACGCGCTTGATAGGAAAATAGGCTGAGAAAAAAATGAAATGACCTTGGGAGAATTCAACAGCTTGAATGGGTGTAGAGATTTCTCTAACTCTTTTATGAGCGCGCGAGCGTTTTTTCTCCAAATCTTTTTTTTTTTTTTTTAATTTGTTTTACGAGGGTTTTCAACTATGTACTCAGGTTATATCACCCTCGCGTCAGTGGTGTTTTCCGTCGGAAAAGTTCATTTAGGTACATTAGGTTCAATTTGGGGACCGCCCGCTTTGAACCCTGGACCCATTGATGAACGCCGTATCGCAATGTTTGGGATTAACGCCTTAACACGCGCGGCCACCGCGACGCCCCAAATCTTTGTAAAAGTGTTACGACGAAACTATTCATCGGATTTTCTTATATAATATATTTTTGGAAAGAGCTCGTCAAAATCTAAAAAATTGCTAGCGGTATTTTTGGAAAAAATGTTTTAGTCGAAAAGTAAGCTTTCCATTTTCCAAAGGAAAATTTTTTGGAAAAACTGCTCCCAAGAACGCCTAGACATTCGCAAAATAACGAGAACGCTTTTGTAAAAAAAATTTCCGACGATTCTTACTGCTTAATATAGGAAAGTAATTGTAGGCGTTTTCCCTCTGTCTAACACTTGGTTGAATTTTGAGGTCGGAAAGGCCGAGAAAAGCCGCAAAATGAAAGTTTAATTCGGAAAAAGAGGGTGTCTGTTGATAAATATTTGTCCGTATCTAAAGCGGACAATGGTGTATTAAATGTTAATGGAGAGGAGTGAGTGATGCGGACGGCCCCATGGAAAGGCCCCTGTGCACAATCTCTAAGATTGATGTGTCGCGGAACCGCCTACATGAATTATGCACCGTCGGAGCATCCCTTGGCGGAAGGGAAGGGGACGTTCAATCTCGCAGCTGTAGCCCTTCGAGGAGACACCCCCAAGATTCTCTCCGTCAGGTTGACTATCAAGTGAAATATTGGCGCCCTATTAAACAACTGATAGTCCAAATTGTGTGGTCCAAAATGAGATTTCTTTTTTGACATTAAGTCAAACATTCTCAGAAAAACGATTAAAAGGGATAAAGTCGCCCATCTTAAAAGTAATAAAACCGCGGCTAGATAATTGCCCCTGATATTGTATACGAGGGTAATAAATAATTACGGGGTTGTCGTCGAGACGCCAGGGACTTCGAGACAGTAAAAACAAAACGTGTTATGACACCGCCGACCCCCCCTTTTCCCGAGCCCGAGGGGTTATGGCGGCGGACACGATAAATTGTCAAGTGACATATAATATGAGGAGCGCGGGTATCTGAAAGCCATTTGGACATGTGATTTATACCGTCTTAGTTCGGTCCCTCGAGAGTTGATTCATGTCTCCACGCCCACTTTATAATTACCACGGGGTGGACCGGCTCCTTCTTTGTCTACCGTAAACGGGACCAAAAGAAGAAAAAAAATCTTAATTAATTCTCAGGTATCTTTTTGTCAATCCCCCAGACTTTATAATACGTCGTTAAACTCATAATTGTTGAGCTTAAGGCAATAATCGGTTGACCGTCCCTGTATTTATTAGAGCAACATATTATAACTTCACAAAAAAAGTTAACTCTTCTTCTCATTATTTCTGCCTCTATCTCGTCTGAAATGTACCTCTTCCTTTTAAGTTTTCGGTACTTGTGAGTTTACGATAGCGAAAAACGCGCATGCGCGAGATTTTTTAGTTCCCGCGTTTTTTCGAAAATTCATCTTTGAGATTTGTCTAGATTTAAACTAGTTTTATAACACAAGAGAGTAAATTTTTTACGCAAGGAGAGCTTATGTGGAGTGGAAAAAATTAGCCCTCTTCTGTTGGCAAATCCCAAAGAAGAATTTTGAAAAAACGCGGCAACTATTAGGTGTACTAAATGAAACTCAGCCACAGGGTAAATTTTGAATTTTGTAGATTTTAGCCGAGTTTCATTTTGTACACCTAATTGATCACGAAACTTTTTATAATTTCGTCCTGCAGCCCTTGAAATTTAGATATTAGCTTTATTCTGCGGTTTGAATCTGGTTTTAAACTTCTGGAGCATGCGCAGAAGGATTTGCACGTCTAATTCGACGTCTGATGGCTTTAGATTTGACGGACAACGATGTTAACGACAATTAACTTGACGTCCAAATCCTTCTGCGCATGCTCCAGGAGTTTAAAACTTCAAATTTGGCGACGTAATTTTTAACCGTTGGTGATTTACTTTTCGTCGTCGATGTTGTCTCTGAGATGAGCGCGCAGTAAATAACTCCCGCTCTGCCATTTATTACGTCCGAGTCGCATTGTAATTGAGTTATAAATTCAGTCTGAGAGTTGAGCCAATAGGCTACCTCAGGTTTCATGCTTTACGGCCCTCCCGATGTCACTCCTTCCCTCATATTTCCCGATCGACTTTACATAAAGCGTAGCCTCAGGTGAAGAAATAATTGACAATAATAAATTTTAAAACCTTTTTTTTTCCTTAAAAAATTTATTTTAATGACCTGGAATTTTAATACGAAAATGTGTTAGAAACTATAATAACTCAATTTTTTTAAAGATTCAGTCGCCTTCGTTATTTGGAAAATAAATAAAACGTCTGATATCGTTTATCCCACTTCTGATATCGTGTTTACCACTTGTTGTATTGGTTATCCCACTTCTGATATCGTTTATCACACTTCCAGTATTGATTTACAATAACTTAAGTCGACTGTATTTTTTCCTCGAGAATCTTCATAAAAGATAACAATAGATTTGCATAAATTGTCTGTCGGGAGTATCACAAAAAAGTCTACTTTGATATCGGTTATCCCACTTCTGATATCGGTTATCCCACTTCTGATATCGGTTATCCCACTTCTGATATCGTTTTACCACTGATATTGGTTATCCACTTCTGATATCGTTATCACACTTCCAGTATTGATTTACAATAACTTAAGTCGACTGTATTTTTCCTCGAGAATCTTCATAAAATGATAACAATAGATTTGCATAAATTGTCTGTCGGGAGTATCACAATAAAAGTCTACTTTTGATATCGGTTATCCCACTTCTGATATCGGATATCCCACTTCTGATGTTAGCCATTCCACTTCTGATAGGTATCGTTTATCAGACTTCCAGTATTGATTTACAATACCGAAGTCGACTGTATTTTTTCCTCGAGAATCTTCTTAAAATGATATCAATACATTATTTGCATAAACTGTATGTCGGGAGTATCACAATAAAAGTCTGCTTCTGATATCAGTTATCCCACTTCTGTTATCGTTTATCCCACTTCTGATACCGTTTATCCCACTTCTGATACCGTTTATCCCACTTCTATTACCGTTTATTCCCACTTCTATTACGTTTATCCCACTTCTATTACGTTTATCCCACTTATTACGTTTATCCCACTTCTGTTACCGTTTATCCCACTTCTGTTACCGTTTATCCCACTTCTGTTACCGTTTATCCCACTTCTGATACCGTTTATCCCACTTCTGATATCGTTTATCCCACTTCTGATGTCAGCTATTCCACTTCCAATATCGATTTAGAATAACCAAGTCGACTATTTTCTTACTTTTATTGTTGAGAAACAAATTAAATCCTAAAACTTATTGACACTTTTATTTCGTCAATTTTTACTTTTTACTTTAAATTATCTAATAATTCTATCCTTTTCCCTTTTCCCAGGAAAGAAAATTTACGTCGTTTTCCTTTGAAAGGAAAACCTCATTTTACTTGATTGAACCACAATACATCTTTTAATTTGTGTTTTCTTTGATTTTTGGCTCAGAAACCCCAATTTTTGTGGCACTTTTGGCCATTTGTGACAATTAATCTTTTCCTGATGTTCAACATATCTTTGTCCCTTAATTATAATTTTGCGTGTTGAACACCTTGGAATATGTTGAAGTACTTGTGAGGTTTTCAACGTTGTAGATATATGAGGTTTTAAATAGAAAATTAGCATCATTAGAATAATGGTTTCTTCTATTCTTTTTTTATGGAATTCGTGACACCTGCTTTTTTTGTAGCCTGGGACCTCTGAAGGGTCCGCATGTTTCCATAGAGCACACCGGGCTCTTTTACCTGGGACAGATGCCTCGGACAATTTATCCTCACGCAACCTTTTGTCTTCGGTTTATGGTGATTATACATCCAGAATCCTATCCACGGGATATCAATTTCTTTAACTTTTTTTCCCTCTTCACTTTTAAGCCTTTTGATTTAGTACCTCGGAGACCACAGGACTGTCTATAATTCACACACCTACTGAGAATGTAAATACAATCGTGATCGTTTTTGATCCATTTTTAAAAAAAGGATGCTTTAAATTTTAACAAGATTTAACCGCAGTTTGAAACTCCTGCGCAGAAGGATTTGGACGTCATCCATATCCTTCTGCGATGCTCCAGAAGTTTCAAACAAAGGTTGTTCATTCATTATTCATTTTAGCTGTTTTTGACCACGAAACGTCCTAATTATGGAAGGTTCCAGTCGGAAGTCTGCTGAACTATGAACATTAATTGTCCTCGAAGAAGGTCGGATATGAATAAATTCATCTCTCATCCTAATTATCAAGTAGCGTCACATTATTAGCCGCGAGGGAGCTCTGTAACGGTTGTTAATATTTAAATCTTGGACGAACCTATCTCCCCGGGTCATCTCCGACATATTTACATATAATTGTCTCCGGAGAGGTTGTCTCTAATCAGGGACCTCCTCCTTTGCAATTCATGTCCTCAGGCACGCATTTTTTTCTTTCTCGGAAACTTTTATGGGAGAGGGATAAAAAAAAGAATTTTTTTTCCGGTTGTGATTGCTAAGGTTGTCGGACAAGTATGTTGTGTAAAAGGTTGAAAGGCGTGATGGTTGGCCGGGGGAATGCAGTTCGCCCGCCCCCATATCTCTTTCTCTCTCATGAACATTGTGAGCACGTATTTTATTAATTATAAGTCAGCCTCGAAGGCCGGTGTAGATCGGATGCTTACGGACATGCTTCCATCCAATATAAGAGTAAAACGCCGTTTGATTAAAGTCATTTTCGTAATTCGAGGGCGGACGCTTCGTCAAACTCCTACGTTATAAGTCATCAGATTTAATTTACCTTATGCACTTCTTCAATTTTATTGTGATACTCCCGACATTTTAAGAAGATTGCCTTTCAAGGGAAAACATGGTACTTGTGAGTTTACGATACCAGAACAACGCGCATGCGTGTATTTTTATGTACAAAATGAAACTCGGCTAAAATCTACAAAATTCAAATTTACCCTGTGGCTGAGTTTCATTTTGTACACCTAATAAATAAAAATTGTAGGAAATTTCTATAAATTTGTACTTAATTTTTTTCTAGGATGCACCATTTTCGGAAAATAATTTTTTTAAATAAATTTATCTTGAAAACAGTGCGTCCTAGAGAAAAAATGAATAGAATAAAAATTAAAGAATTAAATTTCCAACAGATTTTATTTAGTGCATTTTTTCAATATCTGTAACGGTTTACGATTTACAAGCTTTAAAAATTAACCTTCTTAATGGTTATACTTCAATAACCTTCTTACACGGAGAAGGTCAACTTTTGATGGACTTTAACGCCTAAAATGTTCAAAATTTTGAAAAAAACTACTAGGTGCACAAAATGAAACTCGGCTAAAATCTACAAAATTCAAAACCTAATAATAAGAGGTTTTTATTTTTTCTATAGGTCACAGAAACTTCTATCAGAGCTGTCATAAATAAACCATTATTTTTGATGAGAGAGAGAGAAAAAAGGGGGAGTTGTGCGATAAAGAAATTTGGTTTTAAAGGTGTCATATGAAAGTATAATGAAGGTCCGGCTTTTCATTATTCCTATGAATAAATTGAAGGCGTGATCGATACCGGACGGCCCGGGGGATTCCTTTATCAGCTTTTGACACCGGAAATTGCACGGGCTCAATTTGTACACCCTTTTACGCCCTCTTTTTATACAGAAAAGTGCATTCGGTCATTTTCCCAGGGGAAAAATATTTTTTTTATTTTTTTAAAGAAAATTATCAATAAAAAACAATTTTGTGAATTCAGAGCGGCGGAGGATCTATGAAATCAGATAAGGGGGGGTGGTTTTGTAAGATTGGTGTGGGCAAGTGCCTGCTCCGACTGTGAGATCAGGGAAGGTTTTAGTTTATGCGACGTAGGGAACCCCTGTAGGGCCCTTCAGGGAACGCAACCCTTGTCTTTTTATTAGAGGCCCGCTATGATATGCAGTGGCCTCAGGGCTCTGAAATAAATTGCCACCCTTGACCGTCCCTACATTATTCATAAACGGGGCGGACCCTCGTTTCTTCGTGGGTAGTGACAACGCGACTTATTTTCTCTTTTTATCAATAAAAAAATGCTTACCATGTGGGACCCATCCGTGTGAACACGTTTCGCAGTATCTGATGTGGAGCTTTCCAGGAGTGAAGCACTCACAAGCACATCCAGGAACCGTACATCGAATGCTCTGTAACAAAAAAAAAAATCGTTAAAATAATAAATATGTTCCAACCTCAGTTTAAACAGGTTTGAGACTCATGGAGCATGCGCAGATGTCCAATTTGACGTGCAAATTCTTCTGCACATACTCCAGGAGTTTCAAACCGGAGCCTTTCAGTAACACAAGAAACAGGAGCCCCCTCAGATGAAATTTGAGCAGCCTTTGAAAATTCAAATCAACAAAAAACCATCGAAAACCCATGAAAGAGATGTTTCTCCGAGGCTAGGAGAAATTTCTAAAAATTCGGGTAAAAAGGGTTTCTTTCGGCCAAAAGATCGTGAAAAAGATGGCTTATGGAACACAAAACAAAGAAAACGCATGAAAACCTCACAGAGAGGGCTTAGTAGCCAGTAAACCGAGAAAAACGCTTAATTAAGACATTTGGATGTTTCTTTGCCGATTTAAAATGGGTAGCACGGTTGTTGATAAGGAATGATCGATTTTCAAAAAAAAATATATCGATTGTCTTTTAAATTTCAGCGGAAAAGATGAAATTATAGTGTTTGAAACTGGTTTGAAATTCCTAGAGCATGCGCAGAAGGATTTGGATGTCAAACTCGACGTCGCTCAAATCTGAAGTGCAACATCAGCTGATAAGCACGCTGATAATAGGTTGAAGGGGTTGTTTTGAATTTTCCGTGGTCTTTGAAACGGACAAAGTATTGAAAAAACGATTATCTGTATCGATTCTATCGATTAGTAAACCATAGACAAAGAAATGAGAAAGTTCCCGCTATTTTTTGGTTTTTCGCGTCTCCAGAAAAATCGTATTTTCTGACGTATCGGAACAAATATCTCAGGATGTACTCAACTTATCAGACTCATTCTTTTTTTAAACATCGCAGAATCGTCTAATCTACACATCCATTGATTACTTGTTTTTATATAAATTTTTCAAAGTTGAAAAAAGTGGAAAATCTGTAGGAAAGGTTGTTTTTTGCCGGTAAAATCGGGTCTAAGAAGTTGTGATGTAAATTTTTGCTTTTACGTTGACCGAAATGATTTATGGTCGTTTTCAAGAGGAGAATAAGGCGCTAACTTAGTTTTTCTAAGAGGGTCACTCCCTTTATGAAGAGGACCGTTTGCCCGTTATTAACTCGAAAGTTTGGTCCCTTAGGGATGATGGATCGTCTAATCTCTGTTGACATATGGCTTTGTCAATCTAGGAGAGGAAGGGAAGCTTAGATACCTCCCCTTTCCTGAGAAATTATGACATATCACCTTATCCGAACCATCTCATATTTCATTCCCTTCAATTAACTCGAAGGGAAAGTTTAAGGGAAAATGTGTTTAAGATACGGGAAAACTCGACGAAAGGGGTGATGTATGTCCTCAAAAATCACGTCAAAAATTTTCCCTTTCGTTATTTATGTGAGGGGGCTGGTTTAAACGAAGAATCCTCCCATTATTTATTGTCTTGAGCGTGCGTGTCGGCGTTTCGTGCGGCCCTTTGACACAAGCTTAATTCATCAATAATTGTCGGTAAGCCCAGGTGTGGTACATCTGCCCCCTTAGATCGGACCTCTGTCATCACAAACCAAACAAATTAGCCTTTTAATATTCTCACTGTAATTGATTCCTCTTTTGTTCTCAGGATTATGATTTTTATCTGTGACAATTAAAATACCGTTCCATAGATCACCGTTGATTGATTTTTTTACGACCTCACTTCTAGATGCTCAAAGACCCAAATATTCAAAGTAGAAACTATAATAATTCCAGAAAGAGGACTACGATGTCAGAAGAGAGGGTAAAACGTATCAGAAGTGGGATATCATAAGGTCCTTTTGCAAAATCAGCAGTGGGATTTCATATCGTCCTTTTGCAATATCAGAAGTGGGATATCATAAGGTCCTTTCGCAATACCAGAAGTGAGACATCATATGGTCCTTTTTGCGAGAAGTGAGATATCATATGGTCCTTTTTCCGAGAAGTGGAAATATTCGAAATTGTTCCTTCCTTTTAAATTAATTAAAATAAAGTTTCATATGGTCAATCATATGGTCCTTTTTGCAAGAAGTGAGAAATCATATGGTCCTTTTTCCGAGAAGTGAGATATCATAAGGTCCTTTCGCAATACCAGAAGTGAGTGATCATATGGTCCTTTTTGCGAGAAGTGAGATATCATAAGGTCCTTTCGCACTACCAGAAGTGAGATATCATATGGTCCTTTTGCGATATCAGTAGTGAGATATCATATGGTCCTTTTTGCGATATCAGAAGTGGGATATCATAAGGTCCCCCAGTAATTTTGCAATATTAGAAGTGGGGTATCATAGGGCCTTCCTGTAATTTTGCAAAATCAGCAGTGGGATATCATATCGTCCTTTTGCAATACCAGAAGTGGGATATCATAAGGTCCTTTCGCAATTCCAGAAGTGAGATATCATATGGTCCGTTTTGCGAGAAGTGAGATATCATATGGTCCTTTTTCCGAGAAGTGGAATATCATATGGTCCTTTTTCCGAGAAGTGGATATCATATGGTCCTTTTCGCGAGAAGTTAGATATAATAAGGTCCTTTCGCAATACCAGAAGTGGATATCATAAGGTCCTTTTTGCGAGAAGTAGATATCATATAGTCCTTTTTACGAGAAGTGGATATCATTGGTCCTTTTTGCGAGAAGTGGATATCATTTGGTCCTTTTTGCGAGAAGTGAGATATCATAAGGTCCTTTCGCAATACCAGAAGTGAGATATCATATGGTCCATTTTGCGAGAAGTGAGATATCATATGGTCCTTTTTGCGAGAAGTGAGATATCATATGGGGACCTTTTTACGCGAAGTGAGATATCATAAGGTCCTTTCGCAATACCAGAAGTGAGATATCACATGGGCCTTTTTACGAGAAGTGAGATATCATAAGGTCCTTTTTGCGAGAAGTGAGATATCATATAGTCCTTTTTTCCGAGAAGTGGATATCATATGGTCCTTTTTGCGGTATCGGAAGTTGGATATCATAAGGCCCCCCAGTAATTTTGCAATATTAGAAGTGGGATATCATAGGGCCTTCCTGTAATTTTGCAAATCAGCTGTGGGATATCAATATCGTCCTTTCGCAATACCAGAAGTGTGATATCATATGGTCTTTTTTGCGATATCAGAAGTGGGATATCATAAGGTCCCCCAGTAATTTTGCAATATTAGAAGTTGGATATCATAGGGCCTTCCTGTAATTTTGCAAAATCAGCAGTGGGATATCATATCGTCCTTTTGCAATATCGGAAGTGGGATATCATATGGTCCTTTCGCAATACCAGAAGTGGGATATCATAAGGTCCTTTCACAATACCACAAGTGAGATATCATATGGTCCTTTTTGCGATATCAGAAGTGGGATATCATAGCGCCCTCCTGTAATTTTGCAATATCCGAAGTGGGATATTATATGGTGTCTGTAGTGCCGGCCGTCCGTCCGACCGTAGATAGTTTTCTTTATCAATTTCATCCAATTTTTTTACCCTCCCTGACCGGTTTTTGGGAAACTATTTGAAAGTTAAAAGCGTTTGTTTTTACAACTAACTGTCCCATCGTTAGCTCATTAGAAATAATCTGTTTTCTTTACGATTAGTGTCTTTTAAAAAATATTAATTTGGTTTTAAACGATACTTAAGTTCAGAAAAAAGATTGACCATAATGACTAAAAAATTTTTTTTTAAATAAAACTGAAATATACGAAGCAATATTTTTTTCTTGAACAGTTTTATTGCGAAAATGCTTTATTTTTAAAAGCATAATACAAAAAAATGTCATTTTCGAGTTTATTGCGGTTTAATTATACCTCTTCCCATGGTTTATTTTAATGAGAGAGAGAAAAGTCCATTAAAGTAACTAATAAACTCGACATTCTTCAATTGCATGTGCATTCTATAAGAACGAAAAAAAAGTAGAAACGTGACAAAGGTTTTGCTTCTTTATTTTTGATGTTCGAGGTCTAACTCGTGATGTGACGTCACTGCGTCCTTTAGAAACTTTGAACTTGACATAAAAAATTGGGAAGAATCGTAAACAAATGCTAAGCAACGGCGTTTCCATGACGACGTCAAATCCCCCTTCCTCTATCTTGAATTTCAACCCTTTAGACAACCCGTTTTTAATCTCTAATTAAAAGTATTGTTAAATATTATTAGGTGTACAAAATGAAACTCAGCCAGAGGGTAAATTTGAATTTTGTAGATTTTAGCCGAGTTTCATTTTGTACACCTAGTAGTTCATTTTTTCAAAATTTTAAACATTTTAGGCGTTAAAGTCCATCAAAAGTTGACCTTCTCCGTGTAAGAAGGTTATTGAAGTATAACCATTAAGAAGGTTAATTTTTAAAGGCTTGTAAATCGTAAACCGTTAAGATATTGAAAAAATGCACTAAATAAAATCTGTTGGAAATTTAATTCTCTTTAACTTTTATTCTATTCATTTTTTCTCTAAGACGCGCTGTTTTCAAGATAAATTTATTTTTACAAAAAATTATTTTCCGAAAATGGTGCATCCTAGAAAAAAATAATTAAGTACAAAATGAGAATTAAATTTCCTACAATTTTTATTTATTAGGTGTACAAATGAATCTTAGCTACAGGGTAAATTTGAATTTTGTAGATTTTAGCCGAGTTTCATTTTGTACACTTAATAGCTTCGGTTTGAAACTCCTGAAGCATGCGCACAAGGATTTGCACGTCAAAATGTGACGTCACATGAATTCAGATTTGACGGGACAACGATTTGAATGACGTCCAAATCCTTCTGCGCATGCTCCAGGAGTTTCAACAAAGCTATTTTAAGTTAGTAGGGGTTATGACTTGGCGGCACTTGAAAACGAAGATACCTGTCTCTTGAAAAGGTATCTTGTGACACCTACGTGACAAAGGACATTTTAAAGCTCTTGAAAAAGCCAAGTTTTAGTTCTAATTTGACGATTTATCAATTTTTGACAGATGTTGTGTTGACTCAGAGGTTTGAGGGGTGAACCAAGTGACACAGTCGCGTGGAAAACGACTATTTTTGATAATTGAAAAACTCGATGTGGGAACTAACGTTCTCAAATGTCAAAGTTAGCTTTTTTTACGGGAGGGTGAGAAAAAAATGAAATGTCAGAGCGTTTTTTGGGTAGTTTATCTCATTATTCTCCCTCACCGGGCTGCCTCGTTGTGACATATTAAAATGAGTCTCCAGAGGCGTCGTTTAGCGGGTTGAGACGTCAGTGAGGCCATTAGAAAAGGAAAGCGGAAGGGGAGTTTGATTTATACGCGGGTGAGTCTTATCGTCGCTCGGGCAATTGGCGAAGATAGCGGGCAACTCCAACTCCCCCATATTTTGACAGATATTAATAGACTTCTTTCATCTCCTCTTATCAAAGGACATCCATTTCCAAAATGATAACTTTTCGATTCGAAATTCGAAAACGTCGTTAGCTACTTAATTTTTATACAAGTCATCCTCCCCTCACCTGCAGCCTTGACTTGCATATTCTTCCCCATCGACACCTTTAGAAAACTAGCCCAACTTTTAGTCCTTTTTAAATTAGGGTTTGATGATGAATGTCCCCTCAGAAACAAAAGATTCTTGAAGGAAAAAAAAATTTTATTAGGTGTACAAAATGAAACTCGGCTAAAATCTACAAAATTCAAAACCCTGTGGCTGAGTTTCATTTTGTACACCTAATAAATTAAAATTGTAGGAAATTTTATACTCTATAAATTTGTACTTTATTTTTTTCTTGGATGCACCATTTTCGGAAAATAATTTTTTTTTAAATAAATTTATCTTGAAAACAGTGCGTCCTAGAGAAAAATGAATAGAATAAAAATTAAAGAGAATTAATTTCCAACAGATTTTATTTAGTGCATTTTTTCAATATCTGTAACGGTTTACGATTTACAAGCCTTTAAAAATTAACCTTCTTAATCGTTATACTTCAATAACCTTCTTACAAGGAGAAGGTCAACTTTTGATGGACTTTAACGCCTAAAATGTTCAAAATTTTGAAAAAATGAACTACTAGGTGTACAAAATGAAACTCGGCTAAAATCTACAAAATTCAAAACCCTGTGGCTAAGTTTCATTTTGTACACCTAATAGAAAAAAATTTTTATAAATATTTTTTGGTAGCCGGAGAGAATCGTGTCCGGCTCCTGAAGGTAGGTATGTGTAGGATGTTAGATTTACATATTAAGAAAAGGTTTGCCACGGGCCTATTGGTAATTATCGCGTGGGTACAGACTCTCCCCAACTATATCTATATAACGTCTTGAAACTTCTGTACGCCTCCCACTTAACAATAAAGATTACATATCAGTCTATATTTTATGCAGTAATTTAAATAAAAAAAAATTTTTTTGTCTGGAGATTAATCGGAAGGGAAAAAAAATCGAAAATGATTTAGCCCTTGAAACGTTCACAATGGAGGCGCCGATGAGAATGGAGTTTTTCTGACTTGTCAGAAGAAGAGGGCCACACAAGTAATATTGTCGGGTATTACTCCGGTTGTAGGGAGTCTGTTTGTCTAGCACTTGATATGTCAAGTGTTAGTCGACCACTTAGCATTGTCTCTAGCGAGAGAGGAACCCATTCATTTTCTACCCTTCCCTTCCGATCTAATAACGGACGACAGAAATCAATCGAGACAAAAGCCCCGCCGATTCGACGTTTTCAATTAGAATCGAACGAAAACAAAGTTCATTTAATTTTTTCAAATGGTTATAGGTTAATGAAATGACTAACAGTGATCAGACCTCCGGAACATTTTTTTTTTCAAAAAAATCGAAGCACTTTCCTGTACTTGAGCACTAAAAATTGTCGGAAATTTTTTTAAAAAAGCAAGTTCTCGTTATCTTTGGAATGTTTAGGCGGCCTTGGGAGCAATTTTTCCTAAAAAGTTTCCTTTGGAAAATGGAAAACTTGGTTTCGACTAAAATATTTGTTTAAAAAAAAAGCAGTAGCCACTTTGAAGGTTTTGACGAGCTCTTTCCAAAATCATATTGCAAAAGAAAATCCGATGAGTAGTTTCGTCGTAATCCTTAAAATAAACCTTAGTTATTAGGTGTATAAAATGAAACGCGGATAAAATCTACAAAATTCAAATTTACCCTGTGGCTGAGTTTCATTTTGTATACCTAGTACATAGTTCATTTTTTCAACATTTTAGGCGTTAAAGTCTATCAAAAGTTGACCTTCTCCGTGTAAGAAGGTTATTGAAGTATAACCATTAAGAAGGTTAATTTTTAAAGGCTTGTAAATCGTAAACCGTTACAGATATTGAAAAAATGCACTAAATAAAATCTATTGGAAATTTAATTCTCTTTAATTTTTATTCTATTCATTTTTTCTCTAGGACGCACGGTTTTCAAGATAAATTTATTTTAAAAAAAAATTATTTTCCGAAAATGGTGCATCCTAGAAAAAAATAATTAAGTTCAAATTTGTAGAGAATTAAATTTCCTACAATTATTATTTATTAGTGTACAAAATAAAACTCAGCCACTGTAGATTTTAGCCGAGTTTCATTTTGTACACCTAATAATTATGCTCTTTTTTGCGAGGGTCTTTTTCTTCATGTGACAGCCTTGTCGCTATTCGCCTTTCACGATTTGAATTTCGAACGGCCTTTGAGTCGAAACTTAAGGGCCACTCTCGTCTTTCAAGGACATAACCGGTGGACAATCGTCGAAGCCCAACATGCCATTAAACCACTATAAAACCGGATTCTACAATTAAAACGAGGCAATTAAATTATTATGAGGTCGTTTGACCCAAAAGATCTTCTTTTGTATATATCACAAAAAAAAGCGATAAAATGTAAATTTTTGTCCGTTAAGTTTTCTAAATTATAATGGAAGGGTTAATATATAAAGGGGTTGAGAAGGGTGGCTAAGGGCCTTCCAAGATGGCGACCGTACGGAAGCTCTGCGATTGGCTGTCATCCCTTGAGATGACAGGCTCAATAATAGATGCACGCATGCATTAATCCATTAACCGGCCCTTTGTCCGGCCCTTATGCCCTCTTCAGTCGGCTTATTACTTTCCGAGGGATTAAAAGCCACCCTACGACCCCTCCCACGATTTTTTTCGACTTTTTTTCACTGATTAAACCGCTGACTCAGATTTTAATTAAGGCCAAAAAAAAAATTTAAAAAATAAAATGACATGACATATACGCGGTATTTTCAGTCTTGACATTGAGGATTGCTGAAGGACGATATCCGGCATTTATATTGTTGAGTTTGATTCTGGCTTTAAGCATGCGCAGAAGGATTTAGACGTCAAATTCGACGTCGTTCAAACCGTTTGTCCGTCAAATCTGAGGTCATATTTGACGTGAAAATCCTTCTGCGCATGCTCCAGGAGTTACAAACTGCGGTTGAAACAAAACCGTAGCGTTTTTAATTATTTCGTTTCTTTTTAATCGTTAAAAGGTGGGCCCTTTTCGTGGGGGCGATTATGAAGGCGGTGACAGGCACAAAAAGGGTTGTTTTTCTAACGGCTGATTAATCAAGGGACACTATCAAAGGGTTGGGATCGGCGGACGCCAATTACAAAACCACGTGGTCTCACCAGATACCGAACACCGCCACTTCTCACGCCCTTTATCTAACGGATACAACCCTTTTTAACTTTTTAACTGCACTTTTGGATGTTTCTTTTACAAGTCGTTTTAATTTTTTATATGCTAACAGTCACAGCACGATTAAAATGGCGGGAACACCCTACTGTGACGAGATTATGACGAGACAATTCTTTTTAACTTTTTAACTGCACTTTTGGATGTTTCTTTTACAAGTCGTTCACGACTGATAAATTTTTTGTATGCCAACAGTCAGAGCACGATTAAAATGGCGGGAACACCCTACTGTGACGAGATTATGACGAGACAACCCATTTTAACTGCACTTATGGATGTTTTTTTACAAGTCGTTCACGACCTGATAAATTTTTTATATGCCAACAGTCACAGCACGATTAAAATGGCGGGAACACCCTACTGTGACGAGATTATGACGAGACAATTCTTTTTAACTTTTTAACTGCACTTTTGGATGTTTCTTTTACAAGTCGTTCACGACCTGATAAATTTTTTGTATGCCAACAGTCAGAGCACGATTAAAATGGCGGGAACACCCTACTGTGACGAGATTATGACGAGACAACCCTTTTTAACTGCACTTATGGATGTTTTTTTACAAGTCGTTCACGACCTGATAAATTTTTTATATGCCAACAGTCACAGCACGATTAAAATGGCGGGAACACCCTACTGTGACGAGATTATGACGAGACAACCCTTTTTAACTTTTTAACTGCACTTTTGGATGTTTCTTTTACAAGTCGTTCACGACCTGATAACTTTTTTATATGCCAACAGTCAGAGCACGATTAAAATGGCGGGAACACCCTACTGTGACGAGATTATGACGAGACGTTTTTGTGACGAAAGTTTGGGATTTAGGAGGTCAACTTGATTGAAAGAAGGTTGAAAAAATGAAGACAGATGTGCGAGGCGTGGCGTTTCGAAGTTGACATTTCCCGAAGTTTGATGAAACTGTCATGACGCGAATGAGAAGTGAGAGAAGTGGACAGCCTTGAGCCCACTCCGTATGTAAATCGGAGGTGCCCCTTTTCTTTCAAAAAGAGCGCCTTCGGACTCGCCTCTCTAAGCAGGCGAAAGAGAAGGGAACGCTCTCGGAGGGAGACAAATCGCTTTCGAAGACGACCGAGCGGCCCTGGGAAAACATTAAGGTGGCTCATTAGCTCCGGAGCATAACTCAGACGATAATGGAAAGACGTCCCCGGGGAGGGCGCGTGACATTTCTCATGGCGAACAACTGCGGAAATTCAATAACGTCATATTTTGAACCATTTCTGACCTTAGGCTTGAATTAATCTGAAACACCTCCCGTATAAATTCCCACGCTCTCCTCTCGCGTATGTAAATCGACTTTTAAAATGCCATTTTACTACTCTAGAAACGGCTAAATCGAATACATGCTAATTTAAATAATTTAATCAGAAAAAAACCTTTTTGAATTTTCGCATTCTCAAATATGTTTCTGACAATTGATATTGTAAACAATTGTTTGTAACCGCGTTAGGGAAGTTCCACCCTCTGTTAATCCTGGCGAAAACGTCGGACAAAAGGGGGTGTTTCTGGGAAGGGTTTTCGAACAACAAGATGAGTAAATCGCCTCGGGCCTCATCATCCCTACTTTCTATTGACTGAAGACCTTCTGCATTGTCCCTTTAATAAGCCGTCGAAAGTGAAATTCCGCCTGGGCATCCTCCCGCGATAAAAACGAGACCGGTCTTTTCTTTATAATTAATTCAAATCATATTCACTCATTACGTATTCAATCCTCGCGTCTCCGTGTTTGTTGTCCGATTACGCTGTCTTCGGATATTAATTTAGACATGCAATCCTTAAAATCCAGACCCTAGAATACCATATTGGCCAGAAAGAAGGAAAGAGCTAAATCCATCCTTAATGACCATAGAATTGGCCAGAAAGAAGGAAAGAGCTAAATCCAATCTTCAATGACCTTAGAATTGGCCAGAAAGATGGAAAGAGCTAAATCCAATCCTTAATGACCATAGAATTGGCCAGAAAGAAGGAAAGAGCTAAATCCAATCCTTAATATCCAGACCATAGAATTGGCCAGAAAGAAGGAAAGAGCTAAATCCAATCTTCAATGACCTTAGAATTGGCCAGAAAGAAGGAAAGAGCTAAATCCAATCCTTAATATCCAGACCATAGAATTGGCCAGAAAGAAGGAAAGAGCTAAATCCAATCTTCAATGACCTTAGAATTGGCCAGAAAGAAGGAAAGAGCTAAATCCAATCTTCAATGACCTTAGAATTGGCCAGAAAGAAGGAAAGAGCTAAATCCAATCTTCAATGACCTTAGAATTGGCCAGAAAGAAGGAAAGAGCTAAATCCAATCTTCAATGACCTTAGAATTGACCAGAAAGAAGGAAAGAGCTAAATCCAATCTTCAATGACCTTAGAATTGGCCAGAAAGAAGGAAAGAGCTAAATCCAATCCTTAATGACCATAGAATTGGCCAGAAAGAAGGAAAGAGCTAAATCCAATCCTTAATGACCATAGAATTGGCCAGAAAGAAGGAAGGAGCTAAATCCAATCTTCAATGACCTTAGAATTGGCCAGAAAGATGGAAAGAGCTAAATCCAATCCTTAATGACCATAGAATTGGCCAGAAAGAAGGAAAGAGCTAAATCCAATCTTCAATGACCATAGAATTGGCCAGAAAGAAGGAAAGAGCTAAATCCAATCCTTAATATCCAGACCATAGAATTGGCCAGAAAGAAGGAAAGAGCTAAATCCAATGTTCAATGACCTTAGAATTGGCCAGAAAGAAGGAAAGAGCTAAATCCAATCCTTAATGACCATAGAATTGGCCAGAAAGAAGGAAAGAGCTAAATCCAATCCTTAATGACCATAGAATTGGCCAGAAAGAAGGAAAGAGCTAAATCCAATCCTTAAGCTCCCGTTAAGAACAGACAGTACACCAGCAATTTTTTGCTACCAATCAAAGGGATTGCTAGCCTTCCCCCACCAGCGAATCTTTGATTCTCCTTATCGCCGTCAGGAGCCAACCGAGCTAATGAGGGTATCAGACAATGGTTTCTTGAGGGATTTTTTAATTAAAAAGTCATCTGTGATTCCGCCCCATCCCCTATTCAGGAACCCTCCTCACATCCCGAAGTCTCTGTCTTCCCCTGTATATGAAATATTATTAACTCTTCAGGCATCCACCTCTTCCTCCTACACAGATTTGTTTAATTAACACATACTTCCTCCCCTCCCGGGGCTTATCGGAATTTTTAAACGAGGATCCAAACAGCAGTTCTTGATGTAACGTCAGAGAAAATTTCAACTTTTAAACCCCCCCAACCAGTAGTTTAAAAGATTAATTAAAACATTTTTACCCTTTTTTCCTCGGTGTATGTAAATTTTTAAAAATATACGAAATTTTTTTCATGTGAATAAAACGGAGACTATTAAAGGATAATAATCAGACCCCCATGTCGATCATGAAGCAAACAATCAAAAAGTATGCTAATCCAGGGACCGATGCTATCTTTGGCCCCAAACTATTACACCCACACGCCACAAACATATGTTGAAACTATGGAAAATCGTGATTTTGAACACCCGATTTGCATATAAATTAAAAACTCCGTTGACAATTGGGTAATGAATTATTCTCTCCCTTCCATTTCGAGTCGGGTATGCAAATGTCCCGGTCCCTGAATCCATCAGGAAGGACAGACTCGTCCTAATTGGATCCCCACAGTCGAGAAATGGTGGACGATTTCTTTCTGTCAATCTAAGCATTGAACGCCCATTTTTCAAAGGCTTCTTCAGCAAAATCAAGAAACCGCAGTATCAATTTCGGTAACTTGAGAGTTTTCCCCCACAATTAATTGTTTAAACACTTTTAATTAAGCGGGTAAGATTGAAGATAGTGTCCGCGCATTAAAAACTTCCTTTTCAGATCACGTGATTTCGACGTTTTCAATCAAGGATCAAGGGAATTACCGGCTTTGACGTGACAATGGACGATTATTTTTATTAAAAGGTTGTGGTGTACCAGGGCGCGACAAGACCTAAGTGGCCCGAGGCACGCAACTCCCTCAGATGACAGTACAAAACGCCCGGGGTAAGATTACATCTTTATAACAAGTGGCAAATTAATTACAACTAGGTGTTATGTCTCTTGTGTACCTCGATGATTACAACTCTTGCACATCTTGATTCTCCACATGCCACAAGTAATATTTCATTTTTTTACCTTATGAACAAAAATTACACGGACGCTTTTCAACACGAAAGTTTAATCATATCCCTCGAAAATTAGTCATGACATAATCAGAAATCCGCTTAACGACAGAAGATAAGGCCAACATTTTTATTCCGACCGCACACGATCAATCGTTAGGGAAAGACCCAGAAATGTTTTGGCTAAGCAGTGATGCAATAAGCTGTGAATGAAGCCAAAATGAATGACATCAGTGGTCAACGAACCAAATCTAAGAGCACACGAAAATCGTAAGGGAAAAACCCAGAAATGCTTTGGCTACGCAGAGATTCACTAAGCAGTGTTTGACATCAGTGGTCAACCAATTCCAAGAGCCTTACTATTAGGTGTACAAAATGAAACTCAGGGTAAATTTGAATTTTGTAGATTTTAGCCGAGTTTCAGTACACCTAGTAGTTCATTTTTTCAAAATTTTAAACATTTTAGGCGTTAAAGTCCATCAAAAGTTGACCTTCTCCGTGTAAGAAGGTTATTGAAGTATAACCATTAAGAAGGTTAATTTTTAAAGGCTTGTAAATCGTAAACCGTTACAGATATTGAAAAAATGCATTAAATAAAATCTGTTGGAAATTCAATTCTCTTTAATTTTTATTCTATTCATTTTTTCTCTAGGACGCACTGTTTTCAAGATAAATTTATTTAAAAAAAAATATTTTCCGAAAATGGTGCATTTTAGAAAAAAATAATTAAGTACAAATTTATAGAGAATTAAATTTCCTACAATTTTATTTATTAGGTGTACAAAATGAAACTCAGCCACAGGGTAAAGATTTTAACAGAGTTTCATTTTGTACACCTAGTAGTTCATTTTTTCAAAATTTTGAACATTTTAGGCGTTAAAGTCCATCAAAAGTTGACCTTCTCCGTGTAAGAAGGTTATTGAAGTATAACCATTAAGAAGGTTAATTTTTAAAGGCTTGTAAATCGTAAACCGTTACAGATATTGAAAAAATGCACTAAATAAAATCTGTTGGAAATATAATTTTCTTTAATTTTTATTCTATTGATTTTTTCTCTAGGACGCACTGTTTTCAAGATAAATTTATTTAAAAAAAAAAATATTTTCCGAAAATGGTGCATCCTAGAAAAAAAAATAATTAAGTACAAATTTATAGAGAATTAAATTTCCTACAATTTTTATTTATTAGGTGTACAAATGAAACTCAGCCAGAGGGTAAATTTGAATTTTGTAGATTTTAGCCGAGTTTCATTGAAACATTTTTGAACATTTTTAAACCGGTGAATTTTTGTACTTGCCAGGCAAATTCAGGATTGGGGGGGGGGGGGGTCATTTTGTACACCTAATAAGATCAAGAAAGCGTTGGAAACAGTTGAAAATGTCTAAATTACAGGTTTAAAAATGTATGAGATTCATGTGCTTAGGGGAGCACCCAGCCCATGGAACTGTAGAACGAGATGTCCAGCCTGAGGAGGCTAGGGAGGAAAGCCTAGGGCTAGACGGAGAGCTCCGATTTGGGCGCAAAATAGAGCAATAAGATGGCTGGATGTCCACAGGCCCCACCAACATCGCGATTGGTGCACATGAGATTTTTCATTTTAGCCCCGAACTACTAGAAACCCTCTTTCACAGGTTCCATCGAAATCAACCTAACTAAAAATTAATTTAGAAGGCAGGTAATCGATTTAAAAAAAATCGATTCATGTTGGAAATAAGAAGGTTGGGAAAATTGTGAGGAGGTGGACAGGTGAAGAGTGTGTCACGTCCCGACATAATAATAATTAGAATCGGTCCTACCTTGGAAGCCAATCTTCGACCCGGATATTACCTCCCTCCTATCATCTTTTCTCCTTATAAAGACTTCTTCGTAATAATCACGAATATTCCCGTACGTGCAAAACAAATTTTGTCAACCTTGTCTAAAAAATGTAAAACAGGCGTGGCACGAAAGAGGCCGAGGCTACCATAATTTGAGAGTTTCTGAAAGGACATTAAACCACCTGTTTTCACAAGTTTCACTTGTAATTATTTTTTGAGGTTTTTCTTTTGCGGAAATAGTTTCGGCCATACCGCACATGTGGAATGGAGAGGTCATGGAATGGGGATTCACCCGGTATGCTAAGAGCATTGCGTTATTAGGCTCCAAGTTATGTGAGCCATTTACTCCGAGTATAATCCCGAAATCTTTGACCGACAATGGATTCTCAGGATGACTTTCTCTGAGGAAAAATACACTTGATAATAATTATAGCCCGGGCCTCTTTTAAAATGTCACAGTTGTGCAATCTTTGCTATCAGAGATGATATAAGTTGACTTATGACCTCAGGACTTTTCCTGTTTATTTCATTACCTGAAATCCTTTCAGATTTTTCTCTTTTTTAATGATAAACAAAGGTTTGTCGAGGTCTCTGGGGAGTAATCGTATAAAATTGGTGGTTGGGAAGCAAGGACGGACAATTCCGAGTCCTCATTCCCTACCGGAAACCTTCGCGATGACGGTTGTTGTACGTGCTATTGTCGCGTAGGTGCTACGTGTCATTACAATCATGGGGTGATTCCCGATCTAATAACACGTTATTACTCCCGCGCAGACACTTGGGCACCTGGAGCCATCTGGATTTTATTGTCGCTAAGAGTGGATATGCCGACGTTTTAAACGTCTTTCTCGGAATTCTCAACGTAGAAGGTCGTAAATACGGTTGGCTAATTAGAACAGAAAGGCAATTAAACAAAAACCATTAGCCGCATCCAATTACAAATGTGAATAATTTAAAAATAATTACGAATTAAGGAAAAAGTTGATCATTTTTAAACGGAGTATTGAATTTGGGAATGTTGGTCTATTTCGAAATGATCACAAGTCGCTCCCTGAAGTTTTAATAACCGTGGTGAAGTCGCGGGGTGTGGTTTGGGTCATCGCCACGACCTCCCGGCGGCAACCAATTTAAATATCCCACCGATATGTTTAATGGGCGAATTTCTCAAGCCCGGGTTTAACCTTTCTAATGGTGGAAGGCAAGTCACGACGCTCCCGCTACTAGAAGGCACCAAATTGGTGTAATCCTCCGACGATCCCCGCCCACCATATCGGACCCCGAAGACTAAACTTGTTATTTAGCATCTCCCACTCCTTCGGTAGCAGCGACCATGCTTCTTACCGAAAAAGCCTCTCCAGAAAATTAGATACGTGTCATGAACCTCTCTTGCAACACCCAAAACACCGGCAACAATCAAAAAGAAACTTACGGTACATACGGTAGGAGCTAGAAGACTTTCCTGAGTGAGAGTCGCAGTCCTAGCTTCAGGTCTCATAAACCAGGAAGCCACAGAAGCCCACTAAAAAAATAAAAGAAAAAAGCATTTTATTATACAATACGAACGTCCGAAGAACTCAAAGAAATCGATCAAAAGGGAGTAATAAAAACCGGTTGCATAGCTATTAAACCTTTTCCGCATTTTATAACCTTTCAGGCCTTTTGTACTGTGACAAAACTACCCGCCCATAAATTTCAAATGACACAAACACATAAAGAATCTCGGCATTTCTACTGGATAATCCACAGATTAAAAGAATTTTGCCTGCCTTCTTCAAGATTTTCGCGATGATGCTGAAGACATACACGGAATAAATTAAGATAAAATCAACTGACGTAAATTGATAGTGAGAAGTCAGTGACCTATTTTGTGATTGAAATGTTGACGTTTTAAACAAAAGTGAGGGTGCGGCCCTTGGAGGGAAAGGACGAGGCAGTAAAAGGAGAGGAGTAGTCGACCATAAAAGCTAAAGAAGGGCTCCAAAGACATTTATGTCGGTTGAACCCCTTTGGACAGCGTAAACTTTTTCTTTTTTTTCTCTCTGGAAGTTCAAAGGTGATAAAATGACCGGTGTTTGAGATAAGACAGAGCTAGGTGTTTGTTCGATTCGGTATACAAACATCCAGGAATAGGTACGAGTACATCGAGTGATGGCTGTTTACACGGGTCAAGACGTCACCGCCGTTCCATGTTTTACAGAGACTTCTCAAGTGTTTTCAAAATAAACCCAAGACAAGATATCAGCCTTCTGCCTTCTGTAACTCCCCATCCAATTCAAGTGGGGGCATCTCAAGTGGCGACTGAATAGATTCTTTTCAATCCCGAATAAAAGTATCTCATTTGTAAAAAGAAAAATGTCTCCCCTTAATTAATCTGATCCGGTTTGCCGGCTCGTTTCGTTCGGATGGAATTAAAACTCCCCGCAATATTCCGTAATTATCCGTATGAGTGATTGTCCCTAACGTGGTTATTCTGGGGGTTTCGGAAGATGATTGAAGTCCGCAGGGTCGGTTAATATGATTGTGGCCTTTAGATTTATCTCCATAGGGGTTCTACAGCAAATTGTTTAATGGGTTCGACCGGGATTCACGATGCGGGCCATCGTTCTCATCAATACCCACAGAATAGACAACTATTAGGTGTACAAAATGAAACTCAGCCACAGGGTAAATTTGAATTTTGTACACCTAGTAGTTCATTTTTTCAAAATTTTAAACATTTTAGGCGTTAAAGTCCATCAAAAGTTGACCTTCTCCGTGTAAGAAGATTATTGAAGTATAACCATTAAGAAGGCTAATTTTTAAAGGCTTGTAAATCGTAAACCGTTACAGATATTGAAAAAATGCACTAAATAAAATCTTTTGGAAATTCAATTCTCTTTAATTTTTATTCTATTCATTTTTTCTCTAGACGCACTGTTTTCAAGATAAATTTATTTAAAAAAAAATTATTTTCCGAAAATGGTGCATCCTAGAAAAAAATAATTAAGTACAAATTTATAGAGAATTAAATTTCCTACAATTGTTATTTATTAGGTGTACAAAATGAAACTCAGCCATAGGGTAAATTTGAATTTTGTAGAATTTAGCCGAGTTTCATTTTGTACACCTAGTAGTTCATTTTTCAAAATTTTGAACATTTTAGGCGTTGAAGTCCATCAAAAGTTGACCTTCGTGTAAGAAGGTTATTGAAATATAACCATTAAGAAGGTTAATTTTTAAAGGCTTGTAAATCGTAAACCGTTACAGATATTGAAAAAATGCACTAAATAAAATCTGTTGGAAATTTAATTGTCTTTAATTTTTATTCTATTCATTTTTCTCTAGGACGCACTGTTTTCAAGATAAATTTATTTTAAAAAAAATTATTTTCCGAAAATCGTGCATCCTAGAAAAAAAAATTTAGTACAAATTTATAGAGAATTAAATTTCCTGCAATTTTATTTATAGTTCATTTTTTCAAAATTTTAAACATTTTAGGCGTTAAAGTCCATCAAAAGTTGACCTTCTACGTGTAAGAAGGTTATTGAAGTATAACATTAAGAAGGTTGATTTTTAAAGGCTTGTAAATCGTAAACCGTTACAGATATTGAAAAAATGTACTAAATAAAATCTGTTGGAAATTCAATTCTCTTTAATTTTAATTCTATTCATTTTTTCTCTAGGACGCACTGTTTTCAAGATAAATTTATTTCAAAAAATATTATTTTCCGAAAATGGTGCATCCTAGAAAAAAATAATTAAGTACAAATTTATAGAGAGTTAAATTTCGTACAATTTTTATTTATTAGGTATACAAAATGAAACTCAGCCACAGGGTAAATTTGAATTTTGTAGATTTTAGCCAAGTTTCATTTTGTACACCTAGTAGTTCATTTTTTCAAAATTTTAAACATTTTAGGCGTTTTAGTCCATCAAAAGTTGACCTTCTCCGTGTAAGAAGGTTATTGAATATAACCATTAAGAAGGTTAATTTTTAAAGGCTTGTAAATCGTAAACCGTTACAGATATTGAAAAAATGCACTAAATAAAATCTGTTGGAAATTTAATTCTCTTTAATTTTTATTCTATTCATTTTTCTCTAGGACGCACTGTTTTCAAGATAAATTTATTTTTAAAAAAATTATTTTCCGAAAATGGTGCATCCTAGAAAAAAATAATTAAGTACAAATTTATAGAGAATTAAATTTCCTACAATTTTTATTTATTAGGTGTACAAAATGAAACTCAGCCACGGGTAAATTTGAATTTTGTAGATTTTAGCCGAGTTTCATTTTACCTAATACTTAACCCAAAAAAGTTTCCTCCTTTTTTTTTATACTCAGATCACGTCCGAACTTGTTTTCCGACGTGATTGTCCACCAGGCTAATGACAGAGCGAAGGATGGTGACATTCCAGACTCCCTGTTATTATTTAAATTACCATAACGTGACCGTTGCCTTAATCTGACCAAATAATAAAGGCGTCGTTATTTCCAATCATTTTTAAACAACGAGTGATGTCGATTGCTATGAAAGCACTAACAAAAACATTAATTAATAAAGGACTTTTTTACTCAGAGTTCAAATATTGTGGCAACGTAAATATTAGAGAATGGGACAGTGGACTCATCGTCATTAGTGAGTTAATCAAACATTTGTTTTAAAAGCAGGGGCGTCTATGTCGGCAAAGGGGAAGTGTGGGGTTAGTTCTTCATCGATTCTCATCTCCCTTATTTATGGGGCATCAGGCCGGGTTCCTGACCCTCTAAATCTTCATAATCAATAGAAGAAAAATCCCGTAAATTTACCAGAGGAAAAAAAAGCGATTCGTGACACAGTTCGAGTCACCTTTGAAAGGAAGTGTAGAGCATATGGCAAAGGTGCTCATGGCAATTTTCAGGCCCTCCCCCAATACTGTTCCCGTCAATTCTCATCTACCATACATCTGTCAGTCGAATAACCTTTTACTAAGGTAAAAACTAGGGTTCCAAAGGGAAAAAATAAAAAGGGACCCTCTCGAGTAGATAGGAACATAAAGAAACGCATAAGGAAATAGCCTTTTTTATGACAAAGGTAAAGAATGTGGACGAATTAAACGAGAAAAGGTATTTCGTCGTTTTCTTCATTTCAATCCTGCATAATCGCTCTTCAAGAATTATAATCGAAGGAACCGCTGAATTTGGTAAAAGATGTCTTCTTAGAAAGAACTACTCGGAAAATGCGTTTCTTTTGGCAAAAGATTGAGGGAGCCGTTGAAAAATTGGGGCTTCTTTCCCGAAAAGTGGAACGCCCAAAAATGTAAAAATATTAGGTGTACAAAATGAAACTCGGCTAAAATCTATAAAATTCAAATTTACCCTGTGGCTGAGTTTTATTTTGTACACCCAATAAATAAAAATTGTAGGAAATTTAATTCTCTATAAATTTGTACTTAATTTTTTTTTCTAGGATGCACCATTTTCGGAAAATATTTTTTTTTAAAAAATTTATCTTGAAAACAGTGCGTCCTAGAGAAACAATCAATAGAATAAAAATTAAAGAGAATTAAATTTCCAACAGATTTTATTTAGTGCATTTTTTCAATATCTGTAACGGTTTACGATTTACAAGCCTTTAAAAATTAACCCTTAATGGTTATACTTCAATAACCTTCTTACACGGAGAAGGTCAACTTTTGATGGACTTTAACGCCTAAAATGTTCAAAATTTTGAAAAAATGAACTACTAGGTGTACAAAATGAAACTCGGCTAAAATCTACAAAATTCAAATTTACCCTGTGGCTGAGTTTCATTATGTACACCTAATATTAGCTATGCTCCAGCCGAAGTTTGAAACTGTCTTGTAACTTCTGGAGCATGTGCAGAAGAATTTGCACGTCTAATTTGACGTCAGATGACTTCAGATTTGACGGAAAAGCGTTTTGAAAGACGTCCTAATCCTGCGCAGGAGTTAGAACGGATTTTACTAGATGTGACTTGACATTTTCTGGAATCTCCCTTGTTGGAATAATTGCAAGTTACGCTATTTCGACGGAGATGTCCATAAAAGTCTCTCACTCCCCCTTCAAGGCCAAATGGGATCGCGCGCGCGGGGTAAAAAGAGACCCGGGTAAAAAAGAGAGATGAAGCAATGCCGAGTTTGCTCGTATCTCTCTAACGACTCCGATCATATAAATAGCCGGTGCGGCCTGTAATTATAAAAGGCCAGTCTCCGCGGTGTGGAATGCTAACAATTAGTTTTGTGTCATATCTCAGCTGGTAGAATGGTCTATTGTCCGGGGCCCGAGGTAAATCAATACAATCTGTTTTATGATCTGAGTCATGTAGGCTGGCGAGGCTGGACAGAGAGCATCGCCTAATGATGGGGTAGCCGGTAAACGCCTCGGGCAACTTTTAGGCATCGCGACCGACTAGACATGTTGATTTTATACATTCTCCATTCTATATGACCCTTCTCAAACCAACAATTTTACACTTTTTACTTCTCCGATTTCGAGCACCATCGGCATTGCCAACCTAATTTTTATCCCAAAGCAACACTGTTCCAAGAAACAAACAAAAGGAGAATCTTCAATAACAAAAGATTACCATATTTTCACAATAATAAATTCACACAATATTTACACGCGGGGGTCTAAATAGGATATAGGAATTAATTTGTGAAGGCGATTTACGAGAAATAGTATTATGAGAAGCATAAATTAAGAAACTTCAGACACCTAACACTAACCCAGCGTTATTAGCACTATAATTTTAATAAAATGCATAGTAAGCATTTTTATGACTCCCGTCTAAAAAAACCTTTCCTTCATAGTCATCCCACCATTTTAGGACAAAATAATTTTTTTTGTTGTTTCCAGATGAAAATCGATGGTCGAAGAGGCCCCGCCCGAAAAATTGACAGCTGCATTAATCCTGGGGCTTGACCCTCCCGTGATGAATGGATGAGCCCCGGGAACGGCTTTTACTCGGATTAGGAGACAAAGAGCTCCGTTTATCGTCAAAATTGAAGGTACGAGAATATTTCAATAATAAATAAACGATTTAAAAATTCATAATTTGGCGTAAGGCAGTGACAACTTTTTTAAGAAATATTTTATGAACTATTTAGTGGATGTCCAAAGCGCTCTCTGATGTCACAAGCCTAATGCGAAACTTCAGTTTGACAGTATGACGTCATCAGAGTTCACTCCCTAGCGGTACAGGCAAAAGCCAAAGCTAAAAATGACAATTTTCAAATAATCAAAACTAAAAAATTTTTAAACCACTGGATTTAACTTCATATTAGGTGTACAAAATGAAACTCGGCTAAAATCTACAAAATTCAAATTTACCCTGTGGCTGAGTTTCATTTTGTACACCTAATGAATAATTAATTTTCTATAAATTTGTACTTAATTATTTTTTTCTAGGATGCACCATTTTCGGAAAATAATTTTTTTTTAAATAAATTTATCTTGAAAACAGTGCGTCCTAGAGAAAAAATGAATAGAACAAAAATTAAAGAGAATTAAATTTCCAACAGATTTTACTTAGTGCATTTTTTCAATATCTGTAACGGTTTACGATTTACAAGCCTTTAAAAATTAACTTTCTTAAAGGTTATACTTCAATAACCTTCTTACACGGATAAGGTCAACTTTTGATGGACTTTAACGCCTAAAATGTTTAAAATTTTGAAAAAAAGAACTACTAGGTGTACAAAATGAAACTCGGCTAAAATCTACAAAATTCAAAACCCTGTGGCTGAGTTTCATTTTGTACACCTAATACATTTTTTCCTCTGTTTCATGACGATACGTTGAAATTATGCCGAGATGTTTTTATGACAAAGGTTGTGTGACATTATTTATTGTTATTAACGTAAATTTTTCGCTTTTTCTAGCTAAGATCTTTTTTAAAAAAGGCAAATATGGGAAGTTTTTTTTTTTTTTCGGCGGAAAAAAAAGTTTTCTTACTCAATAGAACTCTTGGGAGAATCGTGAAGAGTTCGAGACAGGATGACGTGTTCAGATAAAACAAAATATTGCCAAGATTGTCAAATTAATCTAAACGATGATCTTTAACTTTTGTATGGGATTTTTTTTTGTTTATTCCCGATCAATAGCTAAGTCAATAAATCTTTTTTCAACTCATTGAAGCGATGTAAAAAGGGAAAACGTTAAAAAAGGGAAGCCCCCCGGGCAACTTATGAATAAACAAAATTATACCCCATTTTAAGGGGTTTTCCGTTGTCACTAGAATAACAGTCTCGGAAATTAGCATACACCCTCAAAATTTGCATCCGGGAAAATAACTCTTAAGAATTAACACAGCTCGGTAAACAAAAATTGAAGTTTTGTTGATTTTAATGTTTCTTTGGAAATAATAGCTTTGTTATGAAACTCCTGGAGCATGCGCAGAAGGATTCGTTTGTCCGTCAAATATGAAGTCATCTTACGTCAAATCCTTCTGCGCATGCGCGAGAAGTTTCAAACCGAATTCAAACAAAAACTAATTTTTCGAGAAGGGATGACGAGGCTTTTTATGTGGGTCCCAAAGGAGGAGGGGGCGTGTAATAAATAGAAAAACGGTTCCCGCTCCGTCTGGCAGACTAATGGCTGACATGTGGGTGACAGTGTCTCATGATGTACGTTATTAAGTAAAGCAGAGCCGTGAAAACATCAAGGCGTGGCGATCACGACCTTCCACCCGCCGGCCATCTCTTAAAGCCAGACCGAGAAATAGTAGAGTGCCGTAGACCCCGAAGCTATAAAAAAAAAAAGATAAAAAGTTTTGAATATAAAAAGGCTTCTTTCATTATAAAGTCTTGCGAAATTTTTTCTTTTATTTATGATAAATTTTTTGACATGTGCAGGAGCGAAAATCAACATGAGTGGTACACCTGACGCGGGTTCCAGATGACTCGGCTCAAACGCGAACACTAATTGATTTCGGGCGGCACGATATCATTCTAAAAGGACAATAGCCGTCATGTGGTAGTGACAAAGACTATTGACACAGACCGAAAAGAAAAAAAAACCGGTGGGGAATAATAATTTCGACAATGGGACGATTAAGGATCTTTTATAAAGAACATTTTTTCGTCGACAAAAAGAATAATCACAGGAATTGACCACCGCAACAGATTTTTTAAATATTTTTTTCTTAATCCTTTTGTATGAAATTAACGGCTTTGGTTCGACCGCGACAAAAGGGAAGAATTATTCAAAAGTTACGTGCGATGATCAATTAAAATCAACGCTTCTGGAAAAGACACAATGGGTGTCATAAGTTGTCATTAGTAACATGCAATTTAACCAACTCTGCTGAATAGCTGGATAATTATTGTTATATAACCTACAAGGATGAATAAAACAATGTCTTTTGGTTTTTAATTAATTATTACCTTTTAAATAAAAGATTTACACCAAAAAACAAAAGAAATACTCTATTGTGAGGGAAAAATTTTTTTTTAAGGACGTTTTTATTGACGTTCTATTTCGACGTTTAATTTCGTCCTGACAAGTAGAGGTTAAGCAAAAAAATGGCATTTTTTTGCGAGGAACGGAATATTTACTAAAAACCGTTTATCGAGTGTTAAAATTAGGTGTACAAAATGAAACTCGGCTAAAATCTACAAAATTCAAATTTACCCTGTGGCTGAGTTTCATTTTGTACACCTAATAAATAATAATTGTAGGAAATTTAATTCTCTATAAATTTGTACTTAATTATTTTTTTCTAGGATGCACCATTTTCGGAAAATAATTTTTTTAAAATAAATTTATCTTGAAAACAGTGCGTCCTAGAGAAAAAATCAATAGAATAAAAATTAAAGAGAATTAAATTTCCAACAGATTTTATTTAGTGCATTTTTTCAATATCTGTAACGGTTTACGATTTACAAGCCTTTAAAAATTAACCTTCTTAATGGTTATACTTCAATAACCTTCTTACCCGTGTAAGAAGGTTATTGAAGTATAACCTTTAAGTATGACCTTCTCCGTAGAAGGTCAGCTTTTTGATGGAACGCCAAAATGTTTAAAATTTTGAAAAAAATGAACTACTAGGAGTACAAAATAAAACTCGGCTAAAATCTACAAAATTTACCCTGTGGCTGAGTTTCATTATGTACACCTAATATAATTTATTTTCTGGAATATTAAACAATTTTGTACTTCCAGTGTGTCGATATATAAAACTGGGGCGACCTTTATGTGAGATATTATCTTTGTTCCAACCGCAGTTTATAGTCATTATAGTCATATGACTTGAGATTTGATGGAAAAACGACGTCTAATATGACGTCCAAATCCTTCTGCGCATGCTCCAGACGTTTCAAACTACTAACGAACAAAACTACTATCAGCTAGACTGGACAAAATAATAAAAATTGTGTTAAAAAAAAATTAATTGCGATTTTTGTCGAAAAAACTTATAGCATCGATAATACAGTGTGGGGGTAAAGGTTAATGATGAATTATTTCTCATGTGTCGGTTTTAACCGTTTTGGGTCCTTGCGCTCGAGGTGACATCACGCAACCTTTTCGTGACAGTGACGCTAAGAGCGAACCATTACAATCTACTTAAAAAGGGACAGAGGTCCCCACTCATGATAACAATACCTTCGAAAATACCCTCTCGGAACGATCCCACGGAGAGCACGAACCGCTCTTTAACATATTACGTGCTTTTCAATTTTCAATTCCAACCTCCCCTCCTCAACGCTCATTCCTAATTTATTATTCTGCGGTAGTTAACGAGCTGCGTAATCTCAAATAGAAGCAGCTCCTTAAAGCCTCTTTCTACTATAATTAACAGCGCTCCTATTTTTCTTAAATTATTTCTACAATTTATAAATAAAATAATTTATTTTAATACAAATACGTTTCAGAAAAAAATCCACACTTGCCAATTAATGAAACCCTCAACACTCAAGTAGGTAACTAATTATAACTTGCCAGTTTCCTCTCAATTGCTCTTAATTTCAAACAGCAATTTTTTTAATACAGATTTT